>CM029461.1:23943108-24543108 GCA_017140185.1 Eucalyptus polyanthemos subsp. polyanthemos | reverse complement strand
CTAGGGGTCAACAACCTGTCGCCCGGCCAAAAATGAGATCCAACGATCTTGTCAGAGCCTTATCCAGCCACGGCAAGGCTTGTGCTTGCCAAACACTACCAAAGCCGATAACGTTTTGCGGAAGGTTGGAATCTTGCGGCATGGGGGGCAAAACTAAGGATAAGCAAAGTGATTGGCCGTGAGAGTAAAAGTTTACATTCCACGTTCCACCAATCTCCCACAAGATTCACAAACCATCCATCGCACTCTTGTGGCCACGATCCCTTTGTGTCGATATTTCACGGGGCATCTCACAAGCAAAACTCTGAATTCTGGCGGCTCATCGCGCGTTCCTCGTAGATATTCCGTCTCGACCACCCGTCAAGAAAATCCTGCCCCAGTTCCCACCTCCCCCCAGACCTCCCGAAACAGATGGGCGTCGCGGGGACGTCTTTCTTTCGAGGGACAGGAAAGAGATGTTTCGCCTTTTGCCACTCGACACTTGGACTTCGCTCTGCATGGTGGGTAGTGCTGTTTTTGTCGGCTGGGTTAATAATCCGATTCTAGATTTGCTCCTTGCACCGTTGTGATCTGGGGAGGAGGGAAGATCGAAGACCGAAACAGGTGGCGGCCTAGGCGGCGACGGGGAAAAGAGTTTGTGGAGTTGGTTGCGGTCTGGGGAGGAGGATTTGCTTTCGACACGGCGCGATGCGATCCATAATGCATGTGTTTCGTGACTCGTGTGCCGTGCACATCCTTATGATCGGTCGTGATTCGATTTTGAGCTCGATCAAAAGTGAAAAAAGAGAACATCTTGTAAACCTTGTTAATCCGTTTGTGATTGTACAAGTCAAAATCAAAATATCGTAAAGATTAAACCAATACCGTGGCTAGTGTTCAAAGAAGTCAAGCATAGTTTAATTTGCGGAAAAAGTTCATCATAGTGAGCTTATTAATAATGGGAATTATGTGAGAACTAGGAAAGCTGAGGAAGAAATCTCTTACAGTAAAGGAATGGACATACGCGTCTTGATGATTGCCAGAGCTGTTCATAAACGCTTTCAAAGTTCAAATTGAAGGACAACTGGACAGGCTCTTGGCCAATTGACTCAAAAAACGAAAGTGAGGTGTGATTTTTCTTGTTTTTGGCTTCATGCTAAAAACATGTTTTAGGTCAACCATTGCACGTGTAATTGCCCTAACAAATGCATTCTACGTTTCCACGGTGAATTCAATCGCTATCTCATCTTAAAGTTCACACAACTCACTATGCTTGATTCCTTTCATTATCACTAAGGTACCTCAAATAATTTTCAAAATTACACATTCTGATATATACCAACAACCAACTAAATCCAAGGTGCTCAAGGAAATCAGGTTCTTCTTCGAATTTAGTCAATGTTCTCACAATATCATCATGCATTTTGATTTTAACATCACCAACACCAACAACATCACATTCACTGTTGTTCTCTAGCTACACTTTACAATTATACATGTACTAATAAGTAGGAAACTAATTCTTATTTAGTGTAGCATGAAATGAATAACCATAATCCATAATCTAGTCATCAAATGACAAATAATCAACATTATCTGAATTACTAGGCTACAACAGCAACACTCATTTGTAGACTCAACTTTGATTCTCTTACTCTTCTCATTCTTTAGTATAAAACAATCCCTTCTAAGATGCTATCTCTTGCCACAATTCTAATAGATAACACTACTAGTCCTAGACTGATTAAATCTCTACATGTTTATATTACTCGTATTAACATGTGTACTAGTTCTTCTTCTATTTTCAACTACTAAAGAAGTAGACATTCACTAGATTATTTTCCACAGATGTCCTTACTTAGAATTAAATCTCAAACCCCATCAAATGTGAAATTTATTAACCTAGATGAATTACTAATGGTAGTAATAGTGCTATTCTAACTATCAAGCAATGAGGATAAAATCAAAGCATGTACCTCACCATCAAAGTCAATCACAAATGAACTTAATTGTCTAACAAACACATTGAATCCATTGATATAATTAACAACTGACGCACCTTTGTTCATCTTTAATTAAAGAGGCATCACATAAAGTAGACCTTATTGATCATAGAGGATTTCTTGTACATATTCGATGGGGCTTTCATTAAACCCACATTGATCTTGGTCAACATGATGAGCCAATGTCAGCCAAATAACACCCAAAACTTGTCTATCCAAAAATTCTCGGTCAACTTGCTTAATCGTCAATGGCTTCTCCCTAAACAGGGGTAAGTGTAGTTCCTTTCATATCGATAATCCTCAACCTACATCTTTCAAAAACCAAAATCATTTCCATCAAATTTGTCGATTCTCATATTTTCCTTCTTCTATCACTATCGATCCACTTCAACTCAACCTAACCTAACTCTCATACCAATTGTTGCGTAAACAAACGATTAATCAATAAAATAGACAAATTAAGGAAGTAGCTTTGATATTAGTATTGCAAAAACAAGTGATTAAACACTAAAATATACATAACAAGAAAATAAGTTGGACACCGGATTTATGTGATTTGGTCGTAGTAACCTACATTTACGATAGCAAGTAAAGGAATGGAAAAAACACATCAAATGAAGGTAATAAGAGGGCGAGTAAGAAATAGGGTGCTGAATGGAACTGGATACGATGTTGGGTAGGCCTCCGTTAGATAGCAACCCATGAGCTTAGTGCAAATTGAATTCAATTTTTCTAAAGAGACTAACCTAACTAAAAGTAAACTATAGAAAATCACGAATTTTCCTAAATCATGTGTATACTATGTAGATGAAACTAAACCAATTTTAATGCTAAAACCAGACAACCTAATAATGTCCTATTTATCTAACCATTTTCTATTTTTTTTTTAAATTTTTGAATTCATTTATATATTTATATATTATCTAATTTTTTAAAGAAAATTATTTCTATATTCCGGAAAATAAGGGACTCGGGCTGTGGGCTCTTGGGTTGCCAAGATAGTGGGCAACAGAAACGAGGCAAACCCCATCGTCAAGCCCTCTTTTAGTCAAAATGACCGTCAAAGCCCATCTTTAAATACAGCTAACCCTAGGCCCCATTTCTCATTGCAGCCACGTCAAGCCCATTCCACTATAATCAAGCCAAGTCCCACGCTGAGTCTATTATGGCCGTCGCCCTTAACCCTCACCGCCGTCAGCCGCTAAACGTTTCACAAATACGAACCGAGTAGCGCCAGTACGCACAGGATGCGAACGAGCCAAGCAGCAGTACCAATAACTCGATAGTTCCCGTAAAAGTTATTATGGGATCACTTTTTTGAATTACCTCATCTGTTAATTAAACTCACGGACCTCAGTCAATTACTATTAATTATAGTTATGAAAATGGTACTGTTATAGACTAATCTCCTCATGGCCTTAGTGATATGAAATTGTAAGATGAATCGCTAATCTTCTTAATCTCAAGCAACTTTATTGATTCATTAAAGAATCTACACCTCGTCACATGTATATGGATTGAATGATTTAATTCTTTATACATTTACCTAATAATTTTATATTTACTGTTTATATTGTATTTTCATAGTTACAATTTAATTAGAAGTAAATTTTATACTTTAACGCTATAATGGTAAATGAAAAATGACATACAAAACATTATAATTTATATTTGTACTTAATATTTATTTTTGGGACAGCGGGAAATTAAGTCATCTTGCTCATGACTATCGTCATATCTACTTGAATTTAAGATTAGTTTACCAGATCTTTATTGTACTCAAATCTTAAATATCATTTGATATTATCTATAAAATTTATAACTGTCGTCAACATAAAATACAAGTCTTATGTATTTTGTCAAACCATACGGTTCAATTTGATTTTCTATTCACTATTCATAAATTTAAGATTCCGATTCATAATTTCTTTTCTCGATTTAACAATTATGCTCTTAATCAAAGTCCAAATGGACTTTCCCGATAGAGCATGGGCATGTGCACATTTGAGGCCTCCGATTGTCAAGGCAAACTCTTAGCGTGTCCTACCATCTCAACAACTTAGGCACCCATGCATGAGACTCGTCGTGCTATATGCTTTGCGAGCAAGAGCATTACATTGGAACGATGGCAATATGAGATATGTGATACGGAAAAAGACGTATACAATACATTTGCTTATGAAAAGTCCGTCACACCACACCAAAAAAAAAGAAAAAAAGAAAGAAGATTGGCTGTCATACAATCTTTTGTTCTCTTCTTCCATGTTTCCTAGGCGTATGCCTATTATTGCGGCGTGTAAACGACCTCACAGAACGTAGTAGGAGCTCCAAACTAGCCACAGGGTGAGTCCACTCCGGTTCGGCTCAGTTCCAAACCTCCCACCGTGATTCCCACTGGACAAGCAACTTCCCGTCGGGCAATTCTCCCTTCCATAGAAGTCATAATGAGCAGCTGGCTGTCTTCATCCCCAGAACTTCATCCCACCAATAAGAATTCATTACTGCAATAAAAGTGCAAGAATTAATAACCATGTGGCTAAAAATTATCCCACTGTAAGAGTTCGTTAATGGATCAATTAATAAACATGTGAGGATGAACTATTGCGGCCAAGCCAGATCTTGACATACTGCTCTTTCACCCTCTTACCATCACATTGCTTCGCCCAAGGTCGAAGCACTTCTCTGGTAAATCGCTGATCCGACAGTCCGCCTGCGAGTTTGGACCGTGCACGATCGATGGAGGCAAATCAACAGTAGTTTGCGTGGAAACGAAACACGATCCATGATTCTTCCTTTCATTTGGCATCATAAAGGTTTTGCATCGAAGGCACAACTTCTCCGCATAGATAGAGACTATCAAGATAGAATACCAACTGATGAAAGGCTGCATAAATACCCAAATATATGGTCATGTTCTTTATTGCTGTGGATAGACTTGCACAACCTACTTCATATAGCACATATATTCCCATGCCCAGAGGTATTATCAACGGCAGGTTTTTTATTCCAGGATTGCTTTCCTCGATAAGCGAGACCGTATGCATCCCTTAGGTTATTACTCAACTACACGAGGGAATTGAAACATGGACGCTCAGATTGTTAATGTTTTTGATCGATGGAACGGTGGACGGCAATTTCACGACATCTAACTTGGCTATTACATGCATACGATTAAAGCTCAAAGATGTACAACTGCAAATATTATATCATTTTGTATCAAACTTGTTGTGTATTTCCGTAAGTTTTCAAATATTGAAAACTAAATTTTGTAATGATTTTTTAACGTTATCAATTTGTAACGGCTTGTTTTTGCCATTAATATAAAACGGTTTTGTAACGTTTTATAACAGTCATATAACAACGGCTATTTAACGGCCATGTAACGACTTTATTACAACTTTGTAATGTTTTATTTATTTTTTCATAAATCCTTCATTATTTTATAACGGATTTGTAATGGTTTCTTAACGACTTTCTCTCTCTTGTTTGAATATAAAGTAAACTTCAAATCACAATCTTTTAAGATATACAGAATTCTCATATCATTCCTTTTCTTTTATATAAGCGTTACTCCTATTCATTGTAATATTCAGTGCAGTGTGTTGTATATTGAGAGGATCCTAGAACCTTACGCACTGAGTTTCGTACTCCAACAGACAGAATTATTCTTAAGGACAGTGATTACACGTCTAGAATCACGTCTAGGATGATTAATCCTATTTTATCATCTTTTCCAACAGTTTTCCAACATTTTTCATTTTTCATATTATATAGTATTTTTCCAACAAAACTTATGATTCCTTCCCTTTGTATAAACGGGCAAAGGAAAACACATGAGGAATAAATGTGTTATTTTAGGAAATTTGCCTAGTAATGAAAATTCTCATGTCGTAAAAGTATTTATAGCACGGATCTGTAAATGACTAGGTATGTCTTACGTATCGTTGATACTACAAATCTTTTTTATTTATTTATAAAAAAATAGCTTTATTTGCAAAGGAATATCAAGTACAAAAAATGGTTGTCTTTTTTACAAGGCATAATACCATAATTGTTTCTCTCGTTTTCTATTTTGTATTTGAACACTTCTTTAGCCCACTTACCGTTTGTTTAGCATATGATGCATTTGAACTGGAGCTACTTCAACAAAATCCTCTTGTGAACTGCATCGACCTTTTGCCCAAAATGCACATTTATATAAGTTTGTGAAACCATATTATGGATCATATGTCAAACAAAATAAGCATAACTTACTTGTCTAAGAGAGGGAGAGACCTCTGGGATTGAGCTAGATATTTTAAATTCGCTTGAATTAAATTATAATTGTACTTTTTTTCGTTAAAGAAAGGATTATAATAAGAGAAAATGTCTGAAAATCTTGCATCTACATCAGTTGGAGACATGCCTCCAATACAACCTGTAAGCATATTAGGAAAAACACCATAAAAGTTGTAAATTTATCACATTTGTACCAGTTCGATCATAAACATTTTGATTTAGCTAATTTAGTCTGAAACCTTTTAACGATAAATTAATTTTGGCAAAAAAATCGCTAATGTAGACCCCAGTGGCATCGTGTGAGACGACCGGTGATGGCGTAATTTTCAAAAATTTTTAATATTTTTTTTCTTTTCCTTTTTATCTACAAATTCTGGCAACCTCACCGGCCACTACTTCACACTTCCACTGGACAAGCTTGAAAGCAACATAGTCTTGATCTCGCTTCCATCCTATTGCACCTGAGAGCATCAGCGCATCCTTCAGCCTCCCCAAACGGTTCTTCCATTTTCACTTCTCGGAACTCCTTCCTGCTCCTCCTGCAAACTTCAAGAACAGGATTTAATAAGTGACAACAGCCAGCAGACGACATATTTGTAGGGGTGAGCATGGTCCGGGTTGGTCCGGGCCACCCCCTAACCGTAGGACCAACCCGTACAGTGTCGGTCCTCAATTTTTAGGACCGAGGACCGACCCTATTAAGCCTGGGACCAAAGACCGGACCGACCCAATGGGTTCGGTCCAGTTCCAAGGTCAACCCGGGACCGATCGATAATTTTTTTCGTCTTATTTTTTATATTTCCTAAAAAAGCAAACCTACAAATTCAAATTACACATCCATCGATAATGCAGCATTGTACAACTAAACTATAAATACCAATACATATTTAGCAAATTTAAGATGACACAATAATAGAAATTTTGTACCTGCTAACCGCTCATCAAGATATGGAACAAGATGTAAAGTTCTTATAATCATCTATCTTTAATATTCATAACACCATATGAAAAAACGTTTTCCTGTATTTGATCACGTAGAGTCCACTCAATCAAAAAATGAGCTTCACATCACTTGATTAGCATTTGATCATGTAGAGTCCACTCAACCAAAAAATAAGCTTCACACCACTTGACTAGCAAATCACCGTAGCAACTGTAGTACTACTCTACTCTTCAAAAACTTCTACCATTTGACACAAATTGAAAAGCAAAGTGCAGCTGAAATTCATTAATAAAATATAATTAAACCATAAAAAGTTTAAAATACTTAATATAAACCGTGAATATATAACTTCACATCTTATTAATTCAATTGAACTTCTAAACATCTGAAAACAAAACAAACGATACCTAATTAATATTCAACAAAAATTTTAAATTGAAATTACTATTAGTGCTATTGATAGAACATCTCAATATAATATAATATAACAGACATTTTACTTAGGTTTGAATATATAAAATAATTATAAATAATATAATAAAATATAATATAATATACAGGGTTGGTCCAGGGTTGGACCGACCCAAAACTCTTAGGACCGAGGACCAACCCGTACAGTGTTGGTCCTGGAATTTCAGGACCAAGGACCGACCCAATCCCCTTGGGAACCGGACCAGGACCGGCAGGGTTGCGCCGGTCCAGGGTCGGTCCCGGGTCGACCCTAGACCATTGCTCACCCCTACATATTTGGTCGGTTCTCCGCATATTTTTGCACGCACGACACTCCACTGCGGATACAATTCGACGCTTGAACTTCGTCACACGTATATGGATCCAATGATTTGATTTTTCATACATTTACCTAAATGTATATTTACTATTTATATCGTATTTTCATAGTTACAAATTAATTAGAAGTAAATTTTATACTTTAACGCTATAATGGTAAATGGAAAATGACATACAAGACATTGGAATTATATTTCAACGTTATTTTTATTTTTAAGAAAACAATGGGAAATTATATCATCTTGTTCATAATGATCACCACATTTACTTAAATTTAAAATTAGTTTACTAGATCATTATTCTTCCTCAAATATTAAACATAATTTGATATTATCTATAAATTTATAAGTGTCGTCAACACAAAATACTAGTCTTCAAGTATTTTACCAAATTTTACGATTCAATTCAATTTTCTGTTCACCATTCATAAATTTCAGGTTTCTATTCACAATTTTTTTTTTCTCAATTTAACAATTATGCTATTAAACATTCCAAATGGATTTTCCCAATAGAGCATGTCAACATTCAAGGCCTCCGATTGTTAAGGCAAACTCTTAGCATGTCCTGCCATCTCGACAGCTTAGGCAGCCATGCATAACACTCATCACAGTATATGCCATCTGAAGGAGAGCATATATAACTTGAAATGAAACACAGTATGAGATTGGTGATAAGTAAGATGTATACAATTCATGTAATCACAGAAAATCCATCACCCCATATGAAAAAGATCAATCCTTATACAATATTTATATTATATGAAATTTTATGGAGCAACCGTCAGCTATTCTAAAAATTCAAGATGTTCGATGAATGCGTGACTTAATATGTAAATATTCTATCACGTTAGATACATGAAAAATTGAATCTATCAACCATTAACTTGTCCCCATGTTCTCTCTTCCTCCATATTCCTCTTTCCATTTTTAGCGATAACCTTGGGAGAAACCTGTTTCCCGTGCGTAGGCCAATTGCGGTGTCTAAACCGCGCACTGCGATTTCACATGGACAAGCAACTTCCCGTGGGGCAATTCTCCCTTCAATGGAAGCGAGGATGAGCATAGTACCAAAGCAAACCCCTACCCACTTCAATTGCCTCTGTCAACGTAGAATAGCGGATATTTTGGTCCCCACAACTTCATCCCACAGTAATAGTTCATTACTGCAATAAAGTGCGAGAGAACCTAAATTAGCCGTTTTCCTAGTTAGTAAGAATTATATACAGCTAGCTAGTTGGACCAACAAACAAATTGTTAAGCTTAGATTAGTGGATCAATCAGTAACCATGTGAGGATGTACTATTGTGGCCAATACAGATCTAGACATAGTGCTCTTTCACCCTCCCACCATCCCGATGCCTCGAGCAAGATTTAAGCACTTCTCTATTAAATTGCTGATCCGACGGCTGCCTGCAAGTTTGGACCACGTAGGACGTGATTGTTGAATGAAACTCAAAAGCGATTGGTGCAGAAGCAAGATATAAGTTACGATTCTTCCTTTCGTGGGCATCACGAAGGTTTTAGTGGAATAGTGGAAGGGAATTTCACATTTTCGAACGTGGCCATAGATGTATCTGATAAAAGGTGAAAGTACCATAAACAACCGAAAATGTTAGATCGTCATATATCAAACTTATGATTCTTTCCTTTTTGGGATGTCATGAATGTTTAATCTACTCTTTTTGGTCAAGAAACGATTCTTTTTGTGAAGAGTGATCTCTAATATAGAATCTTTCTAAGTTTACCTTGTCGGAAATATGCAGATGTCAACACACATGAGATGCATGATTCTTGGCTTCAGTGTCAACATTAGGGGTGTGCATGGTCCGAGTGGGCAGCTCTCAACCTAAAACCCGGAACCGCCTGCTAAGAACTGATTTCGAAAAATTGGAACCAAGAATTGCCCACTAGTTGCATGGATGCACCTGAGAATCGGACTGTTGGTCCGGTCCGGTTCCTGAGTGGATCCATAGAACCGGTCCAACCTCCAGGCCTTCCCCTTTTCGCCCTCCCCATATCTACTTATTCTAGCTCTCCCGACCATGGTAGCATTATTCTCCTCAAGTACTAGCGCTGCGGTGGTAGTGATCACGACCCTTGCGCCACTTCCGTCCCGACCACCACCACCATCTTTGCCACTGCCTCCATTGTCTCCCGCTCCTCCCTCAAGACTAACAATGAGGAGGACAATGGGGACGATGAGCCATTCTTAGACTTGGAGTTCACCCTCATCCCCAAAAATGAGGACGATGGAGGGGGCCTGAGGAGGGGGAGGAGGAAGAGAGGAGTTAGAAGTGGGACGAGCCTAACAATGAAGCGGACGATAGTTACAGTGAATGCGGAGGTGGCAATGAGGATGGCGATGATGTGGAGAGAGAGTTCAAGTTCGAGGGGGGAAAAGAGAATCAACTCACTATTTTGCCGAGTTTGGACTAGGACTCGAAGGGAGATGAGTAGATTTGGAGGTGAATTGGAGAGGAAGAGGGAGCTCGGAGAGATTTTGAACTAAGAGAGACGAGATGGAGTAGGAGAGTAGTGAATTGAGACAAGATGGTGATTGGAACCCTAAATTTTAGATTTACTAATTTTGAATTTTTTAATATTAAAAATTAATATAATATTATAATATAACAGGTCCGATCTAGGTGGGCGGGTGGGCGGATCCGCCCATGGAACTAGGAATTGGACCGATACCCACTAGTTCCCATAAATTGAAACTGGAAACCTAACTGGTTCCCTTAGGAACCATCGGTTCCGGGCGGTCCAGGCGGGTCCTGGTTCTTTTGCACACCCCTAGTCAACATCCAAGCTTACATGGTCCAAAAAGAAAGGCATAAAAAAGATCAAAGGAAGTTGTTCACCTAAGTAGGGATGAGAGTTAATTAGTGTGAATATGAGGAGAGACCAAAATTTGACTTAGGATAAGGTGTGAAGCACCAAATGTTGAAGGGCGCAAAATAAAAAATACCGGTCATACTCCATGGTGCTGTGGATACACTTGCATATTTGTTTTTAAATAGCTCTCCTACTTAGTGATCGAATTAATGGAAGGTTTTTTGGGGATCGATTTACTCTAAAAACTTGACCACATAGATCCTTTGTTTAGTGCTTATCTATTCAAGAAAACTAAAATCTGGGCCGTTTGATTTTTTAATCGTTAATAAATGAGACTGAAGATCGTAATTTCACAATGTTGAACATGGTTATTAGATGTATTTTATAAGTACTTAGAGTTAATAAATCTTACGGTTTACTATATACACATGAAAGTCAGACCAACTCACGGCAGGGTTCCATCTTTTGCTTTACGTTATGCTTTAATGAAAGAAAAATTAGTTATAGATCAAGGATTGTTATATCGGACATACATTCTTTCATTTTACTTTATCATAGTTGAATTATATCATCTTCTTGCACTTGAGTAAAATAAAATAAAATAAAAATAGTTTGACCATGTTTTTTTATCCATATTAAACCAAATTATATACAAGTCATTCCCATTATTCTTGTAGATACACTTGCATAATTTGCCTCTAATCAAACTAAATTTAGTATGTTTAGGGAACCTTCATGACTATATTACCTTGTTGTACAATTTTGAGTGATTGTCTAATTATTGAGAATATTTACCGCAATTCCAATTTTGAGTTTCCTTGGTTGGTAGTTCACGTAAAAGTTATTACGGGATCACTTTGCGAATCACCTCATCTTTTAATTAAACTCAAGAACCTCGATCAATTACTATTAATCATAGCTATCAAAATTGTCTTATTATAAACTCAAGTCGTACGATTTGATTAATTTTGACTCGAGGCCTTAATGATACGAAACTATAAGATGAATCACTGATCTTCTCAATCTCAAGTGAGTTTATCAATTCACCAAATAATTTGCACCTCGACATGTGTATATGGATTCAACATTTCAATTTTTCATACATTTACCTAGTTGTATGTTTACTATTTATATTGTATTTTCATAGTTACAGTTTAATTACAAGTAAATTTTATACTTTAACGCTACAATGATAATTGAAAAATGACATGCAAAACATTATCATTTATATTTGAACGTAATCTTTATTTTTAAGAAAACAACGGGAAATTATCTTATATTGTTCATAATGATCACCACATGTACTTGAATTTAAGATTAGTTTACTATATCTTTATTAGGCTCAAATATTAAATATCATTTAATATTATCTATAAAACTTTAACTGTCATCAACACAAAATATTATTCTTAAGTATTTTGTCAAATCTTACGATTCAATTCAATTTTCTATTCACTATTAATAAATTTAAGATTTCCATTCACAATTTTTTTTTCTCGATTTAACAATTATGCTAATAACCAAAGTCCAAATGGACTTTCCCAATAGAGCATGGGCACGCACACATTCGAGGCCTTCGCTTGTCAAGGTAAACTCTTAGCGTGTCCTACCATCTCAACAACTAAGGCAACCATGCACGAGACTCATCATGCTCATGAACAAGAGCATATATTGAAATTACATGCAATATGAGATATGTGATAAGGAAGAAGATGTATACAATTCATGTGCTTATGGAAAGCTCATCACATCATACAAAAAAAGATCAGTTGTTATACAATTTTTACATTCGATACATGAAATGTTGAATCTATTGACCATTAACTTGCTCCATGTTTTCTTTTTCCGTTATTCTCTCTCTCTCTCTCTCTCTCTCTCTCTTTTTGGTTAAGGGGTGGATAACCTTGAGAGGTTCCTGTTTCCTACGCGTGCGTATGCCGCTTGCGGCGTGTAAAGCAACTCACGGAACATTCAACAAGCTCTAAACTTGCCACAGGGTGAGTCCACTGCGCTTTGGCTAAGTTCCAAACCTCCCACAGAGATTTCCTCTGGACAAGCAACTTCCCGTGGGGTGATTCTCCCTTCAATAGATGCAAGGATGAGCTGGTGGATATCCTGCTCCCCGGAACTACATCCCTCCGTAAGAGTTTTTACTGCAATAAAAGTGTGAGAATTAATAAACATGTGGCTAATAATTATCCCGCTGTAAGTGTTCGTAAGTGGATCCATTAATAACCATGTCAGGATGAACCATTGCAGCCAAGCCAGATCTTGACATAATGATCCTCCGCCTTCTTGTCATGTGGATGTACCCACAAGATTGAAGCACTTCTCTGGTAAATCGCTGATCCGACTGTCTGCCTGTAGTTTGGATCATGCAGGGCATGATAAATGGATGCGAGTCAAAAGTGGTTTGCAAGGAAGCGAAACATGATCCATGATACTTCCTTTCATCTGGCATCTTAAAGGTTTTGCATCGAAGGAGCAACTTCTCCGCATAGATAGAGACAATTAAGATAGAATACCAACTGATGAAAAGCTGCATAAATACCCAAATATATGGTCATGTTCTTTATTGCTGTGGATAGACTTGCACAACCTACTTTATATAGCACATGTATTCCCATGCCCAGAGGCATTATCAACGGCAGGTTTTTTATTCCAGGATTGCTTTCCTCAATAAGCGAGACCATATGCATCCCTTAGGTTGTTACTCAACTACGCGAGGGAATTGAAACATGGACGTTCAGATTGTTAATGTTTTTGATCGATGGCATGGTGGACGGCAATTTCACGATATCTAACTTGGCTATTACATGTATCTGATAGAAGCTCAAAGATATACAACTGCAAATATTATATCATTTTGTATCATTGTGTATTTCAGTAAGTTTTGAAATATTGAAAACTCTAATTTTGTAATGATTTTTTAACGTCATCAATTTGCAACGGCTTGTTTTTGCCACTAATATAAAACGGTTTTGTAATGTTTTATAAAGTCATATAACAACGGCTATTTAACGGCCATGTAACGACTTTATTACGACTTTTTAATGTTTTATTTAATTTTTCATAAATCTTTTATTATTTTACAATGGATTTGTAACGGTTTCTTAATGACTTTCTCTCTCTTGTTTGAATATAAAGTAAACTTCAAATCACAATCTTTTAAGATACACAGAATTCTCATATCATTCCTTTTCTTTTAGCTAAGCGTTACTCCTATTCATTCTAATATTCAGTGTGGTGTGTTGTATATTGAGAGGATGCTAGAACCTTATGCACTGAGTTTCGTACTGTAACATACATAATTATTCTTAGGGACAGTGAATACATTGAGTTTCGTACTCCAACAGACATAATTATTCTTAAGGATAGTGATTACACGTCTAGGATGAAGGGGTGGCAAAGGGGTGGGTCGGGTCGAAAATAGGTCGACTCATATTTGACCCATTTAACCCGTTTTGACCCATATTTTTATAGTATAAATCTAGTGACTCATACTCAATCCGACCCATACCTGACCCAACCTGTATTGCTAAAACCTATTAATTTTCTAGGAAAACCCACTTCTACTATATACTAATTGGATTAAAATTTCAAATTAAATTAAAAATAGTAAATAAAATAAAATAAAAGTTTAAAAAAACCTATAAAAATTGAAATATTTATAAAAAATTAGACTATGCACATGCTTCTCTTATTTGAAGTGAACATACCATTGAATAACTAAAAACTATAACATGAAATTTTTTTAACTAAACCTAAAAAAACTTATTTTTATGATTTTTTATTAAAAAAAGTATTGTTAAAACATTTTTATGCAATACAAATTTAATGGAAAATTTGTATAATTCTTTTTAAAATATTTTAAAAAAATCTAATTTTTAATTTTGTTAAATATAATTTTTATATTTTTTAAAAAATATAAGTTTTAATTATTTTTTTATATAATAATTATTTTTTCTTTTTCTCTTTTCTCTTTTCTTTTTCTTCTTCTTTGGCCGGTTCCCGGCCACAACGACGACCGATGATCGGCCAAAGGTGAGATCGAGCTCGCCGGCGTCGGCGAGGCTCGATCTTGCCAATCCATTGAGGCCGAGGCCCTGCCCGATGCCGACGAGCTCAAGTCTCACCAGATCCGATGAGGCTCGAGCCTCGCGTCGTCGGCCGGGCTGGCGAGACTCGAGCTCGCCAGCATGGGCGGGGCCTCGACCTCGCCGAATCGATGAGATCGAGCCTCGCACAATGCCGGTGAGCTCGAGCCTCGCCAGTCGGCGGCTGGCTGGCGAGACTCAAGCTCGCCAGCATGGGGCGGGGCCTCAGCCTTGCTAAATCGGTGAGATTGAGCCTCGCCCAATGCCGGTGAGCTCGAGCCTCGCTTGTCGTCGATGAGGCCGAGCCTCGTGGATCCTGCGAGGCCAAGGCCCTGCTTGACGCCAGTGAGCTCGAGTCTCGCCGATCTCGACGAGGCTTGGCCTCGCCGGTCGTCGCTGACTTGTCGGCGAGCTCGAGCCTCGCCTCACCCGTTGCTCGCCGGGCGGCTAGCTGTCGCCCCGCCGGCCGTCGACTAAGGAAGGAAGAAAAAGAAAAGAAAAAAGAAAAAAAATTGAAATATGAAAAATAATTACAATTTTGAATTTTTATAAATTAAAAAAAAAAACATTTTTATAAGGTTAAAAAAAGGCCATGGGTTTAAACTTTAAAGTGGGTTTCCTAATAACCCATTTAGACCCATTTCTTTGTGTGTTTTACTTTCTCAAATCTATTTTTGACCCATATTTAATTTTCATTTAACCCAATTCGACCCTTATTTAACCTTTCACTTGACCCATATATGACCCATTTAACTAAAAATGGGTCATAATATGGGTTTATGACCTATTTTGCCAACTCTACACTTAAGTATCACTTTCCTAACTTTTGACACTTAAATGTGCCCCCTTAATCTGTTCTTTGCGGAAAATCTCCTACCATGGCAATGTTTTCCATCATTGATTCCTTAATAGATATATTCATCACTGTCGCTAAATAACCTTGACAACTTTCCTCTAGAAATTGAGCTACTTCAAGTGCCGAGACTAGGGGTATGAAGGGCCCTCCTCCATTTCCTATGAGCTTGTAATCATAATGGTCAGGTGAGCTAAATTGGATCACTTTACTATGATAGTCTACAATAGCTTGTTGCTTAGCGAGGCAATCTATCCCTATGATGACGTTAAAGTCATACATGGCCAAAATAGCTTAGTCTATGATTTCCTCGTGACCACTTATACTGATTGTACACCCTTGACATCCCATGGTGGACAATACCTCATCTCTTAACTGGGGAGAGATACTAAGAATCATTTCTAGTGGTTTAAACTCTAATCTAGCTAACTTTGCAAACCATTCAACAACACATTAATGGCTGACGCCGGTATCAAATAATGCATAAGCAACATGTTCTTGTAAGGATACCATACTTGTGATCGCGTTCTCGGAGTTCTTAGCTTCTTCCTAGGTAAGAGCATAAACTCTTCCTTGCATTGGGGTCTGTTGGAGTTCTTCTATGCTGTAGCTCTAAATTGCGGCCTCACTTGTTGTTGCTACACTTACATCCCTAGTTGACATTAAGGGTAGTTCCTTATATGATGGCCTTGTTGGCCACACCCATAACAGGCTTCGGTTTGGACTAGACATAGTGCACTCTAGTGTCGTCTTTTGCAAACGCAACATATATCACTAGGGATATACATCGCTTTCCCACTGTTGTTCTTCTTAGGAGGAAAGAAATGTTTACCTCCTACCATCAGTTTCTTGCCCATGCATTGGTTGTTGCGAGGAGATAAATATGGGGATCTTGTCACAATTGGTCTCTCCAACGAATCCCTTTCTATTAGCTAGGTTCGTTCATACAACTCGTTATAATTTTTTAGATTCAATGGCACCAACTACCTTTGAATGTCAGACTTTAATGCATCTCGAAATCTCTTTACCCTATACGCTAGATTCTTAATCAATTTGGGAGCATACTTTGACAGGTCCATGAATTTTGCCTCATATTGGTCAACTATGATCTGATTCTAGTGTAGTTGCAGGAATTACATCATCTTCTAATCACGAGCACACTCGGAGAAGTACTCTCCATTGAATGCCTCGGAAAGGCATCCCAGGTTAGAATAGTACCTTTATGAAATACCATTTTCTTAGTGGCCTTTCACTAATGGTTGGCATTACCTTGCAGTCGGTACACTATTAATGTAAACTTATCCTCATTCAAGCACCTCAACAATGCAAAAGCTTTCTCTAGTTCATTGATCCATGTAGTGGTCTCTTTAGGATCACCTGACCTAGAAAACTTTTAGGGTCGCAACTTCGAGAATTATTTGACCAATCCATGCATCTACCATTCGCAATTCCTATTGCCAAACCCATTTCTAGCTACTCTAGCATTGATAAGGGTTGCGGCGGCCTAATTCTAAGCTTGTAGAATTCCATCTAATCGAGAGTCCTCTTTTGCCTTTCCCTTTGACATTGACTAGCCCTAAGTAGTCATTCCTCTTAGAATCCTTGGTTCCTGAGCACTCATGCTGCAGCTATACGAGTTCTAGGGAAAAATTGCAAAGCAAGTTCCAACAAAAGATTAGACCTCGAGAACACTAGTTAAGAAAGCAATTGGCAATCACAAACATGAGGTGTTTTCCTAATTAAGTATCCCAATTTCCCATGCCTCTTATCACTTCAGGTATTAATCTTGCTCTAATACCAATAAATACGAGGGATGTCATGCCCTGAACGTTTCCCTTGACACGGGAACACAACATCCTCAATGTCGAGATTGACTTGTGATGTCCCAAGGGTTGTTGCCGTTCCATTGATTTTATCTTTCCATTAAGCACATACGAAAGTGTGCAATCTCAATCGCCCAATCAACAACAAATAAATGTACAGTAAGGAAAACATAAATATACAACACAACTTATATGTTTCATTTATATAACCGAAATGATTCATTTACAAGCCCATTTCTAAGGGCCATTCCGATTTTTCATTCCCATACAAAAAGATATAAGGGGAGGGTTTTAGCCCTAGCTCTTCTACAAGGACGGCTAGCAAAAATGGTTTCCATAAAAGCTGGTGTCCTCACAGTTAGGGCTCGAGCTCTTGGTCATAATCGGGGCTAGACTCAAAGTCATCCATGGTGCCACAACCATACTATCGTTGTGTGGCGCTAGAAGAGGATGTTGGTTGTGGCGTCCTCAAAATAAAGCACCATGATTTCCATATATACAAGGAGACTAAAACGGGAAGGCAGAAGACTCATTCCTTCGAGCTCGAAAAATGTTAAACAACAAACAAATAAGTTAAAAACTCAATATGTAAATAACCTAAATCTTGTATAGATTGATGCCTCATGTCGAAACCTTATGTTTACCCGATCCAAACATGTTGATGGTAGCAAAACCTATGCTTTGCCTTAACTATATGCATGAGGAACCCACCTTCTACTTGGACATCCATCCTATCAAAAACTATGAGGTATCCCTTACTCATAAAATTTATAAACATTTCAATTAATGACTTCGATATCATACATGAGTCCCTCGAGTCCATAATAGCATAAATATTTACATGTGTTATAAGTATGCAATTAATAGCCAATAATATTATCACGTGCTAGATATTAGCATCTAAAATATTACCATGGCCTTCGAGACTCAATTAACAACATCTAGGACATTCGCATGCCTCTCACATCACAATAACGACAGTTATAGCATACACGTACCTTCCAAGTCACAAAAAATGACGATTAAATTATGTACATGTCTCACATATCTTATACAAGGCCATATCAAACATGCACTAGCCATAAATAACTTCCAAAGTATACACATAACACTCAAATGCTTTGCACACATTTAGCACCTTAAGAATCACATAATACCTCATAATATTATACTATATCGAGTCCAATTATTAATCACACATAGTCGAAACCCTCCAGCTCTTCTGAAAAGATCCACGATATTGTCTCGCAACATCGAACACAGCATCCGAACCCCCGTAGGGCATCCTTTCAAGCATCATTCCGATGCAACACTCCTGCAAAACAACATCTGAAAACCTCCGAGCATCACCCTCCGACATCTCTCGGTGGTGGCATTGTCTCTTGAGACCTTCGATGGCGGAATTCCTCGCTTGACCATACGAATTAAGCACACAACCAGTTTTTTCTTCCACATTAGTCCAAGGTATGAATGCCCCAAGGGTGTGTCGAGCGATGTGTAACTCATGACCTATCTAAAATGCATTGATAAAATATGTCAAGCACGAAACTAGACTCATGGCTTGACTGATTACGCTCAAGCGCCAACCTGGATTAAATTGAGATCAAATGATACATCTCAATGTCGCCGAACCAAAAAAGTAACTTGACCCAATGTACTTCCATGCATGTCCACGAACAATACCATTCTAGCTTCGAAGGCTCGGTGTTAATTCAAACATTAAACATGACCCATGGACTTCTATATGCGAAGACCACATCCATATTGCAATAATAATCCTTGAGGATCAAACCTAGTAGCAACACATATGGAAGTTCAACCAACAATAGTTGCAACACACAATAAACCACATCACATAATACTTATACAACCAACCATAACAATCAAACATGAAGATTATGTTGGAGAAATCTTTTTGGAATATTTTGAAGCTGACAAAACGTTTCTATCAGTCTGGTCTGAAGATTTGCAGACTCAACTATTCAAAGTTTGAAGACTTCCGGACTGCCAAACCCAAGACTTAAAGTCTATTCTCAGTGACAGTTTCTAATCCGTTGAAGTAAGGCTTTCCAGAACTGAGTGATTCATTGAGGATTTAGCCTTATCGACTGGAGAAGATCTCTTGGCTGGATATGACATAATGGATTCTTTTATTCGAATCAAGATTGATTAAGGATCCGATGATTGGCGAAGTATTCTTGGAAGGTTCTACTTATGGAAACCTAGATCCTGATTGTATGGGCGAGTATGATTGATGGGCTATTGACATGTTCCTTTAATAGCTCGGATGATCTTCCTAATTGATTCTGTCCAACGGGAAGATTGGAAGAATTCCTTTGGTAAGTGCCAACGGGTATGATGGCATAGGAGTATAAAAGGAAGACGTTCCAGTTGTTTGAGAGTGTGCGCGATAGAAGAATTCCAAAGTCTGAAGCTCCTTGATTCGTAGTCAATTCATTTGCTGAGTGAAAACCTTGTATACAAAAAAGAGTTTATATTGTGAGTTACCTTGTGGAAGTGTGGTAGAATATCGCTGTAACATCTCTTTTGTTCATAGTGAAATCCAGTCAGTAGGCTGTCAGTGCAAAAGAGTGGACGTAAGCTTGGAACAAGCCGAACCACTATAAACCTCATGTTGAATTTTCTCTTCCATACTCTTTGTTTTACTTTGATAACAGTTCGTTCTATTAACTAAAGAGGAGTCTCATTTCTATTGTTTGCCTAGTACTATTTTCATATCTCGAGAAATTATTTTTACACCTATTCACCCCCTCTAGGTGCTTATACTAGCCATATCAGATTAAGCCTAAATATCAATAGCAAACGGTCCACAAGCAACAATCACAACAATCCTTCCAACCTGAGCAATAACCTAAGTCTAAACGAATTATTTCTACTAACCACACCAACCAAAACAATATCGACGATTACATACTCACTCCTTGCTCATCCTCAAACATTATAGCCCGAGCATATCATGAACAAACCATACAAAATTAATCACATGAGCTCATCTACCTAGGATAACTCTAATAACACTAGAACTACACCTAAATCCGAGTTACTAACACATTAGCCTTGCCAAAATTTAGGAAATTCACTAACGAACAACCGAGATGCGAGATACACAGACGGCGAGCGAACAGCAGCTCAAGGGCAATGCCGAATGGAATGAGGAAGGTGAGTGGGTGATGGCAGCAACAGCGACGGCGGGGCAACAACGATGAGTGGAACGTGTAGTGGTAGCAAGCGAACGAGCAGGCAGACAAGGGACGAGCCAAGAGAGGGAGAGAAAGAGAGGAAGGCAAGAAGGAGAGGAAGGAGGGGGAGGGGTCAGCCAAAGAGGGAGAGAGAGAAAGAAATGAGAGAACGGTGAGAGAACGAAGAGAAATTAGAGAGTAAGATGATTGAGGACAGAGAAAATATCAAGTCAAGCATTAAATCAGAGGTTGTGTTGTTGTCCTTGTTAGAGAAAACTCCTATGTTATTTTGAAGCTGACAAAACTTTCCTAAAGTCTATTATGAAGATCACCAGACTTTGTGACAAAGTATATCTTATAACAGAAGTTTGCTCACTCTAACAAACTCCAGATTGAACGCAAGTGAAGAATGAAGACTTATCCAAATGATGGATTATATTTCTTTCTTCAAGGGTTCGGTTCATACATATTATATATGGCATTTTGGACGGAAATATCACCTACGAGATTGATTATCTTTATTGGAATCAATTTAGATGCATCAAATCTTTTCGGACAGCAAGTTAATTTGGAAAGAATCTACTTATGGAAACAAAGATCTTGATTGTCTAGGCAAACAAGATTGACGGGCTTTCATTGCAATCTTCAAACGGCTCGAGATCTCCTTAATTGATTCTGTCCAATGGGTTGATTGGAAGAATTCATTTGGAAAGTGCCAACGGTTGAGAAGGCATGGAGTATTTAAGGAGGACTCTCTAGTTGTTCGATAGAATGCCTGAAAGAAAAATTCTAAATTTTGAAGCTTACCATTTACTTGTTATTCCCTACACCGTGCTCAAATTTGTACTACAAAGAGAGAAAGACTTTGTGAGAGCAATACAGACTCTTCATTGTGAAGTCGAGATCACAAGATTGTAAACTCTCTTTTGATTTTTAGTGGAAACCAACCAAAAGGTTGTCAGCGTGGGAGAATGGACATAGGCTTGATCTAAGCCAAATTACTATAAACCTTGTGTCTATTTTTCTCTTCCCTAAACTCCTTTACTTTACTTACTGCAATATATTTCTGTGCTTAGAAATAACTATTAAAGTCTGAATCCTTCTGCAAAGTCTGAAGTCAACCAGACTTAGGTTAAAAGTAAAAAATTTCATTACATTTCGCAAAATCTGTTTTCACTAACGGGCTCACTAATATCATTTAAATTAGATAAGAATGTTTTAATGACATATACAGTCAATACCCATAATTGGACTGAGATTTGTGACTAACTTTCAATCAAAAATGGTTTTAACGTGACCTACATGAATTTGGATGGTATTGATGGAGCTCGCGCGGCCAAACTCAAACTAACTTTGAGCCTATTCAGGGTTTTTCGCTTGACTTTTATTTGAGCTAGGTCGATCCATGAATGACCCTTGGTTGTCATGTAATCGAGTAAGATCAATCAACTTGCCCTGAACTCACGTTCGTTCGAAATCGAATTAAGATTGTTCATGAATGGTACATTGACCGTGCGGTGTCACCCATGACTAGTATATACTGGAGCTAAATCGATCTATACCCGTCCATTAATCAACTCATGACAGCACGTGATCACCACAACAATCGTTATGGTCGAATGCTTCAGTCTATTGCAACCATGATCCTAAGTCACCTTGCCCCTAATTAGCTAATTAGCTCGTGAGCAATCCCAAGGATTGACTCATAGCCTATCCTCATTACTAGCATACTAATCCTTAGTCCATTCCTCGCGATCTAGATAGGGGTTGTAATTGGGGAAGTCCCACTCAATGATGGAATTTTCACTTCCATGAGTAAAATTGCTTCTATTCCATCAACCAATCAAAGCGGTGTTGAACCAATTGAAGTTGGAATAGAAGTTTGGTATGCCATCTGTGTGTATGGTAACTGATCATGCCAATCATGGTAATTCTCAGCAGTTGTGAAGAGAATCTTCTTGATATTCTTGTTTGCCACTTTCACAGTTCCATTCATTTGTGGGTAGTAAGAAGATGAATTCAAGTGACAAATATAGAATCCTTCGAGTAATCCATGCACTTCTTTGTTATTAAGGTTTTATCCATTATTAGTGACAACCGTGTCAGGAACTTCGTATTGAGCGATAATGTCACAATGGATAAATTCCGCCACATTTTTTGTAGTAATGTGGGCATATGACTTGGCTTCAATCAACTTTGTGAAATAGTCGATAGCCACCAATATGAAACAGTGTCCATATGATGCTTTCAGATTAATTGGTTCGATGATGTCGATGGCCTATATTGAGAATTTCTCCATAAACTTGACATTGGTGATAACAACGCATGTGTTGAATGCAGTAAGCTTCCATGGCTAACTAATAACCTAGCCGTATGATCTTTCGGGCTAAGAGATGTCCATTCATGTGTGGACCACACTCTTCTTCACATATTTCCTTCATCAATTGATTGGCCTCTTTAGCGTCCATACACTTTAGCAAGACCGAATCAAAGGATCTTTTGTTCAAGACGCCTCCACTGAGGTTAGTATTAAAATAACCGAGGACAGTTTATTGATGATCAACCTATCCTAATAACCTCCAAAAATTCTGGAAAAATTGTATGTTGTAGTGATGCATGTTTTGAGCAACTCTCATTAGGCACCGACTTAAAATTGCAACACAAAATTCTGTAAAAAAAAAAAAAAAAATTGGCAAACAACAATTATTGCTCAAACAATGCAACATATTCTTACCAGATTTCCAAATCAGTACATTCACTTTCAAAGCAAGTCTGAGCTAGCAAACGACATCCATTTGGAGTCTATAATATGTCAAATTGAAAGTAATCGAACAAAGATCAAATTTCTAGAACACATCAAATCTAGATTTCGAGGTCTAAGACCTCAAACTTGCCCTAACGAAAGTCGTTCTAGATAAATATGAATTTCTAGAAATCACATTCAAGCACAATCAATCCATTGATCATTCATCATTCAACTCAGCACATTGAACCTATCATTCTAAGCATAAAGAATGACTAGGATTTGAATCCTAGCCCTGATCATCTAACATGATCTTGCTTCATTGGATTCGAAGTTTCGAGGATTACCTTGCAACTTTTCAACTTGAAGCTCAATCGAGGAAGCTCCGGGCAATCACCAGTCACCATGAGATCGGGAGGAGGCCAACAAGAGACGTCATGAGCTCACGGACGAAGGAGGATGCCGTCGGACTGCTGGATCGGCAGTCAAAATCATGCCGGAGGATCGCCGACTTACGTGCTGGTGTTGAAGCCTAGGGAGAGAAGGCGTCAGACTAGTGTTGTCTAGTGAGGGGAACCGTTGATGATTCGTGTGACCACTAAGAGGTCTCCAGGATGGTGATTAATGCACTGGGGGGCCACTAGAAAGAGGCGGCAAGAGGCAATGAACAGTAGTGGAGGAGCTCGGCGCCGAGAGAGAGAGAGAGAGAGAGAGAGAGAGAGAGTAGATCTGAAATTTTTTAGTCCCCCCTTGTTTTTCAATTACGTCCTACGGGCCTAATCGAAAGAAATCTTTGCTTCAATATTGCAAAAAAAGACTAATTCGCACAATTACCCACCTTGAAAATGCAAATTGATCAAAATCGAATCTAATTGATATCATAGGACACTAATTAGTTCAATTACCCATGCTCATTATGGCAAATTACATCCAAATTGACATTGAAAAGATAGCATGACTTGTATGCTAAAATTGAATCGAGGACTAATGATGAAATTGGGCCTCGATTCGTAAAATTAAACCTTAGTCTCCAATTAATTAACTTGAATTTTGTTAGTTGGAGTTCATTAACTTATGCCAATTTCAAAACATAGGATGTTGGATATTTCTTGTAGTGGTTTTCTACCATCATCGATTTGTAATTGTTTTTATCCACCATCAATCTATAACGTTTCATAATTGCCATATAATGGCTTTTTAACAGTTTTATAATGCTGAATTTATTTTATAATGGCTATACAACAACCATCTTCTTTAATAATTACCAATTTATTTATAACTATTTCTTAACGGGTTTCTTTTTCTTTACCCATGAATTTTTACTTAAAATGTAATTGGAAGGTGATATGACTATATTAAAATCAGAATAGCCTTTCTCTTTTCCTATCTCGTTATGTACTTTTTTCTTTCATTACTGGGTTATACACAAGTTTTGTACTCCAAGGAATAGAATTATCCTTAAGGACAGTGCTTGCACGTCTCAAACGACAAAAATGATCAATTCCTAGTCCGGTCTAGTTTTAAGGTGGAACCGGGAATCGAACCAATTCCCAATTTTGGGGATCAAGGACCGGACCATTTGGTTCTCGATCCTAGGACCACATCCAGTTTTGGTCTAGTCTAATGGAACCGGCTACTTTATTTTTCCCACTAAAGAGTGGTAGTGAACAATGAGAAAAAGTGATAGATATTGATAGAAGCGACGATAAATGAAGAGTTATTATGCCATAACTTGTGGTATGAATGGACAAGAAAGTGTTTAGTTTACATTTTTTTTTAATTTTTGAAGAAATAATTACAAAAAGGGTATATGTAGTCAGTACACTCCAATTCCCCTTTGGAAATGGGAACTGGATTGCTTGAACACCAGTTTCACTTTTAGGAATTAGCAATCGGACCAACACTCCAAAGAACTGGACCCAACCAGCCAGCTCGGTTTGGTTCAGTCCCCCGGTTCAAGCGGTTCTCAATTTGTGCAGTCCATTTCGCACACATACCCCTATCAGACAATTGACTTTATTTTCTAATCTTTTTAAATATATTTCCAACCATTATTATTATTTTCATTGTATCTAAAAAAATTTCCAACATAGGACACACGTTTAGAGGAAATACGAAAAGGACATTAAGAGCTTTCCACATAAACGAAGACAACAAACTTTCGAAGACAAAGAACATCTCCGAGCTTCCAGAACATGATGAGCTGTGAAGTCTTATCAGATCAATCTTTTGAAGCTCGTTGTCTTCGTCAACATGCATCGGAGTTTAATTGGAGCTTCTTTGTTGTTTTTTCCTAACAAAAACACCTTAGGAGCGAAGCACATTGTGTGATCGGATAATTTGTGGGAGACTTATAATTTTGTGTCCTTAAATTATCTTAAGAGAATGCATAAGTGTGGTGATTTGAACTCAGGTCTTGAACGAGGAGGATGAGCACACTTACGATATGAGGTATTTGGGGTTCAATTCTTAAGTTGACTTATAACCATCCCAAGTCTGGTGGTCAAGTCTCCCAGAAAAACGCGTTTTTTTGTTAGGTTAAGCAAAAGCCAGAAACGTCCATTCTCATCCCTTCTAGGAAAAAGAAGCCTATTGGGTAGTTTCTCTTTATTACAAAACTTGAAAATTGGACTGGGTCATCACATTGCTGACTCCGGCATCAGGGAAAGCTGCTGCAAAACGCGTTCTTGATCTAATAAAACAAATGCAGGACCATAGCAACACCTACTTAATTGATATTAAAGAAATTTGTTTACCCGCCCCGAAAACCCAAAAAAAAAAAAAGTAGTAGCTTATTACCTATCTCCTCTTGAGTTGAGATTCCACGGCTTTCTTTGAATTACTCTTATTGTACTCGGCGTTCTTTACAAATAAAAAGATCAAAATAATCATCAACGCACCAAGGAGAGTTCCATTGGCTTCCTGGATCCCATGCCTGATCCTCTTCATCCCAGGCAGTCCTTTCAGTGCACGGTCATACCTTAACACGTGGTGCTTAGGGAGTGGCAACTATATTGCGTAAGGAGAGTTCCATTGGCTTCCTGGATTCCATGCCTGATCCTCTTCATCCCAGGCAGTTCTTTGAGTGCACGGTCATACCTTAACACGTGGTGCTTAGGGAGTGGCAACTATATTGCGTATGGCAAGTTCCAGGACAACCTCAACCACCTGCTCTATAGGCAGCTTTACAGTGGATCCATTTATAGCTTCTTAATTTTACTTGTTTAATCTGTTAAAATATAACTCGAGGTTGAACCAAACGAAAGTATGAATTTAGAAAATAAATAAAATAAAAACAAAAGGAGCACATAATATTTGTTTTAGAATATTATGTCAACAAAGGAAAGAGAAGATATTTTATACGAATGGCCCATTTGATAACTAGTTAATTCTTGTTTATTTATGTTCTTCTGTTTCCCGGAGTTATAAAAAAATAAAAAACAGAAATTTATTTAATAATGTCATCTCATTTTTTTATTTTTGAGAACAAATTTCTTCTCCATATAGATTTGTAATAAAATCAAGGAAAAAAAAGTTAATCATTTGTTTTCAAGAACAATTTTAAAATGAAACTATTTCTTTTCTTTTTTCTCTTTTTTTTTTTTTCCTTCTTTTCCCTTCTTTTTTCTTTTCTTTTTCTTCCGCCTTCAGCCAGTCGCTAGGGGTCACCAACCTGTTGCCCGGCCAAAAATGAGATCCAACGATCTTATCAGAGCCTTATCCAGCCACGGCAAGGCTTGTGCTTGCCAAACACTACCAAAGCCGATAACGTTTTGGGGAAGGTTGGAATCTTGCGGCATGGGGGGCAAAACTAAGGATAAGCAAAGTGATTGGCCGTGAAAGTAAAAGTTTACATTCCACGTTCCACCAATCTCCCACAAGATTCACAAACCATCCATCGCACTCTTGTGGCCACGATCCCTTTGTGTCGATATTTCACGGGGCATCTCACAAGCAAAACTCTGAATTCTGGCGGCTCATCGCGCGTTCCTCGTAGATATTCCGTCTCGACCACCCGTCAAGAAAATCCTGCCCCAGTTCCCACCTCCCCCCAGACCTCCCGAAACAGATGGGCGTCGCGGGGACGTCTCTCTTTCGAGGGACAGGAAAGAGATGTTTCGCCTTTTGCCACTCGACACTTGGACTTCGCTCTGCATGGTGGGTAGTGCTGTTTTTGTCGGCTGGGTTAATAATCCGATTCTAGATTTGCTCCTTGCACCGTTGTGATCTGGGGAGGAGGGAAGATCGAAGACCGAAACAGGTGGCGGCCTAGGCGGCGACGGGGAAAAGAGTTTGTGGAGTTGGTTGCGGTCTGGGGAGGAGGATTTGCTTTCGACACGGCTCGATGCGATCCATAATGCATGTGTTTCGTGACTCGTGTGCTGTGCACATCCTTATGATCGGTCGAGATTCAATTTTGAGCTCGATCGAAAGTGAAAAAAGAGAGCACTTTGTAAGCCTTGTTAATCCATTCGTGATTGTACATGTCAAAATCAAAATATTGTAGAGATTAAACCAAGACCACGGCCCGTGTTCAAAGAAGTTGATCATGGTTTAATTTGTGGAAACAGTTGATGAGCTGATTAATAATGGGAATTACGTGAGAACTAGGAAAGCTGAGGAAGAAATCTCTTCAGTATAGGAATGGACATGCGCGTCTTGATGATTGCCAGAGCTGTTCATAAGCGCTTTCAAAGTTCAAATCGAAGGACAACTGGACAGGCTCTTGGCCACTTGACCCAAAAAACGAAAGTGAGGTGTGATTTTTCTTGTTTTTGGCTTTATGCTAAAAACATGTTTTAGGTCGACCATTGCGTGTGTGATTGCCCTAACAAATGCATTCTACGTTTCTGTGATGAATTCAATTGCTATCCCATTTTAAAGTTCACACAACTCACTATGCTTGATTCCTTTTATTATCACCAAGGTACCTCAAAATTTTCAAAATTACACATTCTGACATATACCGACAACCAACTAAATCCAAGGTACTCAAGGAAATCAGGTTCTTATTCGACTCCAGTCAATGTCCTCACAATATCATCATACATTTTGATCCTAACATCGCCAACACCAACAACATTGCATTAACTGTTGTTCTCCAACTACACTTTACTATTATACATGTAGGTTACTACTTTTTATTTAGTGTAGCATGAAACGAATAACCATAATCCATAATCCATTCATCAAATGACAAATAATTAGTGATAGACCAACTCTGATTCTCTTACTCTTCTCATTCTTTAGCATAAAGCAATCCCGTCTATGATGCTCTCTCTTGCCACAATTCCAATAGATAGTACCACTAGTCCTAAACTGATTACGTCTCTATATGTTTATATTACTCATATTAACACGTGTACTCTTCTTCTATTTTCACCTACTAAAAAGTAGATATTCACTAGATTCTCTTCCACATATGTCCTTACTTAGAATTAAATCTTGAACCCCATCAAACGTAAAACTTATTAACCTAGATGAATTACTAATGGTAGTAACAGTACTTTTCTAACTATCAAGCAATGAAGATAAAATCAAAGCATGTACCTCATCATCAAAGTTAATCACAACTAAACTTAATTGACTAACAACCACACTGAATCCATTGATATAATTAGCAACTAACGCACCTTTGTTCATCTTTAATTAAAGAGGCATCACATCAAATAGACCTTATTGATCATAGAGGATTTTTTGTACATATTCAATAGGGCTTTCATTAAACCTGCATTGATATTCTCTTTCATAGTGATAAACATGACGTGATGAACCAACGTTAGTCGAATAACACCCAAAACTCGTCTATCCAACGATTCCCAGTCAACTTGCTTAATCGTCAATGGCTTCTCCCTAAACATTGGTAAGTGTAGTTTCCTTTCATATCAATAATCCTCAACCTACATCTTCTAGAAAACAAAATCATTTCCATCAAATTTGTCGATTCTCGCATTTCCTTCTTTTGTCACTATCAATTCGCTTCAACTCAACCTAACCTAGCTCTCATACCAATTGTTGCGTAAACAAACAATTAATCAATAAAATAGACAGATTAAGGAAGTATCTTTGATATTATTATCACAAAAACAAGTGATTAAACAATAAAATATACATAACAAGAAAATAAGTCGGATACCAAATTTATGTGATTTGGTTGTAGTGACCTACATTTACGAGGAGAGTAATATGAATTTCACTGTTGATCAAGCGACATAATGAAAATTACAACCACACTCATGTCACTCAAATACTCTTGATGTTTTCTAACCCTCAGTTACACCCAATAACTCACACTGTATTTAGCCTCATAATTCTTCACAAAATAATTTCATACTCTCACTAAGATATTAACAAATCTTTAATTATCTTCAACATTAAATATATTGGTGTAATTCTACAAAGAAAATTCCACCCCAACCACCCAGTTAGAACAGCAATTAACTTCTTTTGTCTTTCTAAAGAAATAAATGGAACGAAGACTATTGGTGTAATTCTACAAAGAAAATTCCACCCCAACCACCCAGTCAGAACGGCAATTAATTTTGTTTGGCTTTCTAAAGACATTAATGGAACGAAGACCACGCTGGGACCTTGGCATCTAACGAGGGGAGATACTTTTATACAAAACATGTAAAATATCTTGATCAAAGTGAGACAAATATTTCTTTATTTGACTCCTTACGCATAGACTCTGACACCAAGTCAAAATAGGAATTTAAGCGTAAAATATCTTCTAGTTCCTTCCCTGACTTAATATCCTAAGACAAATATTGCACGCTCCTTTTATTTCTATTTTATTGATTTCCAAAATTTAACTTTTCGCTTTGAACTAAAACTAGAGACATAATCTAACACAACCGTTGATGGTGAATAAGGAGGAGGGTCTCGACCAGATTTTTACGATCATATCCAGCAAGGCAGAGCTTGAAAAAGAAAGGCATGCACCTCCGTCAAGTTCGTCACCATTGATGGGATCTTCATTCTTGAAGTCGTTTAGGCACACTGTGTCGTTGAGCGATGCATCGATCTTGTGCCCCTTCACAATGAAGTAGACAATAGTCGGGATGATCTCGATGATGGCGGGATCGAGACTATGAGGGAGAGCTAGTCAGCAGAGCGAGCGAACAGCGCGGCCCGCAGGGCCGTCAGAGTCAGGGGCATGGTTCTTTACGTAGGACATTAGTGGAGAAGGCAATGAGGAGGAGCTTATATCTTTGTCCTCATTAACCCCTGTTTTCTTCTCTTCCTCAGCCGCCAAGTTCCTAAAATGCTTGAAACCTTGTGAACTGAACGTCTTCGTGAACCTCTCCACCATAATTCAATCGCTCACCATCACCCTCGGCTTTCCGTAAATTCTCTTCCTTAAGGTCTCAAAATCCTCCCCCTCGCCAGATTCTCAGGATTCGTTTCGGTTCCCGATGAGGTCAATGACATTGGGCCCCACATAGGCATAGTGTGTTAAGAAGTAGGACCCACAAGGGGTGACATGGCCCATACACTTTTATAATATTAGAAAATGAGGTAATGGACAGCGTGTCGCCCCATGGTGAAATCTTAAAAACTAAATAGCCGTTTGCACATTTTAGGAAACAAAAATTAAGATGAAGTCGTTTGTACCCCAGTTTTGGCCCCAGTCAAAACTCTTGACTTAGAAGGCTATCCAAGCGAAAAAAAAAAGGCATTTTATGAATGGTAAAATGTCGTGGATGGTTCTCAAACTTTGGTGGATTGTGCAGTATTTTTTTTTTTTTTTGAACTTTTGACTTATTCAATGAAGTCTATAAACTGTTAGTAAATATTCAATTTAGTTCATAAATTATACAAAAATGCCCAATGCTATCATTCCATTAATTTAAATTAACATGATCTATTGATGTGGCTTTTATCCCATTTAATTTGAACAATGGACAATAAAAAAAAATTACATGTGGATTATTTAAGTAAGATATTAATCATGTCAATGTACTAATTTTTTTTCCTTTCTAAAATTGATGGATAAAATGATAGACATTTTGATTTATTATTTTTAAAAATCAAACTCACCATATAATAATCAACGCCATCAAAATAATGTTTGATTTGTTATTTGAGTAAACAGAATGACTACATTAAACTAATATCAATAGTTGTGAGACTACATTAAATAAAGTAAAAACTTAGGAATGACATTGCACTTAAGGCCAAAATTCAGGAGTCACTTGTCATTTTTCCTTTATGAAATAGATATATTACCTAATAGTGACAATGCGTTACAATTGATAAATCACTATTGACCATGTGATATGAAATTCACATTACTTGACACCAAGTGTATATGCATCTCACTTTTAATTGATCTGTTGCATCATGTGTCACTGTCATGTGATGCATTCGTCATATAAAATGCATTCCTGTTCAAGTGATAATGAATAGAATTCTATCCTCAGAGAAAATCCCAAAAAGGATCCTCACCTTTCATGTTTTGTCCCTTTTTATATTTTTATTTTTTTCACTTTGCATCATCTAAATCTAAATATATTCATTATCAATGCTACTCTTCATAAAGAGATTTCCTTTTTGTCTCTCAATTAAAATAGCTTTGAACCAAATAATGATGATTAATTCAAATAATCTTATGTGGATCTATTGGCTATTTTGATCATTCGCCGCTTCCAATTAAAACCACTATAAAACACTACTCTCTGCTATCGAAATGTTGTTACTGATTCTCATATGAGAAAAATAATACGTGTGCATTACAATTTACACAAAAAAAAATGAAAAAAAATGTTCAGAAAGTTCTTACACCTATGCACTTCGTCAATTCAATCCTAAATATTTTCACATTTTGTCAATTAATTTCATCTAGCTTATTTTGATTAAAAATCGCTAACTTGAAAACCGAACGTCCTATATGTCATGACAATGCTAACATTGATATTTTTAATAATATTTTAATAACACTTTTATTTTATATATTTTTTTTATTTTTTCCTTTCTTTTTCTTTGGACTCAAGCTAGTGAGGGCATTGCAACCTTGCCCAAAAGGGGTGATGGCCTATACAGACCGCAATGCCCTCTCCAGCCTAAATCCAAAAAAAGGGCAAAGAAAATAAAAAAAGTAATAAAAATTCAATGCAATGTTAAAAATAATTAAAAAAATGTTTATATCAATGCCGGTCATATCACATAAAATATTTGGCATCCATGCCATCCATTTTCAATCGAAATTAGCCGAATTGACTCATTCAGTAAAATATAAAATTGTTTATGACTCAAATAGTATATTAAAAGGTTTATGATTGAATTAGTAAGAACGTAATAGGTTTAGAAATAATTTTGTCCACAAAAATTAATAATTAATAACCTATTTTCATTTGATAAAATCAAGTAAATAGAAAATAATGCGTAATGCCAAGCAATAATATCAAGAAACGCGTGCGGATGACTCAGTAACGGTACTTTTTTTTCTTCTTTTTTTGTCGAAAGCAACCGTACTTGACCACTGGGTTTGCTCGTCGGCGCCCAAGGGAAAAACATTAGCTTGCCAAGCTCGCCCAGTGGAGGAACCTTACTTTTTAATTTTTAAAATTTCTAGCTAGGAAAAAAATGAAAAATAATTATTGGGTTTGTGTTGTATTATTCTATTATTTTATCTGTGAGATTTATACTATTTTTTCTCCTATATCGGAATTTTGTGCTTAATTTGTCCCACTAGTAGTTATTAATTCTAGATGTCATAGTAAAATCACCAATAAAATAAAATAAAAAATACCAAAAACATACATTAGCATTCACGAACGACCACTATATACCTCTCCTTTTGAAGAAAAACAAAAACATACTTGAGTATTACTTTTGGAAACAACCCTTTACATCAATTATCCATATGTTTTTATTTAATTTGTTAAATGCCCGTTCCAAATCCTAATTTCTCACACCCAACCAAATTAGCCAAAACAAACTAAAAACTAAACCCATTAAACCCTAAGCAGTTTACCATAATGAATTTTGTAAGGAGGGACTATTTGCTCTTTTCAAGGTGGAGTTTTGCTTAGAGATTATGAAGATGGTTTGCAAAAATAAGGGCGCAGTATGGTGAGCCTAGACATATTTTTGTAATTTTTTTAATAAATATAAGGGCGCAATAGGCCGAGCCTCAAGGCCCTTGCTCTGACCCCCCCCCACCCGGCTTGGCTAGACCTGTCCAAGCTCGCTTAGTAATCTTAAAAAATTTAGCCTAGCCCACTCGTGTAGGCACTCGTGTAGGTTTACTAGTGCCACATGGGGGAAAGTTATTACTTCCGATCAATCGTATTTGGTCAAAATAGTCGATAACTTTGTTCTCTTTTGGAAATCTATCAAATCAATAAGGAAGACGATTATTTTCTATCATCATTTGCTAACATATATTATGGAGATTATAATATTGTCTTCCAAGACATACTTATATAAGAAAGTACAAAAGAAGAATGATACTCATGTAATATTCTCTCTGAATTTGTGCAAAAATTACGAACTTCGATGAATATATTGCGTCGACCTTTCAAAGTACAATTATTTTCTATAGCACCTCTCACGAGATCCCATAAACAGGGTTGCTCATTCAAAGCATAGAAAAACACATTTAGAAAAAATTCGAAAAGACATCTAGAGTCGTCCGCATGTAAAAGGAGTCAGTCTTAGACTTTGAAGGGCAAAAATCAACATCTCTGACCGTGAAAAACGTGGTGAATTCTTAGTCCCGAGTCTTAGTCAACAAACAATGAAGTTTCAGTGGAGCTACCTATTTGTTTTTTCTACCAAAGATACATGTACCCTTATTCCTTCGAGGCAAGTCTCATCAGTTATAATAGTCGTCCCGTCTCACACATTCAAAAATTTCTATGCTTCTAGATGACCCTGAGAGAATGCACAGTTGTGGTGTTTCAAACCGCTGCCTTGAACCAAGAGGAGGAACATACCTAGGATGATTAATAACCAGTGCCGAGTCTTTGTTGGGCCTTTTGGGTTTTTATCCTAGGTTGATTTGTAGCCATTGAAGGGTCTAAACCCGCGGTTGATTTATTTAGAAAAATGATTACATAATAATTTTTAATGTATTCTTATAATAAAAGTCTATATGTACCAAAAAAATCAAATAATAAATAATTATAAATTATTGTGAGACCCGTTTCTTTAAGAATTTACGACTCATTATAGATTGTTATTCTCACACTATCTCAATAACTGTTTTGCTAGCAAAGTCCATTTATTTATGTTCGGTGCTGGTCTTTTTGGGTCCCACCAGATATTTTCGTTGGTAAGGCAAGCCAGGAAAGGTCACCCTCATTTCTTTTGGAGAAAAGTAAGCCAATCGAGTGATCGTCCCTGTTGACAATGGAACGTGGAAATCTGACTAGTTTGTCTTTACCAACCCCGGAGTCGGAGAGCAGCTGCAAAACTTGGTTCTTGATCAATTTCTTCAGCTCTCCCTCCAGAAGTTCCTTATTATCTTACTCTTGAGTTGAAAGAAAGTCCATGGCGGTCCTTGAATTACTCTTACTGTGCTTGCGTGCTTTCCAAGTTCAAGAAAAAGATATTCTCAATGCACCAAGAATTATTTCCTTCGCTTTTTGGATTTCATGCCTGATCCTCGTCATCCCAGGCACTCCTGTCGATGCACAGACATATCTTCAAGAAAAGTGCGCAGATAGGGGCGACTATGCTGCTCCTAGCAAGTTTCAAGACAACCTCAGCAGCCTCCTCTTCAAGGCCGACTCCGCTGATTACAGCAAAGGACCCATTCGCGGTTTCTACAACACAACGGAAGGTGAAGATCCGGACAAAGTTTATGGTCTCTTCCTCTGCAGGTAAATCACATGCGAAAGATGCCAAAAATTCCAACTCTTGAGTAATACCTTACCAAATCAATCATTATAATCTTTGGAATCGGCTCACCTGGAACTAAGGTTTATAATGGGCCTGATATATTGGCCTTAATTGAAACCTCTACAAAATACGGTGATCCAATGCCAACTGAAAAATTACTATCCAGATTTAAGTGACTACTCATGCAACTTTACTATTTCTCTTTAGAGGGGATGTTGCTGCCAATCTCTGTCAGTCTTGCATCCATTCAGCTAGCAGGACGATCATTGAAAGATGTCCAGGACAGAAAGAGGCAATCATATGGTACGACGAGTGTCTCTTGCGCTACTCTTACAGATTGTTCTTCTCTACCATGGAGACAACGCCGTTTCTTTTCATTGTCAACCCTGCGGACGATTCAGTTACCTTCTACAGGACTATGGAGCAAGCTTTTGATAATGAGAAGGACTTTGTGGCAGAAGTGACGGATTTGTTGAGGAATGTGACGGACTTGGTGATCTTGTCAGAAAGCTTATACGCAACCTTAAACGTTAGTGTCTCAAGTTCAGTGACCCTGCACGGGCTTGCACAGTGCACCCCCGATATATCAAAATCAGCTTGTAAGAGTTGCTTGCTTTCTGCTATCGAAAAGTTTGCAACCGTTCTTATTTATCAAAGGGGAGGTGCCAGAGTTCTTCAGCCAAGTTGTAATCTACGGTACGAACTGTATCATTTTGATGGGGAAACTAGAGGGAAAACCAGCACTGATTCCAGCATTAAAGGTATGAGTTATATAATATTCAAAATGTGCACTCAGTTTGTCATGGTAAGCGTATAATAATATCATTCCATTGCTTCTAATTCTCAATATGAGCTGTTTTATGTATCATATTGCACTTGACTTTCTTTTACGATCTAAACTATGATCATATTCTCTTGATTTCAACGAGTTCTTGGTACTATTTACACTTAGTAAGGAAAAAAAAAAATTCTGCAGATTTGTGGTATGTTTAGATGCAAGGAATTTCCCTTTCTTGACAGGGGTCAAACGGAGAAAAGCTCCATGGATTCCAATAGTTAGCTCAGTCATTGGATCGTGTTTACTAATGTTCATCGTGGGTTCATGCATTTTTTTAAAAGGACAGAGATATTTAAGAAAGGTACAAATGAATTTCACCTTGCTTGCCATTGGAATGACCATTTTCTAACCTTTACCTTATGAGAGTACGCTCTTGGATTCTCAGAGAAGGAAAACAGCCAAGAGATTCAGTTACTTCATCTGAGACAAGAAATTGGAGAAGAGTTTCCATCGGATAACTATCGAGGAGAAAAGCCGGTGGATTCTCATGAATTCTCTCTGATACGATTAGACATCATACGTGCGGCCACTGCAAACTTCTCCAATGAATGTAAACTTGGGGAAGGCGGGTTTGGCCCTGTGTACAAGGTAAGCATTTTAGTGACTCAACAGCTATTTATGTGGAAATTAGGAAAATCTTCTAATGGCAGCAAACTGGCAGAGTCATTATGCGTAACATGAAATGAATCGAATTTCGCTATCAATAGCAATCCTCAAACAGGGATTTTACTACTTACTTTTATGATGTTTCAGGGCACATTGGCGGATGGAAAAGAAATTGCAGTTAAGAGGCTTTCAAGAACCTCAGGCCAAGGACTCATCGAGTTGAAGAACGAAGTCATTTTGATTGCCAGATTACAACACAGGAACCTCGTCCGGTTATTGGGATGCTGCTTGGAAGAACATGAAAAACTCTTGATATATGAATACATGCCCAACAAAAGCCTGGATGTCTTCCTTTTCGGTTTGAGCTTTAGCAGATGCAATGAATTTTTTAGCTAGTTAATTTTAGTTTTGATAGAGTTGAGTTTCATCTGAGTCTCTCATCGTTGACAGATTCAACTATGGGGCAATCTTTAGATTGGAAGATGCGCATGAACATCACCTTTGGAATAGCTCGGGGGCTTCTATATCTACATGAGGATTCTCGCCTAAGAATTATCCATAGGGATCTGAAAGCTAGTAATATTTTACTAGATGGCAAGATGAATCCAAAGATATCTGATTTCGGAATGGCAAGGATCTTTGGTGTAAATCAAGATGAGGCCAACACGAATAGGGTTGTTGGAACGTAGTAAGTTCTTTAATATCTTTCTACATCTGTCATATGTTTGGATGATTCACTAGGCCAATAAAGAACTCTGATGATCATATTCATTGTTTAAATATAGAAAATAACCTTTCATTGTTTCTTACTTCCAAGAAATTTCACTTCATTACAAAATTTTGGTCAGTGGATACATGGCACCGGAATATGCGATGCAAGGGCTATTTTCTGTTAAATCAGATGTCTTCAGTTTTGGAGTTCTCTTGCTAGAGATGATCAGTGGGCGAAAGAACAACGGTTTTCATCTCCAAGAGCACGGTGAAAGCCTTCTCACCCTTGTATGTTCCTAGTCACTACACTTTTTAAATATGAAATCCGAGAATTTTGTGCAATTGTCCTTGCTTACTTCCCTTTCAAAATGACAGGCATGGAAGTTGTGGTCCGATGGTCGAGGGTTGGAACTTACCAATCCATCAATCGAGGAGTCATGTGATGGAGTTCAAGTGGTAAAATGCATACACATCAGTCTATTGTGCGTCCAAGAAGACCCAACAAATCGACCAACCATGTCGCTCGTGGTTCATATGCTAGGAGGCGATACTATCCCACTTACTCAACCATCACAGCCGGCATTCTCAGTTGGGAGAGATGTGAAATCACTCGATCCTATCGGTTTGATTCACAAAGCTTCTACTACTAATGAACTATCCCTTTCAGATGTTTCTCCTAGGTGACCAAGTATCATCAGCTCGTCTTAAATTGATTTCTCTTTTATACAATGGAAATAGTTCACAATTTAATAAAATAGAATGATAATTACAGAGTGTGATCTCTTTAGCATTGTGAATGTCATCTCTTAATGACGATCCAACCTGTCATCATTCCGTGTATAATACTAAATACAATTGAATTCATCACACTTGGTTCTTTTTGAATTACAATCCTCAATTGATAAAAGGGTAAAAAGCCTGATCGTTAATCATCATTTCTATTCTAGTTCACCACTTATGTTCTATCAGAATGGTACGTATACTTACTTGAGTAATGTATGAATATCCAATTCTATAAGTATTCCATCGATACACACACACACACACACACAAATTCTATAGTCTACATTGAGTATATTAGCCAAAATCTAATGCGTGAGGAATGTTAGAGTATTTAGATATTAAACAATGCCTAAGCCACACACACACACACACTTCAAATCTTCTATAGTCTACATTGAGTATATTAGCCAAAATCTAATGTGTTAGAGTATTTAGATATTAAACAATGCCTAAAACATTCAAATCTTTTTAGGTCTCTATTTGCCTCTTCAATTAGATATTTCTACACTTTAGTCTTAGACCAATGTTTAGCTTACGCGTGAGGATAGTGTTAGAGTATTTAAATATTGAACCATGCCTTCATTGAGTAAGATTAAGATTTTAGAAAAGTTGACCATGGTCACAAAAAATTTACAAAGAGTGCTATCAAGTTAGGGCAGACTTACTAGTAACCTATTTGATGTATAAGTACGTAATATTTTGATCCTATCTTCTGTTGTCATTCTCTCTTGAGTTCATGTCACTTTTAATTATATTGGGATCCTTGAACAATTTTTCTGTAGTCGAATTGGAGAATTAAACAATATTTGATCTTTAGGAGTCGAACACTATATGATAAAGGAGAAATATTTGAAGTAATTTGAAGATAACGATCAGAATTTTTATTCGTCCTTTCTACTTTCTACTCCTCGAGGTGGGGTTAGCGTGTCCTGTTCGGATGTGATTTGGGAAATTACCAAATCAATCTTTACCTTATTGTATGCAATTTAATTATAAAATTTTCAATTTTTATTAATTTAGCCTTAAACATTTTGATAATTTTCAAACATAATTCCTCTAACTTACGTGACGGTTCAATTATCATCAACAATTTTACATGGCACGGCCGGCAATTTAAGGTGGACAAAGAGGGCATTTGGTTTCTTATTATTTTTTCTGATATTTTTTTTTCCTCCTATTAAACACATAGACTGCCACGTCATTATACGTGGGCTAATTTCTCTGTGATATGGATTTTTTTTGTGGCTAGCATGATGACATGGACTACAAGTCTACAACATACGAAAAAAAATAATATATATGACTAAAAGAAAAACCAGAACAAACGCCAACACGCACGGAGAACATGCGAATGGAAGATTGCGGTGGTGATGGCGGTGGCGCCTAGCCACCCCCGCCGTGGGTCATGCGTTCCTCACCGGGAAAGCGCAGATCTTTGCGGTCGTGACCTCCATCGTCTTTAAATGTAGGTGAAGAAAAAAATATACACACGGGAAAGCGCAGATCTTGAGCAACTCAAAAGTGTTTGTGGTGCGAAAGAACACGTCGATTTTGTTCGACATCGTGATCTTGCACATGCCCTCAAATGGCCGTCTCTCATTAGCCACCGGACCTAGCTTGTACGCTGGCCCTTCGTCGACAATCCTTCCTTGCCCTCCACGGGCGCATTCATGCCTCTGACAGCGTCTTCAGCTTCCTCCCGCTCGCTCGCCGATGCCCTGCTCCCTTCCCAGTAGATAGATCGAATCAGAAAACTGCACTTCCCCATGTCTGTCTTCTGAGAAAGTGAATCTTTTGTGCCTTTTGCTCAAGATTCTCGGGGTATCGCTCGTCGAAACATACGGTGAAGAGAAGAGTTGACTTTGTGTGTTTTTAATTCAAGTTAGTCGATGCAGTCCACTTGTTTGATAGAATATCCCAAAGACAAAATTACACGTTCTGGGCAAAGTTATAGCACCCTGATATTCATTAGACAATTATTACAAATCTACAACGTGGCAGGGCTCAGCATGGGTGTCTCTATGAAAGATGTTTATGCCTCATAGGGTCATGGAATCTATAACAACCATTCCCTTTTATATCGTGCTGATCATATTACCCCCACGCTTTTATAAGGAGCAGCTCATAATAGGTTTATAGGGTGGTGAAGGAGGCATAAATGAACCTAATTACATACTAAATAAGAACAAGGGGAGAGCATTCCTGAAATGCGTATTTGAAATTGGAATTAATTTGTAAGAGGTGCCTTTTTTTCTTAAAGGCAATTCCTTTTTCATTTTGAACTCTTTATTAAGCATGCCAGGTAAGAGTGCTATTAGAATGAGTGGCCTACTAGAAAAGTGTCCACCTATACATTAAATGACAAAATCATGAGGCTCAATATACAATGGGGTTGGGTCAAAGTGGATAATTCATCAAGTGACTTAATTTTGGAGTGTTACAAAAACTCACCTTGTGGCAACTGTTGATGTGATAATGGCTCTCTACTTTCCTCTCAATAGTGGTGGGGTGGTGGAGTCAACGAAAGAGCCCTTGCTTTGCCAAGGATGACTGTCGCTCATTCATGGTTCGGCAAAGTAAGCCCTAAACTTTTTCGAAAGTTAAGTAAATCCATTTTGTTCTCTAGCAATAGTGGGCACTGATGGACGAGTGCTGGAAAAGCTTTGGTCGAGTGATCAAGAGGTTAAAGATAATAAACAGTAAAGAGATCTCAGCACGGAAAAGAGGGAAAGGAAAAAAAAGAAAAGACAAATAAAAAAAAAAGACAAAACCAATGTCATTTTGTCCACCTAACTCGCTACTTATACCACATAGGACGATAATATCCGCCATTTGTGATTTCCGAAAAACTCAACTGGAAAAATTACATTTTGTAAAATTATTAAAAGGTTTAGGATTAAAATTTGCAAGGTTTATGATTGATTTGGTAATTTCCCATTGTAATTTATTGGTTTTATTTGGTACAAATTAGAAGAATGTTTCTAGCAAGTAACAATCATGTAGATAATCTATGTAGGTCAAACAATCCTTAACATTTTCCAACAAGTTAAGCTCATAATTCCTAAACTTCAGGCTTTGGGATGGGTGATATTTAATATTTTCTCTTGATTAAATGAAGGGAGCTAAAAGAAATCCTAAAAAATGAAGAAACAAGTGCATCGGAAGTCTTAAATTTTCGTCATGAAAATATAATTAAATCCTAAATTTACAAAAAAGCCAAATAGAAATCTTTCAATTAAGTATGTCTAATTTGGATAAAGGAAAATGCTGGCATGTTTTATTTATTTATTTATTATTTTCTCTCTCTACGTGCCAACAATATGGCTAAAACAACTTTAGTCTTATGCTTTATATTTTAGCTATTGGGACTAAGAATAAAACCTAGAGAAGAGTGAATAGGTTGAAAAAAAACTATGAAAAACATTTATAGAAAATAATAAGTTCAACTTCAAACATGGGCAAAAATAGATTATAGAAATCAAATGCGCAAGCGATTGTTTAACAGATAGTGATGATATTGAGCATGTAATGCAAATAGTGAAGAAATAGAAGATTCACAAGCACATATATATAGTTTGATGTCCACTCTTTAGACTAATAGTCACAAGTCTAGCTAGATTGCATAAATAATCTGTTGAACAAGTTACAAATGGCAAGTGCTAATCTCATTACATAATAGATCACACTATTAGGACTACCCATAAAATACTTTTCCTAAACATTTGCAAGCCAACCGAAAATAGGTCTACAGCTAATGTTCGTCTGCAGCTAATGTTCTAATGCTATTGCTTTGACAAATCTGACAGATACTTGTTCTTGTTCCCCGAGAGACTTCCTGATCGTCCGCCGTGCATTTTCACCCTACAACAACTATAATCTTTTTAATAATTGAACATCCTCACATGGTCGCTGTTCAAACATGACCAATGACATGACATATCCAGCATCGACACAGACATTGCCATCAACTAATCTTTAGGTCCTTCCAAGCATATTGACAATCTTAACTCTATGCAAATGTTTATGGTCCTTACAAGCTTTACCAAGCATCCTCGCTTTAGGCTTGTTCACCATCACCTGGTCCATCCAACTATTCACCTTATCTAAAGATCCTTCCAACTCGTAGACATATTTAATTGCCTAATATCTTGTTGACCTCATATATTGGTAGAGCACTCTAGACAGTGGCAGAGCACTCCTCGTATAAGTTCATTTGGTGCAATTTGTGACAATATTTGCATTTTAGCTTGTGCATATATCACCTGATAATTACTAAACCAATATACACATTAGTAGGCTTTGATTGTCTTTGTCATCTTCAAAACAACATTAGAGACTTTTTCAACTTTAGCTACATCATAGCATGTAGGAGAAAGAATATCAAAAGGACGTCAGCATTTTTCTTTGGTCAAGTTGAACGAAGTTAATAGAAGAACTCAATTGTGCTCATTTTTAACAAGTTTTAGGACTTGAGCAACATGAGCCATATGCAAGATGATCATATGAGCTAATGACAATTTTTTGCCTTTTAAGATAGCCCAAACAATACAAGCTTCATAGTTCGATATATCATTGGTCAAAGTGGACTTGGGGCGGAGTCACATGACCAAGATTTTGTAAATCAAATTTATTTTGACGGGCAACATGTTCAAGGAAATTTTGTTGTGATGGATATGTTCAAGGCTTTCTAGGATAAAAGCATATGCCTCATAAGGGGAAATAAGAATTTTCTCACAATTGGTAATAAGATGGTGAATGAGCTAAGGCTTCAACGGTAACAGTGTAAGACTGATTTTCAAAACTAAAAATGAAGCTGTCATGATTTGGAAAATGAAGATTGAAGTAGAACCTATCCACTACAGAGGAATAGACTTCTCCTTGCAAAGTGCAAAAGTTGGTCAGAGAAAGTCATTTAAAAAGTTCAGAGATGAAATGCCCTGTCTGTTCATATATGAAAAATCGACAGTATTGGCAATGTGCTCACAACTTTTGACCAATCATATCGGGTTAAAGAGTAGATAAGTTACTCCATACATTCTCTTTTAGATATCCATAAAATCAATGTGGAAGACAAAAGTTTTCTACTATGATTGCTCAAATATGTACAACTGAAAATATTAGATCATTGTGTATCAAACTTCTTGTATATTTCTATGAGTTTTGATATATTGAAAACTATTAATTTTGTAACGAGTTTTTACTTACATCAATTTGTTATGGTTTTCTTCTACAATTAATAAAAAAAAATTGTAATGTTTGATAACTATCGTTTAATAGCAATTTAATGGCACGATTTACAACAGTTTGATATTGATGTGGAAAAATAATAGCTTTATTTTTCCATAAACCCTCCAATATTTTACAATGAATTAACTGCTCTCTCTTTTCTTTAAATAATAAATTAAACTTCAAACCATGATCTTTTAAGAAATACTGAATTTTCTATCTTTCCTTTTCTTTTTCTTTTTCTTTTTTTGTTGAAAAAATTGTGTTCATGACTCAAAAGTATACATGAAAAATATATAGACTTTCATGGTAAAGCTAATCAATACAAAGCAAAAGCCAGAACACTACAAAACAAAGCCAAATCCAGAAAACAAGGATTATCAACAAAGCATCGAGAGGTTAAGCGCATACTTGTTTTAAAAGAACAAATTTATCAAGCAAAATAATTGGCGGCCAATCATTGAATGTGGTATTAGGGGTGAGCGTGGTTCTCGGGTAGAACCGGGAACCGGAGAACCGAACCGTAGGGTCCAGTTTGGTTCTTGGTTCTAAGGGGACCGGTTCCGATTCGCGGTTCTATTTTTCCGGGAACCGACGGTTCCCAATTCCGGTTCTAGTTCCCATAGGAACCGGAACCAGAGGAACCGGAACCGGCCAAGAAAAAACCCTAACCCCCCCTCCCCGCGTGATTTCATTTTCCCCCCTTCTGCCGATTCTTCCCCCCTTTTCCTTTCTTTTTCTCTCTCTCTCTCTCTCTCTCTCTCTCTCTTTCTTTTCTCCCCTTTTTCCTCCTCACGTCACTTCCTGCCTCCCCCAAAATTTTGTCTTTTCTTCTCTTTCTCTCTCTTCTCTCTTCTCTTTCCCCCTCTCTAGGCCGAAGTCACCCCCTTCTTCTTCTTTTTCTTCTTCTTCTTCTTCTTCTTCTTCTTCTTCTTCTTCTTCTTCCATCCTCTCTTTTTGAGGGTTTCCTTTTTGGCCGAGGGAGAGAGAGACCAAGCAAGGGAGAGCGACAGAGAGAGGGAAAGCAAGGGGGTTCTGGTTTTTTTTTTTTTTTTTGTAGATTTTGGGCTGAGAGAGAGATGAGCTCGAGGGAGAGAGACCGAGAAGGAGAGTTCTATGCGACTGAGGGAGAGTGGGAGAGGTTCAGCCGTGCATGGGCTCGGTTAGAGAGTGAGACCGAGAGAGACCAAGGGAGTGAGAGAGAGAGAGAGTGAGTAGTCCGCTTCGTCTGTGTGAGAAAGAAGTAAGAGACTCGCGTCGCCGAAGGCCAACCCACCAACCACTACCCGCCACAGCATTGCGTTGGCCCAGCTAGGCCTTTCTTCATCTGTGCGTGCCTTGTTTTGGGCACGCGGGGTCTGAGTTCGCGGCTGTTTAGCTTATGTAAAATCCACCCCTGCCGGTTCTCCATTGACACTGATGTGTATTCTGGTATGCCTATAAAGAATCTTCGTTTGCGCTTAAGCAAGGGTGAGCACCTGGGAATCAGAGAACCGAACCGAACCGGACCCTCCCATTCTCTGCCTCTGCCCATCGCTGATGTCGCTCGCCCTTGACACCACCACCGAACGCCGCCACCGGACGCCGTTCCCCCTCGATGCCGCCGCTGGACGCCAGTCGCCCCGCGCTCGTCTCACCCTTGCCTCTTGCTCCCTCGATGCCGTCACCCCTCGCTTGCCTTGCTGCTCAGCCGCTTGCCGTGGACGCTGCCAGTGGACGCCGCCCGTCCCCTCGGTGGCACCTTCGTGCACATATAATCTTCTTAACACAACAGTATACACCTTGATGAATGACGGGAAAATGTAAGGTTAGATATCAGTATCTAACCCACTGCACATTTTGGAATTCCCACTATCATATGTCACTCTTGTAGCCTTTCTTCTTTAATTGGCTCATTAACAACTTTCCCATCGATTGATGAATAGGGTGCCCAACTTGCTGCTGACGAAGGGAAAAGTGCAGCAACTTTAGCGGCTTGCCGAACTTTGGCTGAAGAACTCACAGAATCACGATTTTCAGCTCCTAGGATATTGGCATTTAAGGTTTCTCCTCCTTCACACTTCTAATGTTTAATTTGTCTTATGTTATTGAAGTGATGAGATGCTCATATTGGTTTTCTTGTTCAATTTGTCTTATGTTATTCACGTGATGAGATGCTCATATTGGTTTTCCTGTTCAACAGGAGGGAAGCTGTACATAGTGAATGAGAAGAATGATTCTAAATCAAGGGTGAGTTTTTTTGGTGCTTTTAACTCTTTTACACACTCAAAATGTTTATTTTTTGCATGTGTTATAGTAATTGAGTTTAGTGATCTGCTAGCTAACTCATTGGTTGCTACTAGCTCATATTATAAACATGTTGCATCAAATGTCCCTGAATGGCCAATAGAAAATGTCAATTCTGGGACAGTAGATTGATTAATTTTAAGTTGTGTTCTTGTTGTCTAAATATCTACTATTACACCAGCAAATTTTTTTTTTTGGCAAAAAAAGAATTAACCAGTGAAGCTTTTGTTATACGTCAAATATGTATAGTAGATAGAGAACAGAGAGAGTCCTCATTGGTTCGGCAAAATCATCAATGGAGAAGCCAACTGCCTATCACAGTACATTTACCGTAATTTTTCATTGCGTTTCAGAGAAAATCTTGTACTTCAATCTCTCTTTAGCTTTCTCATATCCTAATCTGTCTGCTACAATAATGCCTCGAGCTGTTCTTTTCGTGTGAAATCAGAAATGGCTGCAAATAGTTTATAGTTATGATGACAATTAATATCTTTTACTTTAGCAGGAAATCAGACTTCGAGGTTTAAGATGACATGTTTATGGTTTTGCTATCTAATTTGGATTAAAAATGTTTTGATAGGGTTCAAAGTCTATATCCATATTGGATGGTCTAATTTATGGTAACACAGAGAAAATTCCTCCATCACCAGTTATCAAGCAACTGGCTGTGGTTGTAGAGCAAGTCTTCATTATCTACAAGATAGCCATTATAACTTTTAGCTCTATATATTTCTTCTATCACTTAGACATCTTTGGAAACTTTTCCCAAGAATGGGAAGAAATTTAGCTCAATGAAAGATTTTCTGGCGACAAACAAAGGTTCTTCTCCTATCAAGGAAAGGGCAGGACTAAGTCTCTTTGCTGTGAGGTCGCTTGTGCTTTGTGAAAAGGAAGATAACATATCCGAGTTTCCAGATGAAGTGAAGCTCTATTCTTTGATTAGTTTGCTGTTTGATGTAGGTAAATCAATAATCAGACTATCAAATTTACTAGTCCATGAAATAATACTTATCCATTATAAAAAATTTATTGGTTATTTTTTAAAATTATCCTATGATAATCTTTCACTTCTGTTGTAATATCTGCAAGATATTTGCAGGGGGAAAGTTTCTCAGAAGAAAGATCAGTTCTGGTTCAGAAACCACTGCTGCAACATTGCCGAGAGATATTCATGTAGTCCACTTGAAAGCTTGGTTACTAAAGTTGCTGAAGTCATTGGAAGCTATAAAACAATGAGGGATATGGCTTTATTTTGGTGCAGGGTTGTTGCTGAGATAAGGGACTTTATGAAGTGAACCGTTGGACTTTGCAAAAGAGAAATAGTTCACATTTTAGAATATTAAACGCTTATGAGTATTATAGATTGTGTTCGTGTTATATTTTCTTTGATGAATGACAACTTTGTTTATTATTGCTGCATTCATTTCCATTTTTTTAAATTAAAAAATGAAAAAAGAAAAAGAAAAAAGAACCTGTTGGAACCTGGAACCGGCCCCGAAACCTATGACAGGGTAGGTTCCAGGTTCTTGGATCTGATAGGTAGGTTCCAGGTTCCAAAAAATGAGGAACCTGTACCCGAGGGTAGGTTCCAGGTTCCAAGCGGAACCTGTAAGGAACTGGAAACCGCTCACCCCTATGTGGTATCATCGTTTGTGATAAGCACACACTAGAAATTCCTTTTCCAATAACTACGGCATTGTTAATTGACAACATGTGCTTAAATTTGGCTTCCTCTACATCATCGCCATATGGAAACGTTCCTTTTCTTTTTGTTGGGTTAGACACATTGTTCCTCTTCCTTCTATTATCCAGTGTGGAGTGTTATATCCTAGGAGGACACGAGAGCCTTACGCACTGAGTTTTGTACTTCAAGGGACATAATTATCCTTAAGAACAATGTTTACATGTCTTAGACGATTAATCTTATTTTCTCATTTTTTCTAACATATTTCCAACATTTCTTATTTTTCATATTATTTAATCTTTTTTTTTAACAAAACTTATGAATCCTTCCTTTTGCATAGTAAAAGTAATTGGAATTATAATTGATCAGAAAGATTTCCAAAAACAATCACACTCATACATCATATCCAGTTTTATATGATTTCATAAGAGGATAAATACATATACAATGTATGACAAGCAGAGAAAAGATGTAGAGAAAAAAATGGGTCATTGTAGGAAATTTGTCCAGTAATGGAACTTCTCAAGCTGTAAAAGTATTTATAAAAAGGATTTGCAATTGACTTGGTATGTTTTACGTCTCGTTGATATTACCTTTTTTTAAAAAAAATAGATTTCTTTGTAAAGGAAAATCAAGTACAAAAACGGTTGTATTTTTTAGAAGGCATAATACCATAATTATTTCTCTCGTTTTCTATTTTGTATTTGAAAACTTCTTTAACCCAATCACCGTTTGTTTAGGATATGATGCATTTGAACTGGAGCTACTTCAACAAAATCCTCTTGTGAACAGCATCAGTAACCTATTGCCCTAAAGGCACATTTAAATAAGTTAGTGAAACCATGTTATAAATCATATGTCAAACAAAATAAACATTACTTACTTGTCTCCACATTAATATCGAGCGAATGTGTTGTCAAATAGAGAGATCTGGGATTGAGCTAGATATTTTTAATAATCCTGAATAAATTTGTGTTGTATTTTCTTGGGTAAAGAAAAAATTATATTAAGAGAAAACGTCTGAAAATTTTTACATTCATATCAATTAAAGACATACCTCCAATACAATTCTTAAGCAAATTATTGAGAAAATCACCAAAAAAAGTCATAAATTTATTGCATTTGTGCCAATTCAATCTAAGCCTTTCAATTTATGCCAATTTAGTAACAAACTTTTAAAAGATTTGTCAATAGTCCTTTTGGCTAGAAATCATTGACATAAACGTTAGCAATGCCACGTGAGATGGCCAGCGCTCATGGCAATGTTGGCGCTGACGTAATTTTCTCAATTATATAAATTAATTGTTTATTTATTTTTCTCTTTCTTTCCCTTGTCTTTTTTCTACAAAGTCCAGCAACCCTCGGCGGCCACTAGTTCACGCTTCCATTTGAAAAATTCAAAGCAACATAGTCTTGATCTTGCTTCCATCCGATAGCACCTGAGTGCATCAGCGCATCCTGCAGCCTCCCCAAGCTAGTCTTCCATCTTCACATCTTGGAACTCCTTCATCAACCTCCTGCAATCTTTAAGATTAGGATTCAACAAGTGACAGCAACAGGCGACATATTTGCTCCGTTCTCCGCATCTTCCTCTCGCACGCACGACCGTCCATTGCAGACGCAATTCAACACTCAAACTCCGTCACGTGATTTCTTAAGCGAAGCGTCCATGAGTTCCGACGCCCTACCCTGAGACCCCAGTTTCCATGCCTATTTCGTTGAAGCAAGATGCTGCAATTCGATGAGTACAAACCACGACTTGTTTGGCTAGGACAATATTACAGGCATATTCGTCGCGAGGGACATACATACCACCACAAGCTGGAACTGACCATGTTATGTCGCATGCGAGCAGCTATTCTTTATCAATTCACTATGGCCGGCAAGGAAACATGATACGCTGTTGAAGAATTAAGTCTGAATATGAGATTTGCCTTTAGAGAGTAGTTTTTAGCTGTAGTAGGATTTGGGAAATTCTTTAGCTTTCGAGATCTATCTAATTACCATCTGAATGTCAAAATCTACTCGTTTCATAATGCCGAACAGGTGTTAATCACAACCACCGGCCGCGGTGGCTCCACTGGATAAGACTCTGCTGATCCTCAACGAAGAGGTGAAGGGTTCAAAACCCAGGGGAGGCGCTAGGTGTATTAAGTGTGACTCAGGGGTGGTGGGTCCTCCTGCTTAAGTGTCACTTGGGGGTTTACGGCGCGGCTGTCGGCTGCAAGCCGGTTCCTCCAATACCAAAAAAAAAAAAAAAAAAAAAAAAAAAAAAAAAAAAACAGGTGTTAATCACAGAATCATAACCATATGATCATCCTTAATCTTTAATTTAGAAGAGGCTTTTGATCTGTAGAGGAGGAGATGTTGAAACTTGCCAGTCTCTCATCCAATTGCTGAATTTCTGCCATCAGTTATAGAATTGCATCATGCTAAATCGGACTAGTCTCCTTCGGATGATATATTTCCTGCCTTACGTGCAATTATAAGTCCTATCAATTAGAAAATTTGTCTTGATATCTAAGTAGATGATCATTGTCATGTCCAAATTGTCAAGGTACCCCAATATAGAAAAATGATATTTAAGATTTTATTCGGCGTAAGCTGTTAAGTTTCTATTGTACTAATAATCGGGTCAATCGACGAAATGGATTACCCCTGCCGTACAAAGAGAGGAAGGCACATACGCCACATCTTTCATAATCCCATCATTCTGTCAACAATACGCTAATTCTGTCCAGCTCTTAAAATCCCGAATGGTTAGGGGATTCAAATTGAAACAAATAAGAGAAAATAAATATTTAGAGAAAAAAATGGATAAATGGATGTAGTAGGCAACCCAAAACTTCAACAAAAAAAAAAAAAAAGAAGAAGAAAAATAAAAAGATGAATCGTTACCAAAATTAGCATTCAGGCGGTGGGCAGAGGCCGATTTTCTACAGATTCAGGATACTTGGTTTTTCGCCTTCTCTTTTGCTTCTTTTGCTTCTTGTATTCGTCGTATCAACTGAGTGCCCTTGATGTACGATCTAACTCGCTCCTCAATCTCTCGTTCTCTTTTATGTCGCGCAGGAGCATATAATTTTCCGAAAGCTTCTTTTTCACCTCATCTTCATCGAGTGAACCTGCTCCCTCCAGAACTTGGCCCACCCTGGATGCCAGTGCTCCTTCACTAGCACGTCTCTTCTTGTTGCTCGATTTTATAGCATTGCTCTTCAGGCTGAAGGATTCCCGTTCAAGTGACAAGTCCAGGAACGCTTGTTGAGGGGACAGCATGGAGAGGTAAGCTTGGGTAAGAGCAATGCTCATGTTAGCAATGCCCGAAGCCATAGTTGAAATTGTTGGATGATCATGTTTTGTTAGAAATTTGAGTTCCCAAAGCACGGAAGCTAGTGCACACCTTCGATTAGGGTCCAAGGCAAATGGTTGATATTTCTGCAAAACTGTAATTGCTACTAGAGAGATTGTTCATAGTTTACTCAGCAACACAAAAGGGTATATGAAACTAAGTGATCTGATATGACAGAATCATGCGAGAAATTGGTCCTTTATTGAGCAGAGCTTAAATGAAGGTCAAGCTTATACGAGTGCACTCTAGTCATGCAGATGGCAAAACATCGCTATGCCTGGGAGCATGTAAGATGAGCTCACCCAATGCTCGTCAGAAAGACCACCACCATAACTTCTCCATAGACATTTACAATGACAACTAGAAAAATGGATCTAGAAAGCAACAATCCTACTGAGCAGACATCTTGTGCAAGAACTCTTAGTAAAGTTCCAGATTTCTTTTCATTTTCTGCAGACTATGGTCAAAAGGCAAAGCAAAAATCATAAAACTAAACCAAGAAATGGTAGGACAGGCTCCGAACATAGCTACAACTTTAGTAAGGCTGCAGGCTACAACTTTCTCAAAGGCCCTGCCTGGAGCTAAATGGGGAAATTTACTTTTACTCTGGCACAAGACATAAGTATGTTCATCTCCATTTTAAATCTAACATGTCATGCCTCAATTAAGGGTTCTGCATGGAAACAGTAAATTGCTTACCGCAACAAAACCTGATACTGAGCCACCTCCAGGATCATTTTCCAACAAAACCCAACATCTAATATTCATTTGGAGAGGATGCTTTAAAGTGAATAAAGCTGCAAGTAAGGGCAAACAAGTAACCAATTAGAATGATAATCTTAGTATCAAAGAAAGAAATAATTGGCATTGGATAAACCAAGAGGGTACCAGCCATGGACTCTGCAGACTAAAGCATAACGAGAATGTGGCCAGACACTTTATGAATGCTGTAGCCTTCTGCATGTCATGTTGCCTATCATCGCACTGCATCATCTTTAGAGCTTCAGCTAGCACCTCACCCTGATCTCTGCTTGACACATCAGATATCAATGAGTAACCGTACAAAGGGAGAAAGACACCATTGCCATTCTGGTTGTTCATTATAACAAAGTCACTAATGCTTGCGTGACTTTCTCTGTCATTGCCAAACATCTAGGATTGTGGTCATAAAGAAAATCATGTGAACGAAAGTGCATGAGCAGATGTGTCCAGAAAACCAGCTTGACAGCGAGGATATGATCTCTGCTTTAGACATCAGATATTAATTACAGTTAAAAAGTGCTGTGGTCATGAAAAATTGATCACTATTTCCTCTCCGAACAGAGTCCTCTGCATTTAGAACTATGGTTTATAATAAAATCAGGTAACTGAAAGTGCATGAGCACATAAACTCAAAAAGTAAACTTGACAGTAAGGTAGTAAGCACCCAATATAGAAGTGCTAAGCTTCCAGGCCTGTATTCAAGTATGAGGTTGTATAGCTGAATGAAAAAATCTTGCAAATCAACGTTCAAAGCATCGAGATATTTCCTCATTATTTTAAAAGCAATGATGCAACAGCAAAGTCTTTCTAGGACGGTCAAGCATTTTCCTGAACTGTCTGATTTTCCACCGGAACATGCAAGCTTCTTAATGTAATCCATGAGATCTCCAATATAATCCAAGTCAATCAGGTGAGAAAATTTTCCTAGACCATCCAAACATGGTCCAAGGAGTGGGTGAGCCTCAGTCACATGAGTTGTACCAGTATCTCCATTAGGTTTGTAGAACAATAAAAAAGAATGACGTGATTACTGTATACCGTTAGATACCATTCACAAAGATAATTTCTAACTCAACTTTAAGCACATATTTTCGGTTGATTATAGAGAAAGATTAAACCAACACAGCAAATGGACAGCATCACGCATAATTGAGAACCACAGCTTAAATTTGTCCTATGAATTTTTTCATGTCAATCTGAAGACCTGACCAATATTGAAACCCCACTTCCAGTGTCCGATAAAACGTTTGCTTTGACACAGTACTACGCACCAAGACCAATATGCCCTACCACGTTGGCATATTTCACTTAGTGTCATAACCATACAAACTGTTTGACGCATGAAATCATCTGGGCACAATTGACTGCACAGTATGCTTCAGGATATGAAAATATATCTCAAATACGGCAAAAAGTGTCCCATACTGCATCCTTCGGCGCTTCATAATATCTGGAGCGAAACTAGCTGCTTTATAATCAACAGCAACCTGTTTACACCACCAAGCACCTCAGTTGTATGATAATGAAAGTAGAAAATCAGAGAAAGTAGGCTGTTGTCGTCGCATAAGAATCCCTACCTCTTCCCTCATTTTTCAAAGTCATTTCTCATTTTTCAACCTGCTTTATAATCAACTGCATCGTCAAGCCCCTCTTTTATTCGAAGAGACCTTCAAAGGCCATCTTGAAACACAGCTAAGCTAGGACCATATTATTATATTGCAGCCACATCGAGCCCATTCTCCGCTAAAATCAAACTAAAGTCCCCCACCGAGTCTATCATTGTCGCCGCCGTTAACCCTCGCTTCCACCGCCACTAACCCTCACTTCCCACCACCACCGTCAGCCGCTCAACGCTTAACAAATATGAACCAAGCAGCACCAATACGACCAGGTTGAGAACGAACCAAGCAGTAGTACCAATATGCACACACAGGAGAAGAAGCCGGTTTCTGCGGATGGTTCGAGCGAGGATTTTTGCTTTTTCTAGTGCTCTCTCTCCATGAACGGCTGTGTCGCCTTCTCCGTGAACCCCCTGAACGTAAGAACCTTGCCCGCCTTTTGTTGTTGTGTCAGCACTTGAAATGAGAAAAAAAAAAAAAAAGGATATAGGTTTTATTATTTCTTTAAGGTTTTGTGTGATGATGCCAAAGTGGCGATCTTGAGATGTGTGAATCTAAATAAGTCTAATCCTAAAGTGACAAGAATCATGCTCTAAATGGTTCATGGCACCGTAAGTCAAAATTTCGTTATCGAATCTGAGATTTCTAAATTTCACTGGCCCTAAATCAAATATCTAAAAAATGATTAGAATTCTAATTTTTCGGTCAAACTTCAAATTTAGAAAAACTTTGAATGTACGCCTATGCTATTCAAGTGTCAACCGGCGTCCTTGATCCAGGGCGTTCTATCCACCATCAGCACTACCACCGAACTCCGCCGCAAACGCCCCACACGAGGAGCATTTTAAGGTGTCGCCTTTCGCCTTTGGAACGATGGGTGTGCAGATTAAAGAGAGTCATGGAGAGAGTTAGAGTTTGTAGTGCGTAGCTTTTTTGGGGTTTGGGGGTAATTTATTGTACTAATGGGCTTAATTGCTAATTGAGAGCAATGTATCCTGTAATATCCCGTTACCCATGGAAGAGCACGCCAAAGATCGTTTCTGATATGTTCGAGCTACTTCTTCACATCTTCACACGAAATTTTTGTGACTCATTTTCTTTTTCTTTTTTCAAATGGTAGTTTTGGTTCCACCACTGATAATGCCATGCGCGTGCATGTCTCCTATTGGCAAGACGCTCGCTATTTTCACCACATTATGGACACTGCAAGATAGCTGAGATTATCTCCAACTCACGTCCGAACCTATCTTCCATCAGATCAAGATTAGGATAAATTGTGCATGAATCTCAAATCGAGCGGTGCTCTCGAAGGCCATTGTCTCGTGTGAAGAGAGTCGTGGTCACTATTAACGTGCTGGTGGGACCGCTCATTAGTTCAGTCCACTGCCGGTTGTTGTCGTTGTCCGAATTGAGATTCCATTCAAGGTAAGTCACATAATTTGATTTGAATTTCAGATTATCTAATTCTTTTAGATTATGTGATCATTAGAAGGTTAAGATATTTAATTTCATTTTCAATTAATCTTGCGTTATTCATTGCATTTTTAATTGGTATCCAGTCACTGACCAAAAAAAATTGGTATCAACTCAACCACTAGGGCAAACCCCAGTGGCCACCCTTCCAACATGAAAGAGAGAGGTGAGGGGTTCAAATCTCCACCTTCTTAGGGGGTTGAGGTGAGGACGATTTAGTTTCAAGTATGGATTTCGACTCTCACGCCTTGCAAGGAGGCAGGATAAAAATTTGAGAATTTGAGAATGAGAGTTAGAGTATAAGTATAGTAGGACCGACCGAAAAATAAAATAAAATAAAATAAAATAAATTGGTATCGAGTCTTTAAGCCTAAAGATTGGATCATCAATTGGATATTTCCTTTATTTTATTGCACTTATTGGTCAATCGGATCTTCAAGCCGAAAGATAGGACCGCCCCCCCCCCCCCCCCCCCCAAAAAAAAAAAAAAAAAAAAAAAAATCTTTCCCCTTTTTGTGCCCATCATGAGGTAATATTTAATAATCTAAGTTCGTCCTTAGTAATTATTAATACAACCCTAGGCTATGCACGTCATTAGATTAGAGTGCATTATGCATATAAAAAATTAAAACCTCTTCACGTTGATTTATGATTGCATTCATACATGTTTTTTGAATTTAGAATATCGTATATTATGTGCATGTCACATATTACCCGTCATTTAGAAATTCACGTGCTTTAGGGTCAATGTTTTAATATTTGCAACATGTAGTGCATTATTGGTGTTGCATTTGTGTAAGATATCATAACAAATACAAAAATGAATTTAGCATTGCTTGGTTAAATCGCCATCTTTTAGCAAATAAAGGTCATAAGGCCATGTTTAGTGTCAGGGTTTAATTCTTTATTTTTATGAAAAAAAGAAGATAAAAAATAGTCTTTCACATAGTTTAAATAATAAAGTTAATCTATGATTAATTCTATTTCATGTCATTGCATATAGGTCACATTTAATTTAATTAATATAGTATACATGGCATGGCATGGCATCATAGTTCATCAATGCATGCTTAGATTAGAAATACATAGTCATGACATTTAAATTAGTCATGTTATTTTAAACTGAAAAAACAAAAAGAATTAATTGTCATGGCATCTAAGGTCTTGGTCCAAGTTATCTTGTATAGCTTAGGTCATGCATTAGTCATACTCATCATCACTTTCATGAATAAAAAATGCATTCGTCATTGAATGTTTGTTTCCTAAGTTTGTAGAACCCCTATCTCAATTGGTGACAAATAGAGATCCATTTTTGCTTGCGCATGCATTCAAGGTATTTTAATCTTTTTGGCAACTTATTTACTAATTTTATTATTGAATATTTCATTATTGACTGCACATTCGTATGATCATCCCTCATATGTTAGTAGCTAGGATTAAAACTGACAAATATTGCATGCAAAAATATTTTTGGAATAAAGAGAAATGGTACCAAATGAGCATTTGATTAATTTAGCTTGATCAAGTCCCCAAATCCATTGATCTTTGGTTCATAGTACTCCAACATTTTACTTTGAGTGTCTTATTGACTCATACCCGATTAGTGGTGGCTCTAAAAAGTAAGGTTAATTGCGATAATGCTGGTAAGAACACCTAGAGGGGAGTGAATAAGTGTTTAAAGAAATTTCACCAAACAATTGCGGAATCAAATTAAATTGCCAGCTAAGTCTAAATGAGAAACATAACTAGTTTTGTAAACCCCCAAACTTCTAAATCAGCAAGTTTGCAATAGACTTAAAAAAGAAAAATAGAGTAAAGAGAAGAGAAAATTGCACATGAGTTTTATAGTAGTTCGGCTCAAATCAAGCCTACGTCCACTCTCCTTTATTAACATCCTACTGGCTGAATTTCACTATAGGATCAACAAAAGATTACAACTTATGAGTGCAAACACTTAGTGGTAGATCTTTCTAGCTCACTAAGACACTCTTTTTGTGTCTTCTCTCTTGATCACACGTTTTTAATGCTCATAAACAAAGACAAGTAATTGAGAGAGCTTCAGACTTTGGAATTTTAAATTCATGTTCCCACAACTTCTTGATGACCTCCTTTGTATACTACTCCACACCACATTAACCATTGACAATTTTTGAAGGAATTTCCTCTCATCAAACCGTTGGATAGAATCTTTCAAAAGGATCTTGTGGCCGTTGAAGATAGGAATGAAATTTCCACTTGATTATAGCCACTCATACAATTAAAATCTTGGTTCCATAAGTGATTCTTCCCAAAAGGAAACTTATCTTCAAGATTGATTTCATCAATTGTGATTGATTTAATCAATATTTGTATAGATAGAAAGTAAAATCATTTACCATAAAACTAGTCATTGTAGAATAATTTTCAATTAAGTTCATTATTGATCTATGTCACAAAATTGATAAGTTTGGTCCTGGACTCTTCCTCATTCTAGACACTATCTCATTCTAAACTCATATGAGTGGGATATACTTTTGGAATAAAATAGACTTTGACAGAAGTCTTCAGTGGTTCCTCAAAAACAACTTATAAACAATTTGTTCTTGAGATAGACATTAGAACTAAAAAGTTTATCAACTTCAAAATTCAGTAAAAGTTTTCTAAACAAACCTTGCACTTGATAGGACTTGGGAGTCTACAATGAGCATCATGCTTAGTAATCCATCAGTTTTTTCTTAGTAGTTCACATCGAGAAAGGTCGTGACACTTAGCTAGGTAGAAGTACCGAAAAGCATGTCTCTCGTATGATTGGATGAGCTAAGTTGAATTAAAATCAATTGAGTTTTGGGCAGCCCGTTTCCTTTTCCGAGGACTTTCTAGGCTATCCAGAGATGCATAAATCCCCATGCAGACACGAAGTGAGGAATGAAGACAGAAAAAATGAAAGAATCCCAGAAACTTTGTTGCTTCATGTTTAAATGCTGAAAGCTGACTAGTTCTCGATTGGTGTGTTACAAATCGGAAAGAGAGCGGGGAACTGAAACAACAAACGTTCAGAAGAGTAAAGGTTGAATTCTCCCTTCAAGAAGGCTGAATTCTCTCAATTTCGATCAAATAAAATATTATTACATTCCATTATTGAAAAATGATTCTATAGGCGCGCGGAACTAATCCTCGTACCTCTTGCTTTAAGTATGTTTTTTTTTTTTTTCTTAACCTTCAGACCCTCAGCATACCCTCCTCTAACGATATGACCGTAAACCCGGCAATTGAAGCAGTTCTGACTCATGCTGTTTTTCTGAATAGAGGTTATTGCTCGGTGGTTGCTTTCTGGATAGTTAAGTACATCGATTGCTGAATAAGCCCCAGTTTCTTCTGCTCTGTTCTTGGTAACTTCGGTTTAAACGCCGCCACCCGCAGGATACATTAAGCTCTACTCTTCTGCATGTAAACACAGGTTGACTTTGTCGCGGAGATTCTCTCCAAGCTAATCAATAAGCAGGTTTTTTTTTTTTTTTTTGGTCGATAATCAATAAGCAGGTTTGATGAAAAAAAAAAGGGAGGATTCTCAATACAGTCAATGCCTGCTTTCAACCCAATACGACCCAAGTTTAGACGGCACTAACCTCAAATCAACATTTAATGGATGCTAAAACATTTAATGTTGGAGGCATCACAGGCATCAAAATCAAATTGGCATGCAGAAGCTTAATTTTTCCATAAGCCGCAAAAGGATCGGGAAAATGTTCTAAAAGACATCGAATTTCTAGAACATATCGAATCCATGTTTCGAGATCTAAGACCTCAAGCTCGCCCTAACAAAAAGTCAGTTCTAGAGACATGCAAATTTCCAGAAATCACATTCAAGCACAATCAATCCATTGATCACCCATCATTCAACTCAGCATATTCAACCTATCATCCTAAGCATATAGAACACTTAGGATTTGAATCCTAGCCCCGATCATCTTACACGTTATCACTTCATCAGATTCGAAGTTTCATGGGTTATCTTGTGACTCTTCAACTTGAAGCTCAATCGAGGAATCTCTAGGCAATCACCGGTCACCATGAGATCGGGAGGGGGCCAACAAGAGACGTCACGAGCTCACGGAAGGAGAAGGATGCCGCTGGACTGTCGGATCGGCGGTAGAAATCATGCCGGAGGATCATCGACTTACATGCCGGTGTTGAAGCCAAGGGAGAGAAGGTGCCAGATCGGTGCCACCGAGCGAGGTGAACCGCTGGCGGTTGGTGCGACCAGTGAGGGGGCTCCAAGACTATGATCGATGCACCAATGGGCCATCAGATAGAGGTGGCGAGCGGCGGTGAACGAAGGTGGAGGAGGTCAGCAGAGAGAGAGAGAGAGAGAATAGATCTGAAATTTTTTAGCGCCATTTGGTTCTTTTTTGTGCAATTAGGTCCTGGGAAAATCTTTGCTCAAATAGAGTGCCGAAAAGATTAATTCGCACAATTACCCACCTTGAAATACAAATTGATCTAAATCGAATCTAATTGATGTCATAGGACACTAATTAGTTCAATTACCCATGCTCATGAAGGCCTATTACATCCAAATTGACATTGAAAGGATAGCATGACTTTTATGCTAAAATTTAATAGAGGATTAATGAGGAAATTAGACCTCAATTCTTGAAATTAAACCTTAGTCTCAAATGAGTCAACTTGAATTTCGCTAATCGGAGTTCATTAGCTTAGTTTTCTTAGGTTCAAGTAAGCTAAAGCCCTCAAATTGAAAACTTCCGAAGTGAATTTCCCAAAATTAACCCCGCATTCGTAATTATCTCAAGAAGATGAGTCAAACGGCAATGTCCATAAGCTTATTGCAAAGAATTGACTCAAACCCCTAATCAGGGCAAAAATTGGGAATTTTCATCTCGGAATGTCGAATCACAAAATTGGTCGAACGAGTGGCCATATGATGACCTCTAGATCGAATTGTCGTAGAATGAGCTAAGCTAAACTACAATCAATATGCAAGTAATTTTATTTTTTGGCTGATTTTGAATCTAATTCCACAAATTAGGGCAAAGTAGGTTCTTAATCGATTTTTGAGAAATTTTTAATGCCAAAATCAAATTGAAGCAAAAATAATGTGATTTTGAGATTTTTGCGTTTTCCATTTTTTTTTATCAAATGTTTAACCAAAAGTCAAACCCTAGTTGACTTTTCATTAGAAGATTGATTTTGTGATCAAAATTTTTGTTGTTAAAGTGAAATTTAGATCAAAAGAAATCTTTTTGTGCGGAAAGCCACATTTTGACTCGAGATTGACTTTTAATCAAAGAGTTGACCAAAAAATCAACTAAAAAGTAAACTGTTTGACTTTCAGGTTTTTGTGTGAAATGAATAGGAAAAATACCTACAAGTGCTAGGCCAACAAACAGAAATGAAAAATGACACTTTTTAATTTTTGAAACGGGTTATGTCGTAATCGGAAACCTTAATCTTAGGTTCTATGTTGACATATCCGCTAAAAAATTGATGCTAACAACTATCCCTCTTTAAGTGGGAGTTTGGAGAGGTTCTGCTCAAAGACTAATTAGCACTTGTGAATTTTTAGTCGACTCCACTTGGGAAATTAAAGAAAAAAAGGACAAAAACATTTTGAACGTTACCATTGACCGTTTGGAGTTGTTAGATCATTTGTGTGCTCCCTCTTCTTCTCTCTCATAGGGTGGAATGAAGGAAGGAAAGAAAGTTGAAAGATTTTATATGAAGCTTATCTATAATATCCTCATTTCGACTCTTCTTTTGGTTCTAACTAATAAGCTAGGGCTTGATCATTGAGTGCATGCCTTTGGCCACCAACCTAGCTAAGAAGGCAAATTTTACCTACAATAACTACACCAACAATGGTTTTTCCATGTTTGCAAATGGACAAAAGAGAACATTCTAGAATACACTAGGTTATTCATGAAGGACGATGACTCATCACTTTAAAAGGATATTTCTATATTTGGTAATGATTACCAAAGATTCGCCTTCGGGATTAAAAGTTTCTTGACAAATGTACTAATAAGAATGAGACATCATAGGCAATTATTGCTATCCTATGGCTTAGATACCACATTATTCTTCTTAGAGTGCCACCTATTTATGATAACTTGTTCTTCAATAATGAATTAAGTACTTATGTGGACCAATCAAAAGAAGGCATAATAGAAGATTCTAGAATGCTTAGGATGGAAGTTCTTAAATTTCGGTATGCAATGAATATCCAAACCTCATGGTTGCCCAAATCTAAGCCGTTAATGAAGATGATGATTTTTAGAAATAGCTGTTCTCTAAAGATTTGATCATTATTAAACCTAAGATCTTGCTTGTAGAGTAAGTTGGCCAAGTAATGAAGACAACGGTGACTCATATGCTTAGGTGTCCCATGGAAGATTTTAGAGAGAGAGACAATTTAGAGGGTAAGTTTTGTTAAGGACATATGAAGAATATCTAGCTTAATGATTACATAAAACCTAAGTATTAAATGTAAGAAACTTAGCCACTAGCTTAGGTCCCTATAGAGATTTGTTCATCATTACACTTAGGGTGTGCATGGAAACGTTTCTAAGAAAAGTTTCCGGAACACTTCTGTACGGATTTTGTTCCCGGGAACAAAAAAAGAACATAAACGCGTTTGGTTGCGTTTCTATTCTTTTTTTCTTTTTTTTTGTTTCCGGAACAAAATAAGAACAAAAAAAAGAAACAACAATTTGTTGTTTCTTGTTCCAGAAACAAAAACGAAGAAACGTTTCTTCTCTCTCTTCTTCTTCTCTTCTTCTTTTCTTCTTCTTTTTTTCTTCTTTTTTCTTTCGCCGGTCGCCGGCCTCGGCCATGGCCGGCGACCGGCCGTCGAGGCTCGGCCTCGCCGAGGGCCGGCGAGCCTCGCCGTGGCTGGGTGAGGCTGCCGACCCCGTCGGCCGGTCGCCGGAGGCCGGGGACCGGCCAAAAAAAGAAAAAATAAAAAAGAAAGGAAAAAATGAAAAATAAAATAAAAATGTTTAAAAAATTAAAAGAATAAAAGAATAAAATTTACCAAACGTGTTTCTGTTCATTTTTTATTCCCGGACCAAACGTTACCAAACGCGTTCTTTTGTTCAAAATTGTTCCCCGGAACAGAAACACTTTTTTTTGTTTCTGTTCCCTGGAACAAAAAAAGAACAGAAACGTTACCATTCGCACCCTTAAATTCATCTTGGAGAATAAGTAGGCTAAGTCATGATGGCATGAAATAGGTGATCCGATAAGAAGATGGTAAGTGTTCTCCTAAGGCCTTAGACATGCCACCTCTTCCATAATAGATTAGCCACCTCCTAATTCTAGGGTTGCCATTCCAAGGATGTTCATTGGACCGCTTGGCAAGGTAATGATGGAGTTTGAGTTTATAAATAGGGGAACCACCACATTCATTCTTGCCTTGCATCGCCGCCCTTTACCAAATCGCTTGCCCTTACTTTCTCAAGGTTTATCCAGGGAAGTGAGATCCCTATTTCTCCTCTAGGGCAATAGACTCCATTGTTGAATCTAGTTAGGTGGTCACCCACTCAAGCCATGGGTAGGATAAAAGATCTTTTGTATGATTTGCTCATATTGTGCTTGAATGTGTGTTTGAGTTGTTTATGCTTGGAATGAGATCGAGGTTCACTCAAGATAAGTTCAAAGTGAGGCAAGGTCGCCTAAGGCCACAAGTTGTGGATTGGCATTAAAACATGCCTATTCTGAGTTTGTTCGATGCGAGAATCGATGCTAAGTGTTCAGCTCAAGTCATGGATCAAGGATCGTTTTGACATGTTGTATAGTGCAATACTAGGATTCATGGTACACATGTATAAATGAACACACTTTTGGGCCATATATGAGTCGGCTAAGAAGCAAAGATAAGAATCAGCTTGTGTGATGCACTTATATGTGCACTTAGAAAGGAAAAAGCACTCGTCGCCACATAGCATTAGCGGCGATGTCTCATTCATGGAACGAGATGCCCTAGTTGAGCCAAAATGTTTGGGTCTTGAACCCGGAATCCTTGGGAAGCTAACCCTGAGAAGCCTTGGTTAAGCAGAGATGTCCTAATTAAGCTAGGAAGCCCCTAAAAGTATGGGATACTTAACTTAATGGTTGGATGCCCTAGTTGAGTCAAGAAGCCCCTGAAAGTATTGGATACCTAGCCTGAAGCCACGTGCCCAACCTAAAACTAGAAGTCCCTAAAAGCATGGGAAGAACTGTTCGATACGGTTAGTGAACTTATTGTGCATGTTACTATGTGTTGTTTGATAAGTTTGTTTGGTAAAATAGCTTGTTTGATAAGTTGAAAGTAGATCACATGTAGATAGGCAAGAGATAGCAACAGGCTTGCTATTGATCTGCCATCGATATTATATTGTGAGTACTGTACCTGCCAGATTTAAGGATGAGATATCCTCCTAGTACAGAACTAAGGGTTTTACTTATTGAATCCTCTGACTCACTCCCTTATTTTTTAGACTTATAGGCATGTAAGTCTCATATTAGTTTTGGGAGCTACAGTCACGCTAGAGGAAATAAGAATTCCCCTGGCTTACGTGGATACTTGTAGTGTGATATAACAAGGAAAGAAGGCCCGCAGAGAAAGAGCCTGTAAATGTACTAATGTAATATAAAGTAATGTATTATGTGTGATGTATGTCTTAGTCTTCCAACTGTTATTTGTCTAGGGAGTTTGTTTGTTCACACTTCTGCATGTATTTATTAACAAGATGAAAAGAATGGGGATGACGATGAACCTAAGATGTCACAAAAATAAACCCCGTTGCTCGAGATCTTGGAGATGGAGTTAGGGTTGTAACAATTTTTGGTATTAGAGCGGAGTTAATACTTAAAGTGATAAGGTGTGCTGGGAGTTATGGGATAATTAGTTATGAAAATACCCAATGAATGTGATTATTTACTTGATTGAGTTCTTGTGTGGTAGTAGCTCATGACTACTAACATTTGATTATGATGTGGAAAACTTTTCCTAGAGTTCCTAAAACTGTCCTTTTAGTAGACAACATGAATGCTTGGGATCAGGTGATTTTGAAAGGAAAGTTGAAAGAGGTTCCTCGACTAGAAGAGTATCTTGATTAGGAAGAAAATATCTTAGCAAGTCCTATGGGCACAACCAAACTCTAGGTTCACTCAATCAAATCATTCACTAAAAACCACGGTCGAAAGAACACGACCTAACTTTAGGTGTCAAATTACGGCCCAATGGGCGTGACCTCTAATAGGTGGCGAAGTATGGCCTTATTAGGCGTGACCTTTGTCAGGGGGCAATTTATGGCCCAATGGGCACGACCTTTAATAGGTGGTGGATTACAGCCTTATCAGGCATAACCTGGTGGCAAATTACCATCTAACAAGACACGGTCAAACTTTGACAATTTTCTAGATCCATTCACAACCCTTCACAATCAATTTCCAATCGAAAATCGATACTAAACATCTTTGGGATAAAATACCCATATAAACAACCATTCAATCAATTGATACAAACTAGTCCTATCAACCAATTACGGTGCTATAAACCAACACCGGGTATTTTCAAGTTAAATACCAAAACTTCTCCAATTTCACTCAATTCCATACTTTTGGAATAATTAACCAAACTCATCAATTTACACAACTTCTCAATTAAACATACAATTGGCACAAACTCACCGCACCGCTACGATCATCGCAAAATTCTAACGACTGGCCATCCCGGCAAAATTTTCGAAATTATTAAATAATTAAATTTAATTCCGAAAATTAAATAATTAAATATTATATTATAATAATATAATTTAATAAAATAATATTTAAAATTCGAAATAATTTATTAATTAAAAACAAATAAATAATTAGGGCTTAAACTAGATTACACTAATTTAAACATACACTTAGCCCTAATTAAACATCCAATAAACTAATCATACAACTAATCTAATTTATATTAAAATAATCTAATCTAACCACCTAAACCTAATTAGACAAATCTAAACACCCCTTAAGCATGATTAACTTACCAAGCGAGGTTTAGAGGATAAACTCACCGGTTTTGCGCGCCAGTGAGTTCACGACGACCACGACGCCAAGGCGATCGATAAACCTTGAAGCGGCGACACCAACGGAGGCTGAAAGACACTAAAAGTAGGCCTCGAAGCCTCCAAGGCCTTGCTTGATTCGGTTCTATCCTTGAACCGAAAAGGTTGCTCGGTGGACTCGGCTTGCTGGAAATGGCGGAAGAGGGACAACAGCGGCTTCAAGCGGTGCTGGCAATGGTTCCGGTGACCCTGCTGGTTCCGACGGTGGCCAAGCACAGCCGAACGACAGCCTGGACAAGTGGACATAAGCGGAGTGGCTGCTAGACGAACTGGAGGGCGCGACGACTGCAGCTGGATTCGGTTGGCTTCCACGAGCAAGTGATGGCGATGGGGAGGTCGGACGGGTTCCAAGCAGTGATGTGGCTATCAAATGGTGAGGTAAACGGCCAGAGGATGCGGGACGAAGGTGGAGCAGCTCGCGAGCTGGCCAACGAGGCACGCACGAGCCTTCGCGCGTGAATGGACGACGACTGCGATGGCGACGGGGATGAGCGGCGATCGAACGGGCGAAGGGGGCGGCGTTGAGCAAGTTGGTCTGGCTAGATTCTCTCTCTCTCTCTCTCTCTCTCTCTCTCTCTCTCCAAATTCAAAATCCAAGAAGCCTAGGTTGAAGATGGAGTTGATTGGTGAAGTGATGTCCCACCTTTTTGAGAGCCAATCCTCACCCTCCACTTGTCAAGATCCTTTGCACTCTAGCATCATCATGACATTACTTGATGATGTCACACTCCACTATTTCCAATCTCCCACAACCTTATTCCAATGGTTGCAATTTCTTTTTCCGCCGAGGCATGAAATCTTGTATATCAATTTCATTCAATTCTCTTCTATAAAATTAATCCAATGTCACCACACTTTAATTCACATCTTCTCTTGTCCAATGAACCTTCTTGAGTCTCAAAAGTATGACCAAAAGCGGGCCTACCAATTTCTCGAACCAAATTAACCATACTTTGATTATTTTGCTGAAAAACTCGGTTTGCATGAAAAATCTTCTGAAGATGAGTCAATGTTCCTAAAATGAACTATGACATGACAAAGCTTTCGATTTCTGAATTTAGGTTCAAAATGATGGTTAATTTCAATCTAGCGCAATTTGAGCGCGTCCTAATCTACCGGATAGCTTTTAGGAATTTTCAGTGCAATTGACCCGTGGTTGATTATTTTCAAGCCACGACATAATCTTCAACACATTGGCGACTCTCGGTTGTCGTGAAAATCTCGAGATTTCAATTACAAACACAGAGTACCTAAAACGACAGAAGAATCAATTTAGTGCCGGTCGACGAAGATATTGAAATCAAGTGGAATCACCTACACTCTAATCACATATCTTAGTCAAATCGACCTATTACTAATCTCCGTTCGATTCTGACAGCGTCATAATAATCCTTGCAGATTAATACGGTCGAGCAACCGATTCATGGTCAGATTCTCGAGTTTATTGCATTTAATTTCCTTAACAGCTTCACCTGATAGACTAGTTATCTCATGAGTGATCAGGTCAGAGAATTGAACTATAAACGTGTCGATGAAAAGTCCATCTCATTTAATTGAAAATAGAATCAGAACTTTGGGATGTCATAAATCTACCCATAACCATCCACCGATCCAAAATCTTCCTGTGACCAATTCTCATGGTGAAAAAGTCATCTTATGAGCTGGTGATCCTATCCCATTGGTATGGTCGATAAGAATTGATGGCCAACACCTTGACCAATTTGTGATTGGTCGGTTGGTTAGACCAAGACCTATCCACGATTCCTTGCCGATGGAACCGATCGATCCATGGCCAATGGCCCATGATCGATCCTTTTAGGACCTTATGACCGATCCTTACGGGGCTGGAATTGAGGATGTTACAAAAAAAAACTCAAATACATGCCTATGTCCCACAGCAAAGAAGATCAAACAAAAGACATTGCTCACTACCCACAGCTTGATGGGTGAGCACTTAACTAGCCTCAATGACGAGATCTACTTTCTTAGAGGAAAAGGAGGAATCTTACTTATTTTGGCAAACCTCGAGGACAGACTTTTATAGTTTGATGGATTGAGAATGCAAGGTTGAGAGAAAGGAGAAAGAGGAGGAGGAAATGGATGACAAGGAGAGGAAAATGAGGAAGGGCTTATCATATTTATACTACTCAGTGTCATCATTATCGAGCCAAGAGGTCCATTCCAAATTCCCCAAGTGGCCCGCCTAGAATACTTAGGTGGCAAGCCTAGGTTGCAAGGTGTCATGCCTATTTTAAAAGGTGGCACACCTAATAGCTTAATGTAATGATTGGAGGCTTATTTGTTTCATTCCTATTGGACCATTTATACAATACCATCATAACTTGGCCTACTTGTTCTCTAAGGAAAATTTTATGGTAATGATAACCATATCTTTCATGGACATCTGAGCCAATGACTCACAATTCTCATTAAATGCTTAGATTTAGTTAATCATGGGGTTTGGATATTTAGCACATGCTTAAATTCAAAAACTTGTTCTATTCTCATTAGTCCACTTAAGCCCTTAAAGCATTGCTTCTTCCCCAAAGGAAATCTCAAGCCATCATTAACAAATCTTCAAATGGATATCTAGGTGGGATGACTCAACCTTGCATTTAATGAGGCATTCTAGAATCTCATATATGTCTTCTCTTGATTGGTTTATTTGTCCAAGAGTCCCTTACTTAATTCCCAAGGTGAATCTTTGATAATTATTACCAAATCTAAAAATATCTATCCAAAGTGCTGAGTCATCATTCTCATTAAATGAGAGGAGTTCTAGAATATTCTTCTATTTTGTCATTTTCTTCATCAAGAATGTGGTCTAGATAATTCTATCATCAAAGTTGGTTTCAAGACCAGAAAAGGAATCATTAGGTACACCTCGAAAAATTGAATCACGTACATTTGATGGTTGGCCATTACGTCCCATATTCGCCCAAATCGTTTCTTTGGACGGTCAATCGACTAATAGGGTCGATTGTTCTTTGATTGGTTCAAGACCAATCCTAAGGCTACCCATGGCCTAACACTAAGCCAAGGCACTCATGTACCTTAGAATTAGTGACGGAATAACCGGGCTTAACCCTGGGCTCATTCCGATCAGCACCCGATCCATCGGTAGGGTTCATGGTCGATGCCTTACCAATCCATGATTGGATATCACCAATTTGAGATTCAGTTCCGATCATTAAGAATTAAATAGGGAATGATGCATTTTGGTTGAAAGACGGTTGTATTTGATCATTTCGGATTGTTTGTGTATCGATGCATAACTGAGTGGAATCACCTGCGACCAGAAATTACAACCGGTAGGATCAACCCATGACCATCCACCAATCCAAAATCATCATGTGACCAATTCTTATGAGCTGGTGATCCTATCCCATCGGTATGGTTTGTAGAAATTCACGGCCAATGCCTCGACCAATTCGTGACCCGTTGGTCAATCGGTCAGTCAGTTGGTTGGTCTATGACCAATCTGTGATTTCTTGCCAATCTAACCAATCGATCCATGGCCAATGGCCCATGATCGATCCTCTTAGGACCTTATGGCCGATCCTTACGGGGTCGGAATCAAGCATGTTACAATTCTCCGCCCTTTAAAAATTTCTTCCTCGAAATTTCATTACGTACCTAGGTACTCAAAATAAGTGAGGGTGCTTGCACCTCATAATTTCTTCACTCTCCCAGGTAGCCTCTTTTGTGCCATGGTGCTTCCATAGGACATCAACTAAGGGAATGACCTTGTTTCCAATTACTTGCTCATGTTTGTCCACGATCTGCATTGGCTCTTCAATGTACAACTCTTGGTCGTCTACCTCGATCTCTTCGAAGTTGAGCACATGTGTCGGATCTGGCTCGTACTTTCTTAACATGGACACATGAAATACATCGTGTACCTGAGCAAATTTCGATGACAAAGCCAACCGATAGGCCATATTCTCTATCCTTTCTAGGATTTCAAAGGGTCTTATGTACCGTGGACTCAACTTACCTTTCTCTCCAAAACGAGACATACCTTTCAATGGAGACACTTTAAGAAATACGTGGTCTCTTACTTGAAATTCTAATGGCTTTCATCTCTTGTCTGCATAACTTTTTTGCCTACTTTGGGTGGCTCTAAGTCTCTTTTTAATTACCTGCACTGCCTTAGTAGTAAGTTGTACCAACTCAGGACTAGTCCCGACCTCATTCCAACAAGTTAGAGTTCTGCAAGTCCAACCATATAACGCCTCAAATGGAGCCATGCTAATGCTCTGTTGGGAATTTTAGCTTCGCCTTGCTTTCGTTGCGCCACTCTGATTTCAACTTCTTTGGGATCTCCCATCCCAGAAAATTTAGGGGTTGCAGCTTTAAGAATCATTCAACCAGTTCTTGCATAAGGCGTTTGCCAATTCTATTTTTGTTTCCAAATCGAGGCGTTAGTGGAAATAGGGGCTCACTACTGTTGAACCTATTGTTCCATCAAGCTCCCAACATTAGTCAAAACTTGCAAAATTCTATCAAGTCGGGGGTCTTGCCTCGATTTTCATTTCGAAGTCACTTGATCTCAGGCACTCATGCTCTCTACTAATGAGACAACTATAGGAATTCTAGGAAAAGCATTCTCCATCACAATCAAAAGTTAGTTGTCATGAGCTACTATAACATAAGAAATCAATCAAGCAAACAATCACATGCATGGAATGTTTTCCTAACTAAATATCCTATGACTCCCAATGCACCTTATGACTCCAAGTAATAACCCTGCTCTAATACCAAAAATTGTCACGACCCCAACTCCATCTCTAGAGTCATGAGCGTCAAGGGTTATTTTGGCGACATCCCAAACTCATTGTTGTCCCGATTCTTTTTATCTTATTATCATGCACATGCGGAAACATGAATAAATAACTCCCCAAATAAACAACAGTTGGAAGACTAGGACATACATTTCACTAAACACACCGACTCATATTATAATAGTACTTTTACAAGTCCTTTTCTCTACGGGCCCTCTTTTCTTTTACATTACAGTACAAGTTTTCCACATAGGTCAAGGGAAATCCTATCTCCCCTAGCATGATTGTAGCTCCCAAAACTAACGTGAGACTTCCATGTCTACAGGACTAAAAGATGGAGGGTGCATTTTGAGGAAACTTAGTAAGTAAAATTCCTAGTTCTCTACTAGGAAAGCATCTCATAATCAAAGCTTAGCAAGTACAACACTTGCAAATAGTGTCGATGGCAAATCAATAACAAACTTATTGCTACCTTTGACTATGTGTAGATGTCCATCGCAACATGTTTTAATGCATACTTACCTTTGGCTTATCAATAAATATATCAACATACCATGCTTATGCATAACCAGCACTTATGCCAATTCTTTTAGCATCATCCTGGCTCGACTAGGCCCTCTCGACTCGACCGGGGCTTCCAGCTTCTTGTTGGGCTTCCAGGCTCAACTAGTGCATCTCAGCTCGACCAAGGCTTCTCGGGGCTAACTTCCCAAGGCTTCTGGGTTCAAAACCCAGGCATCCTAGCTCAACTAGGGCATCTCAGCTCAACCAAGGCATCTCATTCCTCTTTAAGTGCATACATAAATGCATCATACAAGCCGGTTCTTATCTTATCTCTTAGTCAACACATGTATGGCCCGAAGGCATGCTCATTCATTCATGTGTGTCTCATGAATTCTTATACTTCACTAATACATATGTCGGGAACAATCTTTAATCCGTAACTTGAATCAATCACTTAGCGTCGATCCCCACACCGAACAAGGCTCGGAAACGGTAAACCTCAATACTGATCCAAGACCTTAAGGCTTAGGTACACCTCGCTTTAGTGACAATCCCAAGCTTGACGGACCTCGGCTCTATCCCGATGTGAATACACATGTATCAAGAATGACCTTCGTCTCGCGGTTTCATTCAACACCAAGCACAAAGTCCCCGTGCCCACTTGAACTATGGAAATCGGCATGCTTGGTGCCTTACCAAGACCTCGTGGATTTGAGTGATTCCCGTATGATCAAGACATAAGATTGACACACCTCAATGTTGACTCAGGACCTTATGGCCTTGGGAGATTCCCGCACCAAGCGAGACTTGGACTCGACATCCTATTTATGTTGAAACCAATGCTTTATGGCTTGGGTGACTTTGTCTTGCGATGAACTCAACTTGAATGAACCTCAATTTCATTCTGAACATAAATGACTCAAATACACGACTATGTCCCATACCAAGCAAGATAAAATAAGAGACATTGCACACTACTCACGGCTTGATGGGTGAGCACTTAACTAGCCTCAACAATGGGATCTACTTTCTTAGAGAAAAATGAGGAATCTTACTTACTTTGGCAAACCTCGAGGACCAACTTATATAGCTTGATAGATTGAGGATGCAAGGTTGAGAGAAAGGAGAAGGAGGAGGAGGAAATAGGTGACAAGGTGAGGAAAATGAGGAAGGGCTCCTCCTATTTATATTACTCGGTGTCATCATTACTGAGCCAAGCAGTCCATTCCAAATTCTCCGAGTGGCCCACCTAGAATACTTAGTTGGCAAGCATAGGTTGCAAGGTGTCATGCCTATTTTAAAAGGTGGCACACTTGATAACCTAATGTAATGATTGAAATCTTACTTAATTCACAAGGCAAATATTTGGTAATCATTACTAAATCTAGAAATATTTATCCAAAGTGGTGAGTCATCTTTCTCCTTAAATGAGGGACTTCTAGAATTTTCTTCTATTTTGTCCTTTTCTTCATCAAGAAGACGGTCTAGAGAATTCTATCATCCAAGTTGTTTTTGGGGCTGGAGAATGGTTAAAAAACCGAATCACGTACACTCGAGGTTCGGCCATTATGTCCCATATTCGCCCAAACCGTTCCTTTGGACGGTCGGTTGGCCAATAGGGTCGATTGTCCTTTGATCAATTCGAGAATAATAATCCTAAGGCTACCCATGGCCTAGCACTAAGCCAAGGCATTCAAAGATAAAAATCAATGGGATGGTGATGCCTTATGGGACGTCACAAACTAATCCCGACGAAGTTGATGTCGCATTCCAGTGGTGAGGGAAGGTTCGGGGCGTGACAAGTTTAGTGAAGTAGTCTTACCTTCAATGCTAGATTCATCTTGCTTGTTATTAGAATCAGTGAAAAGAGTGACTGGGCTAAGATCAATAAGGTATTCATTTGTTGATTGTGATTTCTCGTGCTTCTTGAAGTCCTCAATTGTCTGATCTTCAAGAAATACCATGTCCCTACTTCTTACTATTTTTGGGTTAGTAGGATCCTAGAGTCTCTAGCTGAATTCTTCATGAGCATAGCCCAAAAACTTACATTGCCTTGATTTCCCATTAAACATTGATCTCTCATCCCTGGGAATGTGAACAAATGCCTTGTAGCCAAACATCTTCAAATGGTCACAAGAAGCATCTTTATGATCTAGACACTTTGTGGTACATCATCGTCAATTGGAGCCAAAGGTGATAGGTTGATTAAGTCAACTGCCATCCTTATTGCCTCACCCCAAAAATGGTTTGGTAGCTTTGCGTTGGAGAGCATGCATATGATTTTTTCACAGATGGTTCTATTTATCTGCTCCACAACACCGTCGTGTTGAGGTGTTTTTGGTACGGATCTTCCTAGTTTGATCCCAAAACTTTTGCAATATTCCTTGAAAAGTCCTTGGTATTCGCCACCATTGTTTGAGTATACACACTTCAATCACCTACCCGTTTCTCTTTCAACCTTCATATGAAATTGCTTAAAGATTTCCTACACTTGATCTTTAGTTTTCAAGGCAAATGCCCACACCTTTCTAGAGTGGTCATCAATAAATGTTACAAAATAAAGTGCACCTCTAGGTGTTCTAGTTTGCATTGTCCATACATCAATATGTATCAAATCTAAAATTTCAGCTTTTTTAGATTGTGGGGAATTACGAAATGCTACTCTATGTTGTTTTCCCATAATACAGTCGACACAAGTATTTAACGGTGTACTTTTCATTCTCACGTGTCCAAGTCATTTACGCCATAACTTGGTGGTAACTCCTTTTCCCATTACATTCACCTCTCCTCACACAGCTTGGATTATGTGATGTAGAGAGAGCCAGTCTTTTTTCCTTTGGCTACCACCAAATTACCTTTAGCGAGCTTCCATTTCCCATTACTAAAGAAATTGCTTTAGCCTTCGTCATCGAGCCTGCCGGCAAATATAAAATTGAGACATATGTCTAGAACATATATCACATCTTTGAGTAGTAGCCTACATCCAACATTAGTCTTTAAATAACTATTTCTCATACAAATAATTTTGGACGTACCATCATTTGACATCTTTACAAAGCCAAAGTTTCTAGTGGTGTAAGATGTGAAAAGATCTTGACGAGCCGTAGCATGGTAGGATGCGCCGATGTCAACTACCTAGTCAAATCTTGGGATGCAAGAAAATGTGTCCCAACACATCTTCTAATGTCATTGTCATAGAGTTGAGTTGGTCTATTATACCTTGAAACTCGCTCATTTGTTTCGATAGATTGCTCCTGTCTTTGTATTTCAAATTCATGAGCTGTGGCATGTGATTTGCTTTATTTTGCGCCATTGTTCTTGCATACATTTTCTTTAATTTTTGCCCAAGAACACTAGCGTCATGTTCATTAGCAAATTTTTTTGAAATGCTCTTGTCGATCCATTGCCGAATTTGAGTAGCACACTTTCGATTGAGCACCATCCATTTGCTTTTGGACATAGTCATTAATTTGCCACCGAAAGACAACGTCGATTTGCCTTCTACCCCGAGATCTGACGCTCTTTGTTTGGCTTTTGCTACGGGATTGGACACCTTGGATGTTGGTATTGGTACCTCCATCAGTATCACAATTGGCCTTCAAGCGTCTTTAATGTAAAGCAAATCCTCCATCTTTGATTTCTAGATTGCATAATTGAATGCTGTCACACACACGCACGCACACACGCACACCCGCACACGCACACACACACGCACACACACACAGGAGAAGGACCAAATAATTTTTCCACTGCTATTTTATTTTTCACACACACACACACACAGAGGAGAAGGACCAAATAATTTTTCCACTGCTATTTTATTTTTGTGAAAATTAAATAGGAAAAAATATTGGATAAAAGCAGTAGCAATGAATAGTAAATAACACAAGAATTTTAACGTGGAAAACCCTCTAAGGCGAAGGGAAAAACTATAGGACCGTAGTTCACTTCAAACTTCCACTATGATAAATAATAGGATACAATTTCACCATAAGGTGGATCTCTCATTGTCTTCAATTTGTGGATCTGAACCTCTTACAACCTGAATAACTTACTCAAAGGTAACTCTCTTGGAAGAAGAAAGACTGTTTCTTTCGCTACACTACTTTGATATTCTTGCTTCTTCTTCTTCTTCTTTTTCTTTTTTGTATGTTTTTCTCCAATGAGGAGGACTCCTATATATAGAAGCAAATGCAATCTCAATTAGAATTGTACAATATGAAAATCATGTTGATTTATCTCCTAATCTCTCGTGACTTTCTGGATGTGGGAAACTCACTTTGATTTGTTTCCCAATCTCTCTTGATTTTTTGGATGTGGAAGATCATGTTAATTTATCTCCCAATTTCTCTTAATTTTCTTCCTCTTTTTTTTACACTCACTATCACACATATTCTACTATAGATATACACAATTGCGTTGGTCTCTCCAATTGGGAGCGATCTACTTGACATTTTCCTCCATCACTAATTGAAGGAAGTGTTTTTTTATTGGCTGGTTAAAATATGGATATTATACTTCATAGACTTAATTAGAAATAAGTATAGATGATGTCAATATTTATAATTTCGTAAACACAAGCGGATTGGAGGAAAATATCACCCTACTCCACTGATGTTATGGACGAGTAACATAAGCACAAGTCACTGGACGAAAGACCCAGACGTGAAATTCATTTTGGTTGTAGTGTGTGCAATCGAACATCAGTCAAGTATATAATCCACACGCAAAAGTTTCGTTATATAACTATTAAGGCAAGAGGCAAGACCATGGAGTAACCCAAGAAAAATATTCATCCTAGTTGAACAAACTATAGCCTCAAGCAAACTCGGAGACAAGATAGCTCCCAAATATCAAAAGCATCACCAACAAACGGTAGAAGGAATTACGCCATTTTTTTATATCCTGTCAGTGTGTTTGATCCAAAAATTTTCTAAACCTAAAGTACACGCATAGCAACCATTTGAAGAACAAGAAACAGCCCAAACGCTCCTACCTTTCGATGTGAAAGGACCATATGATCTAGTGCAGTCCATCGAGACCTAGTGTAACCATAACATCTATCACGGCACCCTTAGATATGTATCAATAGCTTAAATATTCTCATCTCTCACTATTGACTATTGGCATGACATGGTCTTCCATGCTATCCATGTACCTAGTGTTCACAGTCCACTAATATCCATGGACACGTTGGTCTCCTCTCCTGGAAATGAACCATCTCTTCTTGATTCACATCTGTACTACTAACACCAATTGCTCGGGAGAATGACAAAAAATGTTCTAAACCTATTGCAATTTTTTTTTTTAATTCAGTCCAAAACCATCTGGTCAACTTTGGCCAGCATTAGCCAGCCGGCCAACACTGATATTGACAAATTTTTAATAATATTATTATTATTTTTTTAAAATTCTTTTTTTCTCTCTCTTATCTTTCTCTTCTTCCATCTCATTCTTTTTTTCCCTATAGTGGCTAGCGAGGCTCCGGTGAGGCTCATCGGCCAGTAGGTGAGGCTTGAGGGCCGCGGGGGCCATGAGCGAGCTGGCTTTGCCAGGCAAGGCTGGGACCCTTGCTGGTCATTGTGGGGAAAAAAAGGAAAAATAAGGAAGAAAAGAGAAAGAAATAAAATTAAATAAATAAATAAGTTCGAAAAAAAATATTATTAAAAATTGTCCACGTTAGTGTCGACTAACCAAAATTGGTTGGATGGATTAAATTAGCACAATTGCAAAATGTTTGGGACTGAATTGGCAGAGAAAAATGTTTATAACTAAATTGAAAAAAATACAATAGGTTTAGGACTATTTTGGTAATTTTTCCCTGATTGCTTTGAGCCCCTCTAATTCAGTTGCTACTTCTTTCATGGTTGATCTCTCCTTTCCTTTTATTGTCAAACATCTCTTTGCAAGATTGGCAACTTCCTTTGCATGCTAATTAATTCACTCGTTTGCAATAACTTCCTCAACAATTTGAAACAATTTGTTATTTTCTAGGGATGAAAGAAAGCACATTGCCAAACTCCTCCCTTCTTTTAGTCGGTCAAATGAATGTAGAGTGTTGGCCAAGGAGGATAAGGTACCGTTTACAAAAGATTATTACCAAATGGTTTAAGATTAAATTGTCAAAAGCTTTAGGACTAAAATGGTACAATTAAAAAATTTAGAATTGAGTTGACTACCATATAAGAGATTTAGAACTTTTTGAACAATTTTTCTAATGAATGAGAACATTAGTCACAAGTGATTTTGCATTTGCTTTTTTTTTTGGTTGATTTAGTACTCCTTGAGGGTATACAATTGTTCCTTTAAAGTTAAGGGAAAATTTGACATTAAGACATAGATTGATGGGGTCCCGATTGAAGTATCTGTGACCATTTTGAGAACTGGTATCTTAATAGATTAATGCTGGGGACTTGAAATTTTTTTGTCATTAGCCATAGTCAAGCCAGCTTAGAAAAGGTTGCTAAGGAAAGAAAATTCCGAGCACTTGCATCTTGCATTCATATACAATGGCATAAATAGATAAATAGATATATGTCAAGTAGAGGTTTCAATGAAACCTTTATCACGCTGAAACTTGACGAACCCTTGACCTTGTAGTTGCCCTCAACTATAAGATTTTTTTTTTGACAAATTTTTATCTTTATTTTCAACATCATATGCCAATCTACATATGTCTTTCCAAGGGAAGTTGCACCTTTTGTTTTTTGTTTTTGATTTTTTTTTGGCAATCTACCTTTTAGTTCTTGTTACATTTTGCACTTAGAAAATTCATACATATTATACTTTGCTCTAAAAAATTCATGAATAAATGCGCGGAGACCTAATGTGAAACTATACTTTCAAACTTTTTTAAGTGCTCTTACTTTTTTAATATGGATAACCATAGATCCGTAGTAATGCAATCTGTAGATATTTGCACTTAAATAATTTTGCACGTGCCTATTGTTGAGACCTGATATGTGTTGGAGAAATCTTCGTGGAGTGTTTTGAAGCTGACAAAATATTCCCATCAATCTAGTATGAAGATTTGCAAACTCTTCTATTTAAAGTCTGAAGGCCTCCGGACTGTCAGACTCAAGACTCAGAGTCTATTCTCATTGGCAATTTCTAGTTTGTCGAAAAAGGTCTATCCAGGACTGGATGTTTTGTTAAGGATTTGACCTTATCGATTGAGGAAGATCTCTTGGCTGAATATGACATAACGGAATCCTTTATTTGAATCAAGATTGATTAAGGATCCCATGATTGTCGAAGTATACTTGGAAGTTTCTACTTATGGAAACCGAGATCCTAACTGCATGGGTGAGCAGGATTGATGGGCTATCGTCATATTCCTTAAATAGCTCGAATGATCTTTCTGATTGATTTTGTCCAACGGGAAGATTGGAAGAATTCCTTTGGTAAGTGCCAACGGGTATGATGGCATAAAGGAGTATATAAGGAAGACGTTCCAGTTGTTCGAGTGTGTGCGCGATAGAAGAATTCCAAAGTCTGAAGCTCCTTGTTCTTAGTCAATTCATTTGCTAAGCGAAATCTTGTACACAAAAGAGAGTCTATATTCTTGAGAAACCTTAAGGAAGTGTGGTAGAGTATCTACTCTGTAAAATCAAGGGAGAGCTTTGCTGTAACAACTCTTTTGTTCATAGTGAAATCCAGCTGGTAGGCTGTCAGTGTGGAAGAGTGGATGTAGGCTTGGGATAAGCCGAACCACTATAATCTCTGTGTTCAATTTCTCTTCCCTACTCTCTTTTACTTTGATCATAATTCGTTGTGGTAACAAAAGGCGAACTTCCTTTCTATTGCCTAATATTGCTCACTTATCACGAGAAACTGTTTTTACACCTATTTACCCCCCTCTAGGTGCTTATACTAGCTATCTCAATTGGTATCAGAGCAAGTGTACTCACTTTGTTTGAAGTGTTTTACTTTAGAGTTAAAGATCCATTGGCTAGTATGTTGGCTCCAGGGCTAGTAGAAGGGCAAAGCAATACCAAACCGCCTTACTTTGACGGAAAGGAATACAACATATGGAAAAACAAGATGAAAGTGTTCCTAAGATCAAAGGATCCTCTGGAATGGGATGTGGTAGACAAAGGAATCATTCCTAAAGCCGCACTTGTCTCAGAAAGAGGAAAAGAAGCTGTTGAGTCTAGTGAAATGACTCAGGAAGAGATAATCAAGAGATAAGCTCTTGATGCAAAAGCCATTTATTCTTTATATTGCGCTTTGTCACCTACTGAATATAACAGAATATCTTCTTATGTTACAGCCAAAGAAGTTTGGGATAGATTGCACATCACCTACGAATGAACTGATCAAGTGAAAGAAACCAGAATCAACATTCTCCTCGGTTAATACGAAGCCTTCAAAATGAAATCAGGAGAATCTATAACTGATATGTTTAGTTGTTTTACATAAATCGTGAATGGTCTTGAAAATCAAAGTCAACCAATTTCTGATCCCATGAAAGTAAACAAGCTACTACGTGGACTCTCCAAGGATTGGAATCATATAAAGACCTTAATAAGAGAGACACAAAGAATTATGCCACTATATGTTGATGAGTTGGTTGGGACTCTTCAGTCTTATGAAGTGGAGCGAATCAATGAAGACGAAGATCTTAAAGGTAAGAAATCCATTGCATTAAAATCCAATGATGATTCTGATGTTACAGATTTCGAAGACGATATGGATGATGAGGAGCTTGCTCTTATGATAAGAAGATTCAGAAAGCTGAACAGAAAATGAAGAATATTCAATCCAAAGAAACAGAGTTTTCAAAAGCAACAGACTAAGTCTGTTGAAGATGATGAATCCAATAGAGATGTAGTCTGCTTTGAATGTAAGAAAAATGGACACATCAGACCCAACTGTCCCCTTCTGAGGAAGAAGAAAGGAAAAGTTGAAAAGTATCGAAAGGCTCTCAAAGCAGAAACCTGGAGTGATACAGAATGTGAAGAAAGTGATGATAATTATGCCAATATATGTCTAATGGCACAATCGGATTCAGATTCAAACTCCGAGACAGACTCAGATTCAGACAGTGAATTTGACGTAAGTAACTTTAAAATCCCTATTAAAGTTTCTAAATACATTGATGAATTATGTTTTAGTCTCAAGACCTCTCTTAAAAGGATTTCCGAACTTAAAAAAAGACAATTATGCACTAAAACTACAGGAAAATGTTTTGAAAGAAAAGGTTAAATGTTTAGACATGAATGTTTATACTCTTAAAGAAAGTGAAGACAACCTTTCGAAAGAAAATGCATTTTTAAAAAATGACATATCAAATATTTCCAAAACATTTTCTATAGGATCTGAGAAACTTGAGAAAATTCTTTCAGTATAAAGACCTTATTTCAATAAATTTGGTTTGGGAATGACAGTGGAAACCATTCTTTCAGTATAAAGACCCACAAGAGATGCTTACAAAAATCATTTCAAAAAGGTTTTTGTAAAACTAGTAGGTCGTAATGCTCTCAGATATTCTAAGTACAATAGTTCAGATCATTTTGAGAAAGAATGTCCTATGGTATGGAAACATGTTAAGAAAGTATGGGCAAAGACCCCATATCATACTAACACCAATGGACCCAAGAAAACATGGGTACCAAAGAAAGTTTGAGTTTCTTTTTTAAATGCAAATCACTATCAAGAAAAAGGTAAAATGGTATCTGGATAGTGGATGCTCAAGACATATGACAGGAGATTCAAATTGCTTCATAAAGCTCGTGCAAGTAAATGGTGGAAAAGTTTCATTTGGAGGAAGCAACAAAGGAAGAATTGTGGGATTCAGAATTGTAAAGATAGGAAACCTCACAATCAGTAATGTTTCCTTAGTGGAAGGACTCAACTACAATTTGCTCAGTATCAGTCAGTTATGCGATACCGGTTTCAAAATCAACTTTCAAGAGGGAATATGTTCAGGAACTAGTAAAGATTCTACTCAGTCATTCATGGGTCGAAGACATGGAAATATCTACCTCTTGGATGTCAAACCAGATGAATCGCAATGTCTAATATCAATTCAAGACGAAATAAACTTATGGCACAGAAAACTTGGGCACATCAATATGAAGCAAATAGACAAAATTTTAGTAAAGAAGCTTGTTCGTGGTCTACCCAATCTGTCATACCAAAAGACTGATCTATGTACACCATGTGTATTGGGAAAATATGGAAGAAACTCCTTTAAACCAATAAATTAAGTTTCCACTAATTGTGTATTGCAGCTTCTGCATATGGATCTCTTTGGACCAACCAGAACTCAGAGCATTAGAGGTAAGAAATATTGCCTAGTAATTGTGAATGAGTACTCTCGATTTACTTGGGTATATTTCTTGGCATGTAAGTCTGAAACCTTTTCTTACTTTGAAAAGTTTGCTAAAAAGGTCCAAAATGAAAAATGGTATGTTATTTCAAGTATACGAACAGACCATGGAGGTGAATTTGAAAATCAAGATTTTACAAAATTCTGTGATGAATCTGGTTTTCAGCATGTGTTCTCCTCTCCTTATACTCCAAAGCAAAATGGAGTTGTGGAAAGAAAGAATAGGTCGCTTCAAGAAATGGCTAGAACTCTTTTAATTGAAAGTAATATTTCTTCACGTTTTTGAGCCGACGTATTTACAACGTGTTATATCATTAATAGAGTTTTTCTAAGACCTATTCTAAAAAAACCCCCTATGATTTGTTCAAAGAAAAGAAGCCTATTGTTTCATATTTTCATGTGTTTGGATGCAAATGCTTTATATTGAAAAATGCAAATGATCGAGTTGGCAAGTTTGAAGAAAAATCAGACGAAGGCATCTTCCTTAGATATTCAACCTCAAGCAAAGCCTACAGAGTCTACAACAAAAAGACTCAATCTGTGGAGGAATCAATGAATGTCAAATTCCAAGATTCTATGCAAAATGAATCTATTCAGACTCATCTTGGAGAATCAGAACCTGCTCCAGATTCTACAAAGTCTAAATCTCAAGAAGCAGCTTAGACTTCAAAAGACTAGCAACAAATAATTGTCGAAGACTCAATTGAAGAAAAAGATCAACAATCTGACAAATCAACCAGCAACTGGAAGCATAAGTCCAGTCATCCCAAAGATCTCATTATTGGTGACATTAATGAAGGAATTCGCACAAGATCCAAAAGGCGAGAAGAGTCTAATGTTGTGGCTCTTATTTCTGAAATAGAACCCAAAAGCATAGAAAAAAACTTTATCTGATGAAAGCTGGATTGAAGCTATGCAATAAGAACTTAGGCAATTCAGTATTAATGATGTTGGGAATTGACTCCTAAACCGAAAGGTAAATCTATTATTGGAGCTAAATGGGTTTTTAGGAACAAGATGGATGAGAAAAGGAAAGGTAGTAAGAAACAAAGCAAGACTCGTGGCCAAGGGATATACGCAAGAAGAAGGGATAAACTATGATGAGACTTACGCACCAGTAGCGAGGTTAGAAGCAATTAGATTATTGCTTGCTTTTGCTTGTTATAAGATTTTAGTTTATTCCAAATGGACGTCAAAAGTGCTTTCCTGAATGGATTTATCCATGAGGAAGTCTATGTGGAACAACCACCTGGGTTTGAAGACCCAAGAAAACCAGACTCAGTATTCAGACTGAAAAAGGCTTTATATGGTTTAAAGCAAACACCTCGAGCTTGGTACGACAGGTTGAGTAAGTTTTTAATTCAAAACGGCTTTGTTAAAGGTAAAGTAGACACCACTTTATTTATCTAAAGAGAAAGCAAAAGTTTTCTGCTTGTTCAAATATATGTAGATGATATTATTTTTGGATCCTTTAATGAAAGTCTGTGCAAGAAATTCTCTAAGTCTATGCAGGATGAATTTGAAATGAGTATGATTGGTGAACTAACCTTCTTTCTCGGGCTTCAAATGAAACAATTGAAGGAAGAAACTTTTGTTCATCAAGAAAAATATGCTAATGATCTTGTCAAAAAGTTTGGACTGGAAAATTGCAAAAAGACTGACATACCAATGTCAAGTTCTTTGAAGATAGACAAAGATGAAGGAGGAAAGAAAGTTGACCAGAAACTATACAGAAGTATCATTGGTTCACTTTTTTATCTTACTACTTCTAGATCTGATATTTTGTTTAGTGTTTGCATTTGTGCCAGATTTCAAGCAGACCCTAAAGAATCACATCTAAGTGCTGCAAAGCGTATTATCAAATACATTGCATCTACTTCAAGCTTTGGTCTTTGGTATCCTAAAAAGGGAGACTTTACTCTTCTTGGATACTCAGACGCAGACCTAGCCGGATGCAGAGTTGATAGAAAGAGCACATTGGGTACTTGTCAACTACTTGGAAGCAGGACAGTGTCTTGGTTCTCAAGGAAGCAAAATACAGTAGCTCTTTCTACAGTAGAAGTAGAGTATGTAGCTCTTGGAAGTTGTTGTTCACAAATTCTGTGGATAAAACAATAGCTAAGAGATTTTAGAATTGAAGATTCATGCACGGAGATTAAGTGTGACAACACCAGCACAATCAATCTCACCAAGAATCCAATTCTTCACTCAAGAGCAAAGCATATAGAGATTCAACATCACTTCATTAAAGATAATGTTCAAAATGAAGAAGTTTCGATTCAGTTTGTTGACTCAAAGAATCAACTGGCGGACATATTTACAAAGCCTTTGGAGAAAAATCAATTTGAAGTTATTCGTTCAAGACTCAACATCTTGAGGTTTGAAGAAGTAAGAGTCTAGAGACTCTCAGACTCAGACAATCGAAATTTTTGACTGTAAGATATTCTCTCTCGAACTAAATCCCGAAAAGGTACGATCATCTGTCCATAATTGATTTTTGTTATTTTCAATTTCCATGATTATTGCAATTTTTCCTTTTCGAAAATGGAGTTTATTTTTAAATGACAGTTATCCAATTTTTGAAAAAGGTAGTTATTTTTTAAAAATGCATCTTTTTATTTTCCTTTACGACGTTTTGTATGCCTCTCTCCAATTGTCCTATATACAATTGGTTCCTCTTCGTTTTACTCCAAAAACCCTAAAAAGCATCGATCTTCCACTTCTGTCTTCTTCTTTTGTTTAATCTTCGAAAAGTTGTCATCTTTCTTGGGAAAAAAAAGTTTGGAATCTTTCAAAGATTGTGAAAGATGTCATCTCAAAGGAAGTCTTCGAGGATCACAAACAGGGAACCGTAGCAAATGCGTGAGGGACCTACGCACTTTGATCTCACCGAAGAAGAAGAGTCTCCTAGTCAGCAGCAAAGCCAACAACATTCTCAGCAGCGTCCATCTCCTACATTTAGACCATAGGATGTTGCTCATCGAGAAGAGGAAAAAATCATCGAAGGCGCATAACCCGTAAGAATTCATAAGCCCCCTTTTACTTATAAGCTTTACCGTGCTTTAAAGAGGAGCGGTATTCCATTGAACTACATCGATGAGTTTCTTAAGGATAAAGAGCATAATAATGAGTACTTTTTCTTACGAAATATGGAACGTTTGGGAATTGCCCCAGCGGGGTCGATAGAAGAAGCCCTTGCTAATATCCCAAGTGATCCACGTGTTGGAGGGCTGAATCAACCAGATGGAAATGATGATGACAAGTTGTACAATCAGTTTCAACCAAGAATGGGTGTTGCGGCAAAAATTCGGAGCAAAAGAACAGACTTGTTTCGATCGGAGGAACACAAGCATCTATACTCTAAGTTGTTGAAGCGTGGGGTGATAAACTCTAGAAGTGTGGATTTTGATTTCCTTGACTCTGCGAACGTCAACTTGAGGGAAAAATTCGGTCTTCTTCAACTTGAACAGTTTTGTTCTGAATCTACAGAAGCCTATGCTGAACTCACTACATATTTCTATTTGAATCTCAGTTTCTTGGATGCGAATAGATTCTCTTTTAGTGTCCGATATCAGGACTATGTGGTGGATGTAGATTTGTTGGCTAATGTGATTGGGGTTGAAAGAGGAAGATATCAACCTATCAATGTGTCTATTGCTTGTGCTACGTTGGAACTTGTTAAGGATAGAAGGACAGAGAGAAAAATTTCCTACTTGAGGATGAGTGCGTTCAACATTCTGCTTCACAAGATTGTGATTAATTGCCTTAGACCAAAATCTACTACAAAGACTAATGTTTCAAACTAAGAGGCAAAGTTGATGTATGCCATTAATGCTGGGAAAAAATTTTCTCTTCCTCACACTATTATATTCCACATGTATAGAGCAATGGTGAAGGACAAGGGTCAACTTCCTTATCCAACTCTTGTGACCAAGTTATTCAGACATTTGAATATTCAGCATCCTCGAATTCTCTATGTTAGAATGTGTGATCAAATGGTAATGGAACTGAAAATGGTGTCTAAAATGCGTTTGAAGGAACTCAACAAGGCGTTGGAGAAATTCAAGGAGAAAACCCCTGCCAAGACTCATCAAATCTCTTCGGCAGCAAAAAGAAAAGGGAAGGAGCCCATGGTTGCTCCATCCAAGAAAAGAAGAGCTCTCATCGTTGAGGATGAAGAAGATGAGGATGACGTCACCATTTCTGCAATGGCATTGAAGAAACTCAGTCGTTTTGTTCTAGAATCAACGGACCGACAAGAGAAAGACACAAATGAGACAGAACAGAGGACTGAAGAAAGAGAAAATTTGGAAGCAGAGGAGAAAGAAACAGAAGAGAGAGAAATGGAAGAAAGAGATGCTGAAGATGAAAGAATTGAAGAAGAAGAAGAGGAGAAAGGAGATCAAGAGGAAGCAGAACATGAGAAACACTCTTCTCCACCTGAAGGCATGGAAACAGGGGGAGATCGTGAGAAAAGAGGAATGTCCTCATATCCTGCCACTAGTGAAGGAATAAGCCGCTCTCCAGCAGATCTAGAGGACATCTATGCCTCTCAATTTCCTGAAGAGGGACATGATGTTTCATCACCCAATCTGTGTAACCATGCTGATTTGCCATCGTCTGCCTTTACTCCATCTGATCGTGTAGAAGCCAGTACACAGACTGATAATTCAGTAGATTTTCGCAGAATTCTTGATGTTCTCTTAGAATTGTGGGGTCAGATATATGCTCTGAGATACGAAGTACAGAATTTGTAGAATGTAAGCCAAGCTTCTTCAGTTTCTTTGAATGATCAGATCCAAGATCTTACTCTTCAGATTCAAGCAAATGCTAAGGGTGAAGATGTTGCTCAACTGAAGGAAGAGTTGAAAAAGCTAGAAGGCATTGTCCAGTCAATGGGAGATTTCTAGCTTGTTCGTGTTCCCAAGCAATCTTGATTCCATTCTCTTTCCATTTCTACCTTTTTAATGATGACAAAAAGGGGGAGAGATGGGATGCGGGTTTGAACTTTGAACTTTGAACTTTTTGAACTAGAACTCTTAATTTGTTTTGATGTTTGTTTTGACTTGACTTTTGTGTCTGGCTGTGGACTTGGACTGGATTTGACATTGGCTGTTTATCTTAAATACTATTGATATCTTATGGCTTTACTCATCTACAAGACTAACCTATTTTCTATGGTTGCAGATTCTAGTGTTATCTTTAAGTCATTTATCTTTATAAGATATCCATATTTGCTTGAGTAATGTTTTGCAGGTTAAAGTTATCCAAATCTGTAGGAAAGTTTTGTCACCATCAAAAAGGGGGAGATTGTTGGAGAAATCTTCGTGGAGTGTTTTGAAGCTGACAAAACGTTTCCATCAGTCTAGTTTGAAGATTTGCAGACTCTTTTATTTAAAGTCTAAAGACCTCCGGACTGCCAGACTCAAGACTCAAAGTCTATTCTCGTTGACAGTTTCTAGTTTGTCGAAAAAGGTCTATCCAGGACTAGATTTTTCGTTAAGGATTTGACCTTATCGATTGACGAAGATCTCTTGGCTGGATATGACATAACGGAATCCTTTATTCGAATCAAGATTGATTAAGGATCCGATGATTGGCAAAGTATACTTGGAAAGTTCTACGTATGGAAACCGAGATCCTGATTGTATGGGCGAGCAGGATTAATGGGCTATCGTCATATTCCTTAAATAGCTCGAATGATCTTTCTAATTGATTCTATCCAACGGGAAGATTGGAAGAATTCCTTTGGTAAGTGCCAACGGGTATGATGGCATAAAGGAGTATATAAGGAAGACGTTTCAGTTGTTCGAGTGTGTGCACGATAGAAGAATTCTAAAGTCTGAAACTTCTTGTTCTTAGTCAATTCATTTACTGAGCGAAATCTTGTACACAAAAGAGAGTCTATATTCTTGAGAAACCTTAAGGAAGTGTGGTAGAGTATCTACTCTGTAAAATCAAGGGAGAGCTTTGCTGTAACAACTCTTTTGTTCATAGTGAAATCCAGCTGGTAGGCTGTCAGTGTGGAAGAGTGGATGTAGGCTTGGGATAAGCCGAACCACTATAATCTCTGTGTTCAATTTCTCTTCCCTACTCTCTTTTACTTTGATCATAATTCGTTGTGGTAACAAAAGGCGAACTTCCTTTCTATTGCCTAATATTGCTCACTTATCACGAGAAACTGTTTTTACACCTATTCACCCCCCTCTATGTGCTTATACTAGCTATCTCAATATGAAACTTAAAAAGTTCAACACTTTGAAAAACTTATAATCACTTGACCTAATATGAACTTATATCTACACTTGAACTTAAATAGTTCAACATGTCCATAATGAGTTCAATATGGATATTGGAACACAAGGCACAGGCACACCATGTCTATTGAACTTCTATATAGTTCCCAACCTAATATAAATTTTGGATAAAACATGACGAGGACATCGCTTATAAACTTGATTCACGTTTATGTATATGATCTATTGAGCTTACACAATGTCTTTTGTGTTAGTTATAATCTAAGCGAATCATTATGGATGCATTAAAATGAGTGAATATATTCATAAATTTAACAGCGGACATGCACTAGGGAGCTTGAGCTCATTGATGGAGTACGTAATTAGCACATGTAAAGTGCTTTCAATGTGCAATAAGTTCTTTTCTATTAGAAATAAATTTAGCTATTAATAAGCATAACATAATACATATTACAAGACCAATGGAATTGAATTGGGGAGCAGCGAAATACAGCAAGTAGACAAAATAAATCAATTGAAGTAGTATGAAGCACAATTGTTGAAATAATCACATCAATATTTTCCCTTGTCGAACCAATATAAACAAATTACTTATGCTCATTGATTTACATAGACCAGTAAAAGTGCACACACCTTGCATTTATATAGAAATCAACATTAGAAATCATTTTTTTTTCGTTTAAATCGCCTTATTGCAAAATATAAAGATTATCAATAAATGGAAAGTAAATTATTGATATAATACGAAGAAATGGGAAACACATATACATGAAAAGAGACCAATATCTCAAGATTAAAGCATCAATAGAATATTTCTAAGGGTTAATACCATAAAAAAAAAAAAAACCTAAATTTATACACATGTGACAAAATTATTCCAAACTAATTTTTTGATCACCAAAAACCCTAAATCGGTACACCTTTGATAAGTTTAACCTAAATTTGTACACTTGTGATAAATTTATCTTCTATTAGTTTCCATTAAATTTTACTTTCAAATTGTTGAGTAGGATGATACGTGACAGCTGAGTGATGTATCAGTTTATGATTTTACTCTCCGTTTGTAACAATTATACCATTTTTGTAGTATCAATCTAATTTAACGGGTGGTATATTTGTCACAATTGTACTAGTTTGTATTTTTTGGCAGTAAAAAAATTAGTTTGGGTAAATTTTTCACAAGTATGTCTGCTTGGGATTTTTTGTGGTCATATAGGGTAAATTTGTTACATGTATACTAGTTTATGGTTTTTCGTGACATTAACCCTATTTCTAAAACAAGTAATTTGGGATATTTTAGTAAGGGGCTATTTTCTTGATATAACAGTAAACCCCAATGAAAAGCTAAAGCAAATAAATAAGAAAACAAGAGTAGATAATATAGTTATCACTGATACTAGACATATAAAGAGTACATCAAAACGGTTCATGATTCCAATACATTGTTTTTGGGCACTTCATCAACATTATTTTGCAACTAATGTATAAAGGCAAATAAAATTTTGGACTGACACAAGCGAATGCATCTTCAACTTGGAAATAAGAGTGACTGATCCTCCTCCACTGAGGTCAGCTCTACTTTTGCTTCCAATTGCATCAACATGGGAATTGCACTCGAAACATAGATAGATCTAGTTCTAATGTGATCAATCTCTTCTTCATTTTGCCGGACAACCGTGGGATTTTGTAGTGATCGTACTCGCTCCAATTCCAATGCCACTTCCTTCTTTGTAGGCCTGTACCTTCCATGAAGTACTAAGCATCTTTTCACCAAGTTGGACATCGCAACAATTTCTTCATTCTTGCCATGGTCTAATACCTCCTTATCCAGAACATCGAACAAGCAATTCTCCTCTATCGAAATGATGAAGTATGAGGCTAGATTTTTGTCCTCTTCAGCCCTCAATTGAGAAATTGGCTTTTCTCTGGTTAGTAGTTCGACAAGGACAACCCCAAAGCTATAGACATCGCTCTTGTCCGTAAATTGACTTGTTTGGTAGTACTCAGGGTCCAAGTATCCGAAGGTTCCTCGCACCATTGTGGTCAAGTGTGTTTGTTCGATAAGAATCAATTTGGAAGCTCCAAAATCCGCCACTTTGGCTTGATATTTTTCATCCAAAAGTATATTTGATGATTTGATATCATGATGATAAATTGGTATGGCTACATCAAAGTGCAAATATGATAGAGCCCCGGCAACTTCACTGGCAATTCTTAATCGCATTTCCCATGAGACAAGAAATTCTTCGTCTGGATCATGAAGATAGGAGTAGAGAGTTCCATTGGGGACAAATTCATATACCAAAAGAGGAACTTCACTCTCCAAACAGAATCCTAATAGCTTGACCACATTTCTGTGATTGATTTTAGAGAGAATAACGATTTCATTGACAAACTATTCGACTTGTCTTGCATCAATAACTTTGGATTTCTTGACCGCAATGATCATTCCGTCTATCAACATTCCCTTGTAAACAGTTCCTTGACCACCTTGACCCAATATTCGATTCTCGTTGAAATGATCCAGAGCCTTGTCTAACTCTGTTGAGGCAAATAACTTGCCTCTGTCCACATGATTGTCTTCAATAGAAAATAGACGTTGTTGCAATAGAAATCCGCCATTACATTCAAAGAATTTTTGCTTGAGCTTTGCCTCGCACCTTCTTCTGATGTATTTGTTCAACCACCAACAAAGCAAAAGCAACACTATGGCTCTGGTACCCATGCTTGCTCCTATGTCCAAAAAAGTCAACGGGAATTGCTATGTAACCAATTGCCTCTTCATCGTCAACAAATTAGCTTCCACTAATTTAACAAGTGCGTTTAAGCTTTGAAGAGAGTGAGACATAAAGGAGGATTAGCTCAACAAAATAATTTGAAAATATTATGCATCATTTATGGGTGAGAAACAAAGATGCAATCAAAGCATAGACTATGAAATTACAAATAAGATTTTCCAAAAAGTCCTAAACTCAGTATACGGCAGTCAATTTAGTCATAAACCTTTCAATTATTTTAATTTAGTCTTAAACCTTTTGATAACTTGCCAAGTTAGTCCTAAACCTTTCGATTGTGGCAATTTAGTCCTAACCATTTTGATGATTTGATGATTTAGTTTTAAACATTTTAATAATTTGCCAATTTAGTCATTTCCCCCAATTTTGGCCCAAAATCACTAACCATTCTACGAGGCACAACCACTACTAATGTGGATAATTTTTGCAATTTTATTAATTTTATGATTTTTTTCTTTTTTTTTGCTTTTCTTTTCTTTTTCTTTTTTCTTTTTTCCCTTTTTCTCTCTATCGACCTCAGGTGAGGGCCATAGTCGCAAGCCTCAGGTGAGGGACACTTGTACCTCAATCAGTAAGGGCAACCGTTCCTAGCCTAGGCCCAGGTTGCCTTCGCCCGAGGCCAGTGAACTTTGGCCAATGGAGGGAAAAAAGGAAAAGGAAAAAAAGAAGAAAAGAAAAAGTTCAAAAATTTGCCAAAATTGTCCATGTCATTGGCCAAAAGAATTAAATTGGCAAATTATCAAAAATTTTAAGATTGAATTAACGTAATTGAAAGGTTTATGACTAAATTGATAAGTTATCAACATGTTTTAGGAATAAATTAGCACAATTGAAAGGTTTAGAGCCAAATTGAACACTATAAAATAATTTTAAGAATTTTTGGATAATATATAAAAAAACGCACATGCAAATCAACAATTCAATCAATCACCTTCCTTCGACAAAAAAACAAATCAATCACCTTCTTAATTTTACCACTTGCTTCATTTGAGAAAAGGGGACTCTAGGAAAAGAAGCGATTGCGCATGTGCTTGGGGAACGCAATGAGGTGGGGTGAAGCACATATATTTTGCCAAAAATCCATTGGTCTTGCATTTTCACTAATTTATTTGGGACTATGAAGTAAGGATTGTTGGGGAATTTTGATTGTTGATGAAGATAGAGAACTAGTAAATTTGATGTGTGATGACAATCATCGTCCTTAAGGTATTATTTGCCCCCATTATTGTTGTTGTCGAATTTAGAACAAATATACCTTCAAGATATACACCAAAGTTGTACAAAAACAAGTTTGGCAATTACTAATTTTCTCTTAGAATTTCACCTTAAATGTGTTAAAGTTGCATGTATGAAAAAAGAAGAAGAGAGAGATCTGAAGAAGCATTTATGAACAATTGTGGCTATTATAAATAATATGTAAATTGGTCTCTATTTACATACAACCAATCAACACATCTCTTGGGAATACGTACCTTATCCTAACCATCACCACTCTTTATGTCAAGAATAACTTCATTTCATAACTATCCATAACCTCTTTCTACGACTAAGGTTCATAACCAAGAGTCACGTCTTCTCTTAACTAAAAGTCTCATATTTTCTTAACTAGAGACACCTCTTTTGTGATAACAAACTATTTCAACAATCCTCACTTAATTTGTTATCTACACAAATTTAGGTAAATTCATACATACCATAAAGTATATGATAAGATCTGGACCTTCATTTAGTTTTACGAAATTAGTGTTAGTTAAAATTTCGAACCATGATTTCACTTTTTAATCAATTTATCACACATATGAATTTATACACATTCGATTAGAAATTTCCTATGCCTAAGCACTTTTATGGCCTTGTGCTCCTCTTGCATTCATGAACATTTACAAAAGTTCATCCAACTTTTGTTAAAAGCGGCATCACTTCTTATGTTCATATAGGCGAAGTTCCTAAATTTGTTATCTTAGCATTGCTTTACTAAAACCTTAAATTTTATTAAGAGTGTTTTCTTTGATTGACTCTCCTAATTTTTTATGAGTACTAATATTGTGCCTTAGTACTCAATCACCGTCAAGTCACAATAGCTTATTGTTATGCATTTAACTTTAATAATTTTATTAGAAATTATAAAGTTAGGTTTCCATTATCCTTGACTATTACCAATTGGTCTAAGACCCATTCCCTTGGCAATAGGGAGAAAGACATTGGAAGTACCAAAACTTGTGTAGGCGTTCACTTAGTGCCAAAAGTTTTCGCCAATTCTTTTAAGTGTCAAATTAAAGAAAAAATAATCACTTAAGTGTGAACGGCAAGAAATTCCAATCAAATTGATTACGTAACATTTGTAAATAAAAATTTTAAGTGACATATCTTATATTTTTAAGAACCCGATCCACATAGACATGCGAAACGATGTCGTTTAGTCCAATGTGGTTGGGTAATGAACAAAACGACGTCACACACCATCCAGGGCAAAAACGATGTTGTTTGAACTTTAGTAAAAAGGCTGGACTTGTCACATATTTCCCTATTGCTTGCTAGTTGTTGCTTGTTTGTCGACGCATGCTCATCCTCATTTGCCATCCACTTGCTGTCACTTGCTCATCATCCATAGTGAAGATGCATTTATCTCTATATGTCGCTCAATTAGAGCGAAAAATTAGGGTTCATAAGGGAAAATTAAGGTTTGTAAGATAAAATTAGGGCTCGCAAGGGGAAAAGTTGCAGTTATGAGCTACTGTTGAAGCTCCTGCTCTCTATTTCCAAGATTGAGGTGTTAATTTTAGGGGGCAAAAGAACATCTCAAGTGCCAAAACTTGGCATAATGAGACACTTAAGTCCTAAAAATTTGGAAAGTAGGACTTGAGTGCCACTTTTTTTGAAAAATGGGACACTTATGTGTCACATTTGGTGAGCCCTGTCGAAAATATTATGTGACAATGTTTTATTAATTTTGCTTTCTTACATTGCTTGCCGGAAGGTTGACTTAGCAAAGAAACACAAAAACAACATTGTTTTGGCACGTAATGAATTTTAATATAAAAGTTAATTAAATTAATTAATTTTTTTTTAAAGGAAGGAGGAAAATGAACAGTAGCCCTGGCCAAGGGCTGACAACCCTAGCCAATCAGCGGTGAGGGCCTACAAGCCCAAGCCCAAATTTGGGGTGAGGGTTGCGACTTTCCCCCAAATTCGACGAGGATCACCAGCCCTTCCCCAACCGAGCCAAAGGCTGCCACCCACTAGGGGATTTGGGGGAAGGCTGCGACCCTCGCCTTAGATTTGGGTGAGGGCTCACAGGCCCTTGTTGCCTGTCAGCTAGGGTTGTCAGCCCTGGCCATGGCTCAACAACCCCGGCTGACCCTTCCCTTACCTTCTCGGTGATGGTAGGGAGGCGGTGGTGAAGGCTGAACCCTCGGTCGCTAGTTGTTATTCATCTTCCTCATTCCTTTTTTTTTTTTTTTAATTTAGTTTTAAATAAATTTAATTAATTTTTATATTAATGATTTACCCACGGTAGTGGCAAAAAAAATGTCATTTTAGCACTTGTCTAGCCATGTCGCATGCAAAATGATGTTGTTTTGCACTTGGTTTGCTGGAAAATCATCACGTCAACATTTTGGCTGGATTTTCTCACTGTTGGCACTTAACTGATTCATTTTGCTCCGATTTCGTACTTAAGTATCACTTTCCTAACTTTAGGCACTTAAGTGTCCCCTCATGCCAAGTTTTGACACTCTAGATGTCCTAAACTCAAATTTAGAGGCAAACTGAAATAGGGAGTGAATTTGGGATTAATGGCTAATTAGGGTTTACTTTTTTTTTTTTTTTTGGGTTCTCTTACAATTTGAGAATTTAAGGTTCTTATTTGACAGAAAGATATTAGACGACGTCGTTTTAGGGTTTAGATGCTGACTCGACTCTCCGGTTAGCCACATCGGATTTCTGGCTAAATAGACTGAAGTTGACACTGAAAATATTATTTTCCAAAAAATTTGCCACTCAAGTGATCCAAAAGAAACTTTTGACAATAAAGTGAGTGTCGTACTTAAGTTTTAATACTTCTAGTGTCCTTCTCTCCTTTGTAGTGCTACTTATTAAACCTCTCGAGAGATCCTTAGTAAATGGATAAGCCAAGTTATTATTTGTCTGAATGTAAATTACTGAAAGAACTCCATCAGTAATTAATTGTAAAACATTCTTATGTTGCAAACTAATATGTCTCTATTTTCCATTGTATATTGTATTGTATGCTTTAGACATTGTCACATCCTAATCCTCCGAGTGCGCACCCATCCCTCCTGGGTCGATTAGTAGGGATGTCCTAGGACGCATCACCGATCCATTCAATTTAATACGCAAGCAAAAACGGATAATAATCCCTAAACAACAATCAGATGGGATAGAAAAGTAGAGCCTCAAAATTTTCAAACCAAAACAAACCCTCTTATAAACAAACCGGTTCATATACAAGATCAAGCTATTTACAAAAATGTTGGCTTAATAAAAATGGAACTATCCTAACACCCACTAGTCAGACCTGTTTGCCGATTCTTCTGCCTTCACCTTCCAAACCCTAGGCTTCCGATCCTCCACGACCGCCATCTAGAGACCTGAAATTGTTATCTGACAACAAGGGTGAGACGATGTCTTAGCGAGTTCTACCCCTAAGACTCGATTAGTAAGAAAATACGCCCAAAGCGCTACTTAAGCACAATCATGAGTCAGAGGGCTTACCTTGGCCTCAGTTCCTTCTTGCAAATCAGTTTAATTCATAATTACTGACAAACCACATCATCCAATCAATTTGGATCGACTCAGTGATCAATCGACTTAGTCAATTACATGTCATCGAGACCATCACACAATCATTCAAACTATTCATTCTCGACTCTTGATCACAGCCTTTTAGGCAGAATTTGGGTTAAGTGGTCATCACGGCCCCATTGGCATAATTTATATTTAGTGGAATCACGGCCCCACTCGGTAAATTTAGACTTAGTGGTATCACAGCCCCACTCGGCAATTTTAGACTTAGTGGTAATGACAGCCCCACTCCACAATTTTAGACATAATGGAATCACGGCCCCCTTGGCAATTTTAGACTTAGTGGAATCACGGACCCACTCGGCAATTTCAGACTTAGTGGAATCACACTGGTTCTCTTGATTTAGTTCACAATCTCACACGGCAATTTTCCAATCAATTGTACAATCCATCATTTAGTTGCATAATCCAACTAATTCACAACTACCACGCAATTACACAGATTATCACTTAGTTCACAAAACAACATTCAATTATAGAAACTAAACACATCCCCAGATCGGCTCGAAATTCTATCGAGCGACTCTCCCGATATAATTTCAGAAAATATTAATTAATTAATAATTCAATAAATTCCGAAAAGTATTTTAATTTAAATAATAAATAATATAATTTAAATAATATTTAATAGTATTTAATTTAAATAAATATGTAATTAAAATAATTAATTAAAGTCTAAGCATGATTAACATTAATCTAATTACATAATTAGACTAATTAATCCAACTCTTAATCTAATCATGCACATAACCTAATTAACATTTAACTAAGCTAATCTAACCACCTAAATATACTTAGACTAATGTAAACACCATTTAAACGTCATTAACCTACTAAACGAGAATTAGTGAGCTAAACTCGCCAGTTTAGCATTCCGGTGAGTCCACGGCGACCATGACATGGAGGCAAGCGACACTCCTCCAAGTGACGACACCAATGGAGGCCGTGAAGGGCTTGGTAATGGGCCATGAAGCTTCAAGACCTTTGCTGGTTTCAGCTTATGTTCTTGCTGGACTGCAGAGAGGAAACCAGCAGCTTCAACAGTAAAAATAGGCCGATCAGAGATCTCGCGAGTGGGTGGTCGGCAACCGGTGGCTCCTGGGGTCAATGAGGGATGTGCTAGTGGTTGAAACGGGCAAAGGAAAGGTTGGAATGGAGAGAAACTCGCAAAAAAATGCAAAACAGTCCAGGCAGGTAGTAGATCGATGGATCGGTGACCGGCGGCTTGCGGCAGCCGTACAGGACAGTCGGCAACTCCATTTGGGGTGAGGTCAGGCTCTTTGGAACGGTCTGGATGTGTTGGTCACAGTGATGGGTGGATTGTTGGCTAATTGATCCGGGAAGTTGATTTTTCACTTGGATCTTTGGCGAAAGGTCAGTTGGAGCATAAACTGGAATAAAGGAAAACAAAGAAGGAAAATGGTTCAGCGGGTGTGCAACTAAGGAGGAGGAAGGAGCTGCCGGTTCTCTCTAGTTTTCCAAGCTTTCTCTCCTTCAACAACAATGGAGAAAGCCACAATTTGAGGGAGAAGAAGGCTGCTAAAGAGAGGGTCCCTTTGGTGGCCTTCCAAAAGCTCAACACTTATCAAACACACCTCTCTCTTGCCCCCACCAGCTGGTCTGCCAACCACAGCCTCTCTCTCACCTCAAGCTTCCTCAACATGCTTGGCAATATGTCCAAAATGTTCCTCCCCCCATGGCATACGAATTTGGCACCATTCCCTCTTCATTTCCTTCAATTTCTATTCCAATTGAGTCAAATTGAAGTCCATAAATTCATCCAACATAACCACACTTAAATCCACATTTTTCCTTGACCATAGAACCATCTTAGATGCCAAAAGTGCGACCAAAACGAGCCTATGGATTTTCCCGATCCAAATGGCCTAACTTGAACTTTTCGCCGGAAAACTCGGTTTGTAGAAAAATCTTCAAAGGATTAGTCGACGCTCCTAGAATGACTTGTGACATAACAGAACTCTCAATTTCTGAATTCGGGTTTAATTTCGCAGTTAATTTCAATCTAGTGCGATTTTAGCACGTCCTAATCTACCAGGTAGCTTTTAGGAATTTTTCGTGTAATTGACCCATGGTCAATTGTTTTCGAGCCACACGTATATCTTCGACACATTGGCAACTCTCGGTTGTTATAGAAATCTCGAGATTTCAAATGCAGACAAAGGGTATCAAAGCGACAGAAGAATTGGCCTAATGTTAATCGACAAGAATTGTGCAATTATGTGGAATCACCCACGCTCAATTACATACTTTTGTCGAGTCGACTTATCTTCGGTCTCTAATCGATTTTTAACTGTGCCGTAATGACCCTTGTAGATTGGTACGGTCGAGCAGTCGATTCCTAGTCGAATTCTCAAGCCTATTGCGTTTAGATTCCTTAATAGCTTCACCTAATGACTAGTTATCTCGTGAGTGATCAGCTCAGAGAAAAGAACTATATGTGCACCGATGAAATGCCTAACTTATTCAGTCGAAAGTAGAACCTGAAATTCAAGATATCACAGACATAGTTGCATCATTATCACAATGTAAAGATATGTTTGCCATTGGTTATGGCCACAACTCTATATCCAATAGCAAATTCTGCAGCCATTCAGCCTCTTTACGTGTCACCAATAGTGATATAAATTCATATCCCATCATTGAATGGACTATAAATGTTTGCTTCTTTGATGCCCACGAGACCGCACCATTTGCAAGCTTGAAAACACATCTAGATATTGACTTGTTATCAATAGTGCTAGTTGTCCAACTAGCATATGAATATCCTTTTTATCCAAATTATCACAGATATCATACCAATTATATTCATAAATTTTGAAGTACTATATCCAATATGTGATAATCTATTATGCCACAAGGAAGATGACTCAAACATAAAAATACAAATGAAATTCTCATTAATACTTAATTTGAACATTCCATTACGAGAGTACCATTTCCCAACAAACATCCCATAATAAGACAAGATAAGCTTATCAACCTCTAACACGGCCTTAATTCCATTATTGCACAACAGATTTGCTAATACAAGATTCTTACTAATATTAGAAACATACAACACATTGATTAAAGTCAATTTCTTTACAAGAGTGATTTGTAGTTCAATTGTGCATGTCCCTAGAACAACTGCAATATTGTTATTTCCCATCGACACATGTTGTTCCTTCTCCACAAGTGTATAAGATTTGAATTATTTCTTATCATTGTAGACATGCACAGTTGCACCAGCATCAAACCACTAATCCCTTGAATCACAAATAGTTGGCATGTCTAATTCAATCACCATCCCAATTTGCAATTCAAAGACCATAGCATCTAATCTATTGGTGTTTTGCTCCACAATATTTGTTGTTGTTTTAGTTTTTTCTTTTTTCGATAGTGGCACTCCTTCTTGTAGTAGCCTTTTTCATCAGAGTAAAAGCAAGACTTGTCAATCTTGAATATGCTATTGTTGTAGGCTTGTTGATGTTGGTGGTGTCAATGAACTTTCTCTTATTTCCCTTCTTAATTTCTCTATCTCTACTCATGTTGCCATTCTCAAGAAAATGCACCTTATTTGCGACTTCTTTCACATAATTAGCCTCATGTTTCTAAGAACCTTTCTCAATTCAAATGTGTTGTATCAAATTATCTATAGTCAGGTTCTCAATCGTATGGAGAAGTTTCTTTTGATAATCATTCCAATTTGAAGGAAATTTTGAAATAATTGCAACAAGTTGAAGAGGTTCAAAAACTTCAATCATAAGATCTTTGACTTTGGCATCATATATTTGAAGTGCCTCCACTTATTTATAGGTAGAAATTCCATTAGTCACGATAAATTCAAAATATTTCAAAGCAATAAATCTATCAATACCTTGTTTGTCGGTATTGTATTTGGTCTCCAAGGCACTCTAAATGTCTCTATGATTTGTGTGAGATCGGAAAGGTTCATATAGACAATTTGACAAAGCATTAAGAATCCTTCCACAACACCTGCTTTCATCATACTCACGCATTTTCCTTACAGCTTTGATTTCATCATAATCATCATTCTTTGGCTTAGGAATAGTAGGCAAGTTGGGATCTAGGATGTTAAAAATACATAATTCAGATAAAAGAAGAATCATATTGTCCTTCCAACAAATGAAATTAGATCCATCATAAGAATCGATTTGCAATCTATCTAAATTGTGAGCACTTGATTCAGCTGATGTCTCCATCTCCATGACAAAGATTATTGGAAAATTTTGATTGTTGATGAAGATAGAGAAGTAGTAATAAATCATTTATACTTTGATACGTGATGATGATCACTATCTTTAAGGTATTATTTGCCCCCACTATTATTGTTACCGGGTTTATGACAAATATACCACCAAGATATGCACTAAAGCTATAGACTAACGAGTTCAACAATTACTCAATTTCTCTTTTGGAATTTCACTTTGAATGTGTTAAAGTTACATTTGGAAATGAGAAGAAAAGAGAGTTTTGAAGAAGAAGTATTTATGAACAATTGTAGTAATTATCTTCACCAAAAAAAAAAAAATTTGTGGTAATTATAAATAATAAGTGAATTGCTCTCCATTCATAGACAACCAATCAACACCTTATCCCAATCATCACCACTCTTCATGTCAAAAATAACTTCTTTTCATAATTACCGATAACCTCTTTTTAGGATCAAGAGTCATATCTTTTCATAACCAAGAGTCACATTTTCTTTTAATCAAAAGTCATGTCTTCTCTTAACCAAGAGAAACCTCTTTTATGATAACAACCTATTTAAACAAAGATATCCTCTTGGATCCATAAAATTGCCATCTCTAAGTGTCTGTCTCCACCAATTTTCGCCAGTACAAGTCCTTAGCAATGTGCCAACAACCGCTCTTGCGACCACCAACTTTGCCCCCCTTTATTTATTTATTTATATATATATATATATATTTATTTATTTATTTATTTATTTTGTAAAAGATCATTTCATTTCAACGAGGAAACTTAAATGGATACATCATATGTGCTTTAGAGCATAACAAGTCCGACAGATGGGGCGAGGGTAATGGGACCCAATTTAAAGGAAGAGTGTTGCGGGGTTGGTCTTTAACGACTCAATCCGCAACATTATTTTGAATTCTAGGGCGATGGACCAAGTGAAGGTTGGGCAAAAAGATCAATAAACTACTACACGCTGGGACCGGTTCTCTTTCCTACCACGTGGGTTGTTCATCATCAAGTACTTGTGATGCAGCCCGTATTCAAAACCCACTCGTTCATCCAAGAATATCAGTGTGCATTCAAGATCGATGACACTCTCATCGAAAGTCCCTCATCGATGAAGCCTCATCTTTGACATTGTCATAAAGATTTTGTCATTTCCCATGTATCGAGCTTGCATCAAGATACTTTGGGATGACCACAAGCATTGAAAATGTTGAATATTTAATAGCTCCTAGTTTCTATATAACTTATAATTTCTAGACTCAACTTTAGTCTCTTGCCCTTCTTTTGTATTTCTATAAAAGGTCATTGAGCCCATGTAAAATGGAGACCAAATTTGATTAATGAAAATTTGCTTAGTGCATTTCCCTTGAACCTTGAAGAGTTCAAACCCCTTGAAATCCTAGAAGAGTTTTTGCTCTATCCTTGAAGAGTCGAGGCTTTTAAAGCCTGCATTCTTGAAGAGTTACAGCTATCAATCTTGAAGAATTGATGCCATTTCAACTTCCTTGGAGGCCTAGAAGAACAACTATTGAAGTTCCTATCCTTTCTTCATTCTGTCCAACCACGTTTCACCCACTTCCATCAAAATTCAACAAGCCTATAGTATTTATCTGGGAAAACTCAAAATGCGAATGGTATAGATCTTCGAGTCTCCATTCTTTTGACTTTGGAATCAGGTCATTCTGATCTAAATTGACAAAGTTATGCCCATTTTCCCGAGCTTATGCAGAACAGAAATGTTTACTCAATCTTGTGATTAAATTTCCGTTTGTAAATCATTCTCCCGATCTTATTCTTTGAGTAGCTGACTTTGGGTTACATTAACTTACTGAACTAAAGATAGGTCGTCAGATTGAGCAACCCACTTTTGATCAGGTTGTCAGATGTACCTCCCATGTCACAACAGATCTCTGGTTGCGTGAGACAGGCGAGCTTCCTCTGATTTAATTCTGAAGTCGCACGTGTCATAAAACTGTGCGTTTGATATTCGTGACATGATCTCATGTCATAACACATGATGTACTCAATATATCAAATAATCTCATTTATCGTTTGCGTGGAAACTTCAGTAAGAAGGATACAGAAGGTTTCATTTTGATTTTCCAAGAAAGGACAGAGGAAGAAAATTTGGGCGAAACTGTGAATGGATCATTTTCTCCGCACCTTTCGACCAAAAAAAAAAAAAACTAATTTCTCCTAAACCACAAAGAGATCAAATTATATATTTTTGATATAAGCTAAGACAATATATTTTTTGAGTCAGGCGCTTCAAGTAAAATGAAAGAACTTACCAAACAAAATCTCCATTAAAATTGATGATGAACAAGTATAACTTCCATCAACATTATGGCATTCTCCCATATATGGATATTTCTGTAGATCCATACATTCATTAATATCTACGCAAATTAAACACAGGCATCAAATGTATCTAACCTTCTGATATCATATCAATAAAAAGAACATGCTAAACATTATGTTATCAACATACCATGACAACCATTCACAAGGTAAGGATTGCCTTGGTAACCTGCTAAACAAGTGCACTTGTATCCAGATCCGATTTGGGCGTCCATGCAGAAGGCGTTGTTTTTGCACATGTAACTCGAGCTGTTCTTCATGGCGTCTTCGCATGTTCGATTCCCTATTGCCCTGTCCAGAAGTAGAGTGAACTCATTAAATTTAAGCTGATTAAGATCGCCAACAGAGAAGTCGTAGGAACCAATTTCTGCGATGAAGGCATAACTGCATGGATTGATATCCGAGCTATCCGACAGACAACTATGTAATCTACGAATTTCGATGCTGCAGCCGAAGGCATTCCCAGGGATATTTGCCTGACAGCAACCAAAACCCGAGCAAATACCCACTGCTGCTGTCAAAAAAATTGGTGCACGAAGCAATACACCCGGAAGAGAGATTGCCCCAGAGGTCTCGGCAGACGGCCCATGTGTCACAACCGACGACATTGAACGTGTTCTTGGCACGGGACGAAGGGAAATTATCTAGACCTAGGTTTACATTAATGCTCGACGAATCATACCTGGAAGAGTCTTTGCAGACTTTAAAGATCGCAACACTTACTCGCATCTCGTGGTACTCAAGGGAAATGTCGAGTATTTGTAAGTCCAATGATTTGCCGTCTCTTCCACTCAGGTAAGGTATGGGAGGATCAGTAGAGTCATCACAAACGACTTTGAATGAGGGAGGATCGATGCGGCAATGGGGATCACTATCGGCCAATCCGAAGGGGTATGGAATAGAGAGGTTTCCGCAAGTACTTGGACATCCAGGCTTTGTCATTGAATCAACAGCTTCTGTTATGTTATTGTGGTAAGGACTCAGTAAAGCCCCAAGCACCACAACTCTCAGGAGAAGCTTATAAATGACCATGTTTCTTCCTTCAACTCTCTTCAAATATTCTTTTGTTTTGATGAATTAGTTTGAGGGGTTCGGGGGTAAGATGGCTTTCTTCATTATTTTTCCCCCGCGGAGAGCGGACCCCCGGGGGGGGGGGGGGGGGGGGGGTGTGTTGGTGGTGGTGGGTGGGGGTGTTGATTCCATGATAATTCCTCAAGTAACTCTGGTCATTGTGAACCAAAGATTGGAATACCCTTGTCACAAAATGAGCCGCTCTATCATGTCATAACCATGTCATAACCACGAAAATAAACATATTCTTCATTGAAATTTTCCCCATAATTTTTTAGCTATTGACAGTACCATATTTACTTTATTATATTTGTCGAAGAAAACCTTAACTATTCCGCTATATCTACTAAGGAAGTTGAGGAATTAATATTAATCAAACTATCTTCTTTTACAATAACCCTACTTAGCGACGGGTTCTTTGGCCCCTGCAGGGATGGAGCAATAGACGTTTTACTTTTTTATTCTTCGTTTCATTACGAGTTCAGTTAGCTTCATTACACACGAGCAACCTGAATCCTTAGTACAAGTCCCTATTCATGTTTCAAATCAATTTGGAAATTGTTGACATCTAAAATTTTGATTAGGTTTTTAATTAGGCCTTAATTTTCTTTATTTTTCCTTTTTTAGATAATAAATAATAAATAACAAAAACAAACAAAAAAAAACAATAAAAACAAGAAAAAAAAAAAAAAAGAAAAAGTAAAAGCCTCTCCTTTTCCTCCCTTTTCCCCAAGCCCACCCTCCTTCTCCTCCACGACCCCCCCTCTCTTCTCCTCTTCTTCTTCCTTCTTCTCCCTTCTCCCCCCTACGCCTCTGCAACTCACGCGCGCGAAGGACAACCTATGGCCGAGGAGTGTAGGCCGACGTCGGCCGGAGATGACAGATCTCAGGCGCCATTAATGGCTGCCTTCAATGCCGAGCACGCTTTGCTGGATAAGCCTGGATGGGACGCCGGTTCGGCCGCGGGCCGTTCGGCGTGCGAAGACCGGCGGTCGAAGCTTCGTCGACCGGCCGCCCCCTCGCCTATAAATAGCAGGGCACCACCTCCGTCAAAGGACACGGCGAACTCGGAGATCTTCCCTTGAGAGACTTCAGGGGAAATCAAAGAGCGAGCACGCGAGAGAAATCGGGTCGCGAGCTCGAACGACCTCCCTCCGAGAGACTTCGCGGGAGGCCGGCGACAAGCGAGCCCGAAGGAAGGTGAGCCCGGAGCCTAGAGGTTGAGTGAGAGATCGAAAGGCTGAACGAGGCCGGCTTCCTCGAGAGGAGGGAGGTCCGAGCCCGGGAAGTCGGAAGCTCTCCGAACCATCCGAAGGAGAGGAGGGTTTGTTGTTCCGCGAAGAGGGGCCGATCCGCCGACGCCGCCTGATCTTTGAGCGAGGGAAATCACGGAGGAAGGAAGGTCGTGTCACCACCAGGAGTGGAGATACCGCCGACCTCTCCCGCGCCATCCCGTCGCGGACGGTAACACTCCCGACACACCCGGATCGTGCCGCCTCCGTCGCATATCGCTTTTGTCCACCCGACGAACCGCGCCGCCGCCGACCAACCGTGCCCTCATTGCATCCTCGTAAAGGCCGTCGCGTCGCCGCCTTGTCTTCGTCGTGTCGTCACCGTCTAACCCCGTCGCCGCCACCGTAGTGGTCCATCACGTTGTTGCCGTCGTCGTCCGCCGGTGGCGCCTCGGTCCCTCCCATGCGCCGCGAGCAAACGAAGGAGAGAAGAGGCCAGGGAACCGGGTCAGTTCGCGGGTCCTTTCGACCCGGTTCCTCCGTTTCCGGGTAGGGTTTCCCCGGGCCGGGTTGTGCGCATGGGCCGGGTAGTCTTTGGGCTGAGTTTATTTTAATGAAAAAGGGCCAAAATGGGTTTGGGCTTTGTTTTTCTTAAAAAAAAAAAAAAGACAAAAAAATCCGAGTCGGGCCCGCGTTTGGGTCGGTCCCGGCCCGGGTCGGACCCAACCCGGGATCCCGACCCGGTCGATTTTTATTATTTTATGTAATATTTTAATAAAAATAATAAAAAAATCAAAAATATTTTATTTTCAAAAAAAAAAAAAATCAAAAAAATGAAAAAATCCGAGCTCGGGCCCGCTATGGACGACCCGGGTTGGACCCAACCCAGATCCGACCCGGTTTGTTTTTTACATTATAATATAATATATATATAAAATAATGAAAAATAATTTATTTTCCAAAAATATTTTAAAATATTAAAAAAATTTTTATTTTCCAAAAAATCAAAAAATCAAAAAATATTCCATATTTTCCAAAAAATGCCAAAAATCCAAAAAAAGCCAAAATTCATGAAAAAGCCCAAAAAAATCAGAAAAAAGCCAAAAAGACTTGTATTTTCCCAAAAATACCAAAAAAATCCCAAAAAAAAATCCCTTTTGTGTCCAAAAAATTAGAAAAAGACCTAGAAAATGTTTTTCCTCCCAAAAATGCATGGAAAATCCCTCAAACATCCAAAAAACCTCAGGGTTTAAACAAGATTAGGTACCGAAAGGGCATTAGTGATTAACTAGTGTAATCAAGTCCCCGATCCTAATTTCTCTGGTTGCGCAGGAGTGAGTATTTCTCCCGATACTTCACTTGGGTTTCTAATCAACCCACCCCAAATCGATTAGTGGCGACTCCATTTTAAAAATTGATTTATAGGTTAAAAATTTAGACTATTAAAGTCGTGAATTGGTGGACTTGGGAGAGTCCGGGCTTAACTAATTTCAGCCGAGCCATTAGCCTCCTTAGGTGCCCGTACCCGATTGCGGGCGCCGAGAAAAAAAAAAAGAGGTCGCGACAGCTTGGCGACTCCGCTGGGGACTTTGAAGACTTAGGCCATTTTTGTCTTGTTTAAATTCTTTACTGACTTAGGTTTTTTTTTTTTTTTGCAGGTCAAAAGCTTAGAAATTTATTTTAATTTTGCTTAAAATAGATTATCTTGTGATTATAAACTGTTGTGCATGCTTTACTGTTTTAAACACTACACATGGCACACACAACCCGGCCGCCGGACCTGGGCCGCCATAGGATTTCTAGGATGGTGTTAAGAAAGATACGACCTCGAACGCGAGACTGCGATGTAGAGGTTGCCTTTCTTTTCCCCGAATTTCTTAGCCGAGGTTAGGAGGGTATGCTGCTAACGCGAGACTGCGATGGGCGGATATCCTTTTAATCTCACCAAGCCTTCTGAGTTAGAAATCGAGCCACACGTCCCATCTGTATGTCTCTGTGCTTGCCATTTTCTTTAAAAGCAAAGTAATTTATTTACTTTTACTCAGTCTTTTCTGGCTCATGGCAAAATAGGGTCAGGTTGTGTATTTCCCGTTCTTATATGCGATGGGAAGAATTGATATCCAGTTCATTCCTACCCCAAAGGGAGAGCTTCTCAGATGGTGGAAGCAATTAGATCAGCTCGGCCAAGAGTGCGTCAAAGCAAGAATCGGTCATCTCCTCCCATTGCTCCAAATCAATATCCACTCTGGGGTCATGCAAGCACTACCACATTTCTGGTGCCCTGAAGCATCCACCTTCATGTTCGGCAGATTTGAACTGACTCCGACTTTAGAAGAGTACAGTCTCGCCATAGGAATGCCCCTGGGAAGCGAGCTTGCCACGCCACCAATTGGCATTGACCCTGTGGTTAGTCTATCACGGTTTCTAAAAAATCATTCGGTAAGAGAAATTGTTCAAGCCAACAACAATGCTTTTCCACTATCATCTTTAACTGAATGCTTTGAAAAACAATCAATGACTCAAAAAGCCAAGATCTTCCTCTTAGCATTCTTTGGTTTTATTATCTTTCCCCATCGAAAGAATGCTATAAATCCTTCAATCACATGGGTGGTAAATCAAGTCATTTTTGGAGCAGGATATGTGAACATGGTTTTAGCCGAAACATTTTTATCCCTTAATCGTTTCAAGGACCAAAAAGAAAAAATCATGAGGGCCGCTCCAGAAATTTTACAAATGTGGTTCTTTTCCCATATCAAAGGATTTGGGCACCTCATGCAAATATTTGAAATCAACGAGTTTAAACACCCATTACAAAAGTTTCAAACCTTGGAAAAATATTCTCCCAATGAAGAGTATTCTCGGTGGATTAACTTGCTAAAAAACCCGGTCCCTGAGACATTCCTATGGCGAGCTAAATGGTTCTTTGCAGGAGAGGCGCGCTTTGCGCTTAATTATTACAACCCCATCCCGTTGCTGGGCCTCTCCAGAGCTACCTCATATTATCCATATAGGGTGGCTCGTCAATACAGGGTCCTCCAAGAAATCCCGCCACCGCTCAAATCAGGATTGTTCCGAATCTTTTTCACCCGTGCAGACTACAACTACTTGGAGGAGATCCGCATAATTCAGAACGCATGGAGTAGATGTCACACTGAAAAGATCGTCGTGCCCAGAAGGTTAAAAGGACAAGAAAAAGTTCATCATGCATCAACATTCTACATCCTCAACCATATAATTCCCAAGGAGCTACAACCAGTAATCCCCGATGTAGTTGATAAACTTACCCTGCAAGGGCGAATCGAATCTCTTGAAAAGAGCTTGGAGACAAGCAGGAGACACGTATCGAAGCTAGTACGAAGGAGCAAGTGGCTTCACAAGACTGGAACTTCCCATCGCATATAAAAATGGGCAGTGGGACTTTTAATGTGAATATTTCTAATGTGAATATCTAGGGTCGTTCTAACTGGTGTAAAGAGCTCTTGTTAGCATTGTATAAATCTCCTGTTAATAAATAAGAATGACTCGACCCTTGCCATGAGCCAGTTTTTCATGTGTTTCCCTCATTTATGTTTTCTCCATTTTCTCGTCACCGTGTAATCACGTCATAGTCACATTCGCCAAATCCAAAAGCAAAATGGCTGAAGAGGATGTACCAAGCCGTGTCGAGATTATCGAAAGTGAAATGAAGCAAGTTTTCAACGTGCTTCAACAACTCTCAAAGCAGATGGATTCCATCCAAAGCAAATTGGCTCCCGCCCTGGCCTTAATCGAAGTGTTGCTACCTCAATCATCCATCCAAGGCGAGCAAGGAAGAGATACCGATGATAACATGCCCGAATTGGAGGATGATACGCACCAAATCATAGTTGAGAAAGCAAAGCCCAACAGTTTGTCTAAGACTCAGCATGACAAACGCCTTGAGAAACTTGAAGAGAGGCTAAAACAATTGCAGGGCCTCCAAGATCCTACTCCAGCAGACCTCTCCATCTACTCCAAGGTCAAAATGCCGGAAAAATTCAAAATGCCTGAGTTCGAGAAATACGATGGCACGACTTGCCCAAGGGCTCATTTGCAAATGTACTTGGTTCGAATGACCCAGTACATTAATAATGTGCCTCTAATGATCCAGTTGTTCCAGTCAAGTCTAGTAGGTCCCGCCCTGAGGTGGTACATCACAAAAAATATAAACCTCCTCGAAACATGGAGTGAAGCAAGTGAGGCATTCCTCAAGCAGTACAAGTTCATAATGGATATTACCCCTTCTCGTGAAGATCTCGAGCGCACGGAAAAGAAAAAGCATGAATCTTTCAAAGAATATGCTATTAGATGGAGGAATCTAGCCGCCCGGATCGAGTCCCGAACCAACCGATTTTGAACTAAGAAAAATGTTCATCAAAACCCTCCTATGAATACCGCAACCGAATGGTGACTACGATCGTTGAATCATTCAATCAACTCATTCCAAAGAGGGAGAGTAGATTGAGATAGGGTTAAGGGATGGCTGGTTCACTGAACCTGCACCCGTCAGCAGAAGGCTCAACCTGAAAAAAGACAAAGAACCCCTGGTAGATGTTAATGCAACCTACACTGCAAATACCGGTCACCTCCCGACCGTTCAGACAAGCACAGGCCAACAACAGACCACTAGTCGTCAACCACCCCAAGTTACAACAACAGAAGACAATTCACTCCGCTTCCTGGATCTCTATCACAGGTTTTGGCAATCCTCCGGAACAAGAACCTCTTCTCAATTGAGCCAAAATGACCCAACGCTGAAAGCTTCTCCAGCTATGACCCGTCCAAAAAATGTGACTATCACATGGGAGAAGTAGGCCACTCAAATGACGAGTGTTTCATCCTTAAGCATCGGATCCAGAACTTGCTGGATACTAAGGCTTTCTCATTCCAAACTACAAAACCAAATGTCCAAAGCAATCCACTCCCCGATCACACTGACAAAGTAAACGCAATATTCAATTCTGAAGCCAGCCAAATCAAAAATGTCAATGCACATATTGTTGACATCTATCGAGGGCTAGTAGAAACTGGGTATTATTCAGGCGATGAAATACCACCCTTATCAACAATGAAAGAAAGGGTATCTAGAATGATAGAGGCAGGAATAATTGTGTACGCTGGCCACACTGGTATGGTCTCTACTATATCGCAAGTCGTCATCAATTGGGATGAAGAATTTTCCGCACTAAACGAAAAGAGAGAGAAGAAGGATTCCACCCCACTTGAGGACGTCTTTGAAGGGAAAGGAGCCATAGTTCAAGCATCGACAGCAAAAGCAGCTATAGTCATTGAGATCCCCCAGCCCTACAAATACGAAGGCAACAATACAGTACCGTGGTCTTACAACCTCGATGTTGGCTTAGTCACGAGATCTGGGCGAACCTATGCTTAAGCCAATACACAGCCTGCCAAACCCGTCACTAACAAAGAAGCCAAGGAGTTCTTGGCCGTAGTTAAAGCCAGCGAGTACAATGTGGTGGAACAATTACGGAAATCACCAGCACAGATCTCTTTACTGGAATTACTTCAGACATCTGTCAAGCACCAGAAATCCTTCATGAAGGTACTAAGTGAAGTACATGTCCCTGAAACGATTGAACATGACAAACTCGAGGAGTTTGTCAGTACCATCCTTCTAAAAGATCAAATGGCATTTTCTGATGAAGAGATCCCCGAGGAGGGTAGAGGACACACCAAAGGCCTCTACATATCAGTCAAGTGCAACGCATCTCACGTCGCTCGAGTATTGATTGACAATGGATCTGCTCTTAACATATGTCCACTAGCAACACTCTGTCGTCTTAAAATAGAGACATCACGAATCCAGACTCCTAAGACTTCCGTTCGAGCATTCGATGGAACAAAGAAGGAAACAGTGGGAGAGATCGAGCTTGACGTTCAAATAGGCCCAACCATATTCAAAATTTTGTTCCAGGTGATGGATATCCCCACTGCGTTCAATTTCCTCTTAGGCCGCCCATGGATCCACGTTGCTGGAGCAGTACCTTCAAGCCTCCACCAAAATGTAAAGTTCGTGATTGGAGGAAAACTGATCACGATCCGCGGAGAAGAAGATCACCGCATCTACCATGAGACAGCCATCCCTTATGTTGAACCTGGTGACAAAAATGAATCCAGTTATCAATCGTTCGAGCTTGTGTCTACTATACACGAATCTCGAGGGACTCCATCCCTTGTCCCCGAAATATCAAGCACTGCAATCATGGTAGGGAAAATCATGACTGGATACGGTTTTATCCCGGGTCAAGGGCTCGGCAAGGGAAGCCAAGGCATCCGCGAGCCTATCAAAGCCTTGAGGAGACCTCACACCATCGGTTTAGGATATCAGGAGCAATACCGTGAAGGAAAAGAAAAAAAGAAGACCGGCCTTGTATACCCTCGCCTTGAGGAAACCTTCCCAGGCCCTGCAAAGATGATGCATGAGGAAGAAGAAATGATCGGCGTTCCAAAGAAATTCAACCATGAAAGCATGAAGTTTCCCATTTATTTGGGCATGGGTCAAAAGAGCATAACTCAGCCAGTACTTACAAAGAAAGAAGGGCCAGATGACGTGACCACCATGTTTGGGGACCTTTTCGTAGGTGCCATTGAGGAGGAACAGCTAGAAGAAACAGGCGATAACTTTTCATTTACCCAGCTTCAGCGTCAAGTCGATGAACTACGCGATAGCATATACCACTTGACAGAAAATTTTGTTCAAGCTGCCTATACATTCCGCTCTCGTCACAATGGGGAGTTGGTAGCCAAAGTAAGTAAAGAAGACCCTATTGACACAATCTGGCAAGGAGCTCGGCTACCACAGTCCTCAAGAAGCATGCGGTTATATTCGCCTCTTCCTAAATCAATGGTCACTATTTTCCCCATCCTCCTAGAGCAAGGAATAATCTCTAGGGAACTGAGGCGTCCTACTCCGGAGTACTTCCTTGATTATGATCCATCCAAGTACTGTGACTATCATTCGGGGGAATTAGGACACTCGCTAGATGACTGTACCATCCTGAGAGACAAGATTCAGGATCTTTTGGATGCTGGGGTATTCATGTTCCGCTCCCCGTGGCTATGTTATGGCAAAGATGACCTTCTTGTGGTACCTAGCACCCATACCATGCTCCATGAGCATGCTAAGGAAGCACATAGAGGAAAGGCAATCATGGACACTTTGGGCCAACCAAGTGGTAAATTCGACTATTATGTCAACTATTCAATTCCCCAAGGTTTCTATGACCATCATCAGAGCATCGTCCCTGATGGATGGGGAGGCATGGACGATCTAAAATTCACAAAGTTGGGAACACAAGGAGGCGTGACTGGTGACTGGTATGAAGACTTCTTCGTGGGCTCTATCAACGAAGGACCGTCAGGGGAAATGGGTGCAGGCCCGCTCGAGTAGAACCCTTTTTTTTAATTCCTTTGCATACTCCCCTACGTGGGAGCCCGTACATATTTCTTAAATTTTGGCTTGTTTTGTTTTCAACATCAGTTCCACTCAAGGAACTATTTTTTGAAATCACCTTGTAAATCCGTCTACTAATAAATAAAGTTGAAAACATTTTGAGGGCATGAGGAGACACACCAAACCGGCCCGTTGATGATAGCCAGCCGTCAAATGAAAGAAGAAATCTGAGGCCCGGGTCTCCTCATGTTTCTTTGTCCTAAATCTTCAAGAACAATTTATCACATTTTCAAAAGAAAGAAGCATTCATGCTGTTAGCCTTATTTGTTCCCTTAGCCTATCTACTTTATGATACAGGAGTAATCTAGCGGTAGGCAAGGGTATGGGAACGGTCCAAACCAACGTCATGGATAGCCATGATAGCAATTCTGATAGCTCAGATGATGACTTTGATAATTCCGATGAAATTCAACGAGATTGGGAGCGTCATGAAGAAGCAAGGCCCTCTACCACTGAAGACACCGTCACTGTCAATTTAGGCAGCACAGAAGATCCAAGAGAGATAAAGATTGGCGCCAGCCTTCCTGAAGAAGAAGCTGCAGATCTGATTGCTCTTTTAAAGAGGTATCAAGACGTATTCGCATGGTCATACACGGATATGCCAGGCCTTGATCCAATGATCGTGGAGCATAGTTTGCCAACCAACCCTGATATGGCCCCCAAGAAGCAACGGCTAAGAAGAACCAAGCCAGAATTGTCAAAAAAGATTGAAGAAGAGGTAATGAAGCTTCTTGAAGTAGGTTTCCTCGAAGTCTCGCAATACCCCAGCTGGGTAGCAAACATTGTGCCAGTGAAGAAGAAGGATGGTCGAATACGTGTTTGTGTCGACTATCGTGACTTGAACAAAGCAAGCCCGAAAGATGATTTCCCATTACCCCACATAGACGTTCTGGTAGACAGTACTATAGGGTTCAAACTGTTCTCTTTTATGGATGGATTCTTGGGATACAACCAAATAAAGATGAAAAAGGAAGATAAAGAAAAATGGCGTTCATTACTCCATGGGGAACTTTCCATTATAAGGTCATGCCTTTTAGCTTGAAAAATGCTGGAGCAACTTACCAGCGAGCCATGGTCACCCTTTTCCATGACATGATGCACAAAGAAATTGAAGTATATGTCGATGACATGATCGCTAAAACCAAACATGGAGAAAACCATGTGAAGACCCTGGAGAAACTATTTGAGCGACTTCGCCAGTTCAAGTTGCGTTTAAACCCAGCAAAATGTGTGTTCGGGGCAACTTCTGGCAAATTACTTGGATTCATTGTGAGTTGTAAAGGGATAGAAGTGGACCCGTCAAAAACTAAAGCGATATTTGAGATACCTCCTCCCTCGACTGTAAAAGAAGTCCGGAGTCTCCTGGGAAGATTAAATTACATTGCGCGATTCATTTCCCAGCTTTCCGAAACTGCAAAGCCTTTCTTTAAACTTCTCAGGAAAGATGCACAAATCAAATGGGATGATGACTGCCGACTGGCGTTTGAAAATTTAAAGCAGTACCTGATGAAACCCCCTGTTTTAGTACCCCCGACTCCAGGACACCCTTTGACCCTCTACCTTACCATCAACAGTGAATCCCTAGGTGCAATGTTGGCACAAAAAGGACCCCATGATGGGAAGGAACGAGCCATTTACTATTTGAGCAAAAAGTTCACCACGTCAGAGCAAAACTACTCCAAATCAGAAAAAACATGCGCTGCATTGGTATGGGTGTTGCACAGACTCCGGCAAAGATACCTTGCATTACCGAGACATTCCTTGTAATCGAGAGTGACCCAATCAAGTATTTGCTCGGTTGTCCGGCCTTGGTGGGAAAATTGGCCAAATGGCAAATCCCGATCTCGAATTCGACATCCGGTGATGTCGCAAAAATCGTTAAAGGTCGGGTGATTGCTGATATGTTAGCAGATTGTCCTAAAGAAGTACGCGAGGATCATTCCCCCATGACCGAATTTCAACGGAGAAGAGGACACATGGACTATGTTCTTCAACGGAGCTGTAAATTTGTCAGGTTCAGGCACTGGGCGGTCTTGATATCCCCAAATGGGCAGCATTATCCTGTGGCTGCAAAATTGATATTTCCATGCACCAACAATATAGCCGAATATGAAGCATGCATCCTCGGCCTGCAGGCGGCTATTGGAATGGAAATAACAAAACTAAAAGTGTTCGGTGACTCCGCCTTAATTATTCTCCAGACTGTGGGCGAGTGGAAGACAAGAGACGCCAAACTTGTACCCTATCACGAATACTTAGAAGAATTGGTGGGAGAATTCCAGGACGTCTCGTTTGAATACCTACCTAGAATTCATAATCAGTTCGCTGATGCGCTAGCAACGTTATCATCTATGTTACAAGTAACAGAAGGGTTAGAAGTGGAGCCTCTGAAGATTGAAGTCCTGGCAAGACAAGCTCATTGCATGACTATAACTGAAGAACCCGACGGGAAACCCTGGTATTATGATATCATGAAATACGTCCAGAAGCAGGAATTCCCTAAAGAAAGCACTCCCTCGGATCGAAAATACCTAATGAAAATGGCTTCGAGGTTCTTCGTCAACGGTGAAAATTTGTACAAAAGATCATATGACTCAATCCTGTTGAGATGTGTGGATATGACCGAAACCATACGAATAATGCAAGAAATGCACGAGGGAGTATGTGGCCCTTACATGAATGGACGCATGTTGGGCAAGAAAATAATGAGATTGGGTTATTACTGGCTCCCCTTGGAGAGCGACTGTGCCCAGCATGTGCGAAGTTGTTATTATTGTCAGATTCACGGGGACAAGATAAATGTCACTCCAACCAAACTACATCAGTTATCTGAACCATGGTCCTTTTCAATGTGGGGCATCGATGTAATCAGCCCAATCAATCTGAAGGCATCAAACGGACATCGGTTCATCTTGGTCGCAATCAATTACTTCTCAAAATGGATTGAGGTCGCATCCTATGCAAGCGTAATTGCACAAAATGTTATGAAGTTCATCAAGCGTGACATAATCACCCGTTATGGCGTGCCAGAAATTATCATCACTGACAACCGGTCAAACTTGAACAACAAATTGATCGATCAATTGTTTTCTGAGTTCAAAATCCAACATTTGAACTCATCCCCTTACTGTCCACAAATGAATGGAGCCGTGGAAGCCGCCAACAAGAGCATCAAGAGAATCCTATCCAAGACAGCTGAAAACTACCGCGACTGGCATGAGAGGTTACCCTTCGCACTAACGGCATATCGAACTTCGATTCGAACTTCCACTGGGGCAACGCCTTTTTCCCTGGTTTACGGCATGGAGGCGGTTTTGCCCGTGGAAGTAGAAATCCCTTCCCTGCGAATTTTATCCCAAGCAGGATTGTCCAAGGAAGAATGGACACAACAAAGGCTTGAGCAACTGAATATGATCGACGAAAAACGACTGAAAGCCCTCTGTCATGGTCAGTGTTACCAACAGAGGGTAGCTCGATCGTTCAATCAAAAGGTGCGACCCAAGCACTTTGAGGTAAATGAGCTAGTCTTGAGAAAGACACTGCCAATCTTTCCAGAGCCCGGAGGCAAGTTCGCCCCAAATTACAAGGGTCCTTATGTAATAAAGAAGATACTCCCCGGAGGAGCCTTGATCCTAACTGAGATGGATGGGCGAGAATTCTCTAAACCAGTTAATTCCGATGCTGTGAAAAAGTACTACCCTTGAAAGATGTTCATTGTCTAGCATTGCCAAGTACTTCTCTATCAGAATGAAAATGCCTATGCACCTTTATATATGAGTGATGTATTTCCACCATCATAAAAAGTGTGTGTTTGGTTGACTCGATGAAGAAAAATGAATGATAATCACCAGCATTTAAAGAAGTGTTGAAAATCAAATAGCAAATTCGATGGCATAACTTGAGCAAATCGACATTACCCAGGCAAACTCGTAAGAGTAATCCATGTCAATTTCACCCAACTCAGTGTAAAGGACGCGTCATTCAAGAGCCAGTCTGATTAGAAGGAACCTTCTGTCCCAATCAACAATCTTAGAATCTGGAAGCTTCATTTTTTGTTCCAGACGCAGGCTCTCTCAAGAAGTAATTGCCATCAGAGAAATTAGAGGTTTTGATTGTCCATATCAGATTCCATAGAAGCTTGAAGTACATGACTTTACTCAATGCTGCTAATGGTCATATAGTCAAAGACAGAATTCCACAGAAGGAAGGCGTTGCAAATCATCAATCATGTACATAGGGCCACAAACGAGGAGGGCCAATCAAAAGAGACATTGAACTGTGTCAAAAAACAAAAGGTCGTCATTGACATACAAAGATCCCTAGGAGTCAGCAAATACAAACTTTGGAGAAGAGTAATTTGGTATCGTTTCCAATACTCCCAGTGTCTGAAATCACTTTTGACATATTTTCTCCTATTGACAGGAAGCATAGGATTCAAAAAGCAAGCTCAATGGTTAATTTGGACAAATCAAATGATCCATATCGATTTACCTAACTTGGTATGAAGGGACGTGTCATCCAGGAGCCGGTTCGGTTAAATAAAAAAAGCAGCGCCCTATGAGCACCGTCGGCGCCTTTAGCCGAGTGGTATCCGGGAAGAAGCGAAAAGGTCCGAAGTCGGGGGTTCAAATCCCCGACGCGGCAGTTAGCCGCTTGGTAAAAAAAAAAAAATAATAATAAAAAAAATTTTGCTTCTCTTGCGCTTGCAAATTACGGGAAAGCAGGTGATCTAACGAAGCAAAAGACATAGGACTTCGTGTCCCACTTGCATTTCAGGTCCATCCAATCATCTGCAAAGCAGTGAAGGGTAATGTTGTATCGCTCCCAGTTGTTTAAACTCCTGTAAAAAATCGTGATTGACACCTTCTTTCCTATCTTTGGTAGGATCACCCGAATGTCAAAAACAAAGATAACAGATCAATGAGAGGCATGACAAACTCTCCCAAGCAAAATGGCGTCTCAAGTATTGCCAAAGCAAATGACAGAAAATCTTCAAGCCTCAACTCACATTTGATTTTGGCTAGACTAATTGATCTACTTGTACATCTTCTCTTCTGCAGGAACAAAAACGGAGATGCCCGATCAGATTCCCAACCCCGACTGATCCTTCATGTGTCATATCCCTAATCAATAGGGACAACTATCGACACCCATTTGCAAATAACCCTTTTGATGTTCAAAATTTAACATATTTGGAAACACCATTATGTTAACTCTTAAAGTTATCAATAGGGTCTTTTTTAAGTCAAAACCATTCACTTGTTTTGAAGAGTTCAAACTCCATCATATTCAAAATGTTGCATGTCACTTCTAGATGAATTCTGCATGATGATTTTGTCTGCCTAAGTCACTGATTCCACTGAGGATTATTAGAATAGACAGCTAAGTGAAGAATACAAGATTAATTTAGCATGCTGGATGAGGCGCGTCAGAATGATGACAGGCAAGCTATATCCTACACACAATCCCCCCATCTATACACTTGTGAGATGAGTGCAGAAGATTCCATGACTGTAGGGTAAAGAGTTCTCTCGCGAATGGTACGATAACCAAAACAGTGAGAGGCATTTTATTGCTCACCTCTTTGAGCTCCTTACACTGATGAAGTTTCTGTCCTACCCCTGTCAAAGAACCACCCTACACTGGGGCAAGTTGAAGGCAAGTCAACATCACGAGGTGAGAAAAGGGATAGGAATTCTCTTGCTTGCACTTGCATCAATCTTTGAGTGTCTTTATTGCATATGAACACTCGTGTTAATTTAAGTGCCCTAGAGTCATGAAGAGCAATTCTTTCTTTACGCACTTGTATCCATTGTACAACCCAATTGAGTCTATAAAATTCACCCTCACATGGAGGCAAAGCAGAAGCCATTGTCGTTTGAGCAGCATAATCAGAAATGCCAGCAAAAGAGGAAGACTCCATAGTCTAACAAAGGCATTTGCTTGAACTTGCCAAGATCAATTCCTCAAGCAACAAAGACAAAAACTAGGGCATAAAAAAGCAGTGTACCTGGTAAAAGCAAGGTCAAATGCCCATGAATGAAAAATTGAGATGAGAAATAGGGGCATGAAAAAGCAGTGTGCCTGGTAAAAGCAAGGCCGATGCCTCAAACAAAAATACAGCCATTTGTATTCCCAAGAGAAATTGCTGATACAACCGTCATCTGACCATGAAGAAAGACTAGTGAAAAATGCCAGGACAATTACCAACTCTCACCCTCTTACATGTGAGCCAAGACTACATTACATTCCCATTGTAAAAGTCTCTTCAAACTAGGGGCACTTCAATTAACGTAGGATTTCATGTGTCAATAAGCATCGCTTGAAGAAGTACGAGCAAGATTACTCTATCTCTTTTCGCAGGATTCTTGACTTGCAAACCCGGAGATGATCGTGCGGTACTCTGTTCATAAGCCTTGACCTCGACGGTCCCATTTGATGAGCCGTTGACCAAGTCTTCATCTCAATTTCAACAAAGACCTCTCACATTGGTAAAGTTGTACCGTTTGCGAGAATACTCAGACCCCTGCTGACATGATGACAGTGAGATAGTGCGGTCCTTATGAATCCTGCATCAATGGTCAGGATAGCCTTTTCCATGAGAGTGAGCGGAAAGTCCTTTCAGACTGAAAGTCCCTCATCTGGCATGCTCAAGACATCTATATTCCAAATAAAGGTTGTCTTTCAAAATCTTCCCCAGTGGAACTCAGATGATGCAAAACTGACAAAATTGTCATGCATGAATCTCATTTGAACTCATAAATTTACAGTATATACAATCATGTGTGCATATTGTGTAAATAGCAAAAATATTCTCGGAGATCAGAGATATTGCCAAATAAGCATATCTCTATCCCTCTTGTTTTTGAGTACCGGCCACTGTTCGGATACTCCCTTTTCCTAACACTCGACCTGTTCGAGTTGTCCCCAGAGTATTGATACTTGTGACTGACCAAGTATCCCTTTATCGTTGAATACCTGCTACTGTCTAGGTATCCCTCTTGTCTTTGAGTACCGGCCACTGTTCGGATACTCCCTTTTCCTGACACTCGACCTGTTCGAGTTGTCCCCAGAGTATTAATACTTGTGACTGACCAAGTATCTCTTGGAGTACCTACTGCTGTCTAGGTATCCCCATATCGTCAAGTACCCACCATTGTCTAGGTACTTCCTTTCCGTGACACTCGACATGTCCGAGTTGTCCTTAAAATTGTATCATTGAATACTAGTAGCCATTCAAGTATTCCATCGCGTTGTGCACCTGTGGTTATCCATGTATGCTTTCTTACACTTGGAACTGCTTGGGTGGTCCCAGATCATATCATTAAATACTTGTGTTCGTCCAAGTATTCCAGTACTTTGTATACCTGTGGCTATCCAGGTGTTCCACCCCTTTATGTGCCTGCGGTCATCCAGGTAAACCTTGCGCTATATTCAAGTTTATGTTGCCAGAAGGTGGGAGACCTTCATGAATATCCGAGGCACGTCCTCAATATTCCCAATTACCAGGAGGTGAGAGACCTTCACGAGTATCTCAGGTACGTCCTTGATATTCTCAATTACCAGGAGGTGAGAAACCTTCACGAATATATGAGGCACGTCCTCGATATTCCAACTACCAGGAGGTGAGAGACCTTCATGAGTATCTCAGGTACGTCCTCGATATTCCCAATTACCAGGAGGTGAGAAACCTTCACGAATATATGAGGCACGTCCTCGATATTCCAACTACCAGGAGGTAAGAGACCTTCACGAATATGTGAGATCCATCCTCAATACTCCCACTACCAGGAGGTGAGAGACCTTCACGAATATCCCAGGTATGCCCTCGATATTTCCCAATTGCCAGGAGGTGGGACACCTTCACAAATATACAAGGTATGTTCTCAGTACTTTCAATTATCAAGTACCCTTTCGATACCTGCGAATGCTAGGTATCCTTCAAGAGTTTGTACTTGTGATCATTCAAGTACTCTTTCAATACCCACAAGCAATCAGGTATTCCTTAATGCCTGCGAACATCCAGGTATCCTCCAAGAGTTTATGCTTATGATCAATCAAATGCCCCTTTTGACGCCTGTAAAGGCCCAAATATCCTTCAAGTTTGTACCTGTGATCGTCCAGGTACCCCTTCGATACTTGTGATCATCCAAGTATCCCCAAAGAGTTTGTACCTGTGATCGTCCAGGTACCCCTTCGATACTTGTGATCATCCAAGTATCCCCAAAGAGTTTGTACCTGTGATCGTCCAGGTACCCTTTCGATGCTTGTGATCATCCATGTATCCTCCAAGAGTTTGTACTTGTGATCATCCAAGTACTATCTCCCAACAAGCAGATGCCCTAAGAAAGGTCGGCGCATCTCCCGTCAAGGCGACCGAAGAAAGGTTCGGGTCCTAGACAAACCAACTTATTGCTCTAACAGGCGACCGAAGAAAGGTTCGGGTCCTGGAAAAGCAATTCTCCATCAAGGCGACCGAAGAAAGGTTCGGGTCCTAGACAAAACCAACTTATTGCTCCAACAGGCGACCGAAGAAAGGTTCGGGTCCTGGAAAAGCGATTCCCCGTCAAGGCGACCGAAGAAAGGTTCGGGTCCTAGACAAACAACTTATTGCTCTAACAGGCGACCGAAGAAAGGTTCGGGTCCTGGAAAAGCAATTCCCCGTCAAGGCGACCGAAGAAAGGTTCGGGTCCTAGACAAACCAACTTATTGCTCTAACAGGCGACCGAAGAAAGGTTCGGGTCCTGGAAAAGCAATTCCCCGTCAAGGCGACCGAAGAAAGGTTCGGGTCCTAGGCAAACCACTTATTGCTCCAATAGGCAACCGAAGAATGGTTCGGGTCCTGGAGAAGCAATCTCCTCATGCAACAGGTAAGATGACGCCTTGATACTTGCCAAAACTCGGGGTTCACACCCTATCTCACTCACTCCCGGTAAGTAACTACAGGTATCTTCTTATCTGTCTTACTATGTGTAATGTTATATTACTCATTTTCTGCATAGGACACTAGGTCCCAAATAAGATATAATCTATTGTATATGTATAGACAAAATTTAGGTATCAGGTTTATCTTTGAATGCAACCTCTGCGAACTCACCTTCAAAGAGGGGCAGCTGTTGACACCTAAAATTTTGATTAGGTTTTTAATTAGGCTTAAGTTTCTTTATTTTTGTATTTTGCCTTTCTTCAGATAATAATAAAAAAAAACCTAAACAAAAAAAAACAAGAAAAACAAAAAAAACAAGAAAAAGTTGCAGCCGCTGGGGCTAGGCCTTCAAGCCCACCCCCTTTTTCCACGTGGGCCCAAGCCCACCATGGCCCGGCCCCCCGACCTCCCCTTCTCCTCTTCTTCTTCCTTCTTCCCCCTTCTTCCCCCTACGCCTCTGCAACTCACGCAACCTATGGCCGAGGAGGGTAGGCCGACGTCGGCCGGAGATGACAGATCTCAGGCGCCATTAATGGCTACCTTCAATGCCGAGCATGCTTTGTTGGAGGAGCGAGGATGGGACGCCGGTTCGGCCGCGGGCGTTCGGCATGCGAAGACCGGAGGCCGAATCCCCGTCGACCGGCCGCCCCCTCTCCTATAAATAGCGAAGCACCACCTCCGTCGAAGGACACGGCGAGCTCGGAGACTTTCCCTTGAGAGACTTCAAGGGAGACTCAAAGAGCGAGTGCGCGAGAGAAATCCGGTCACGAACTCGAACGACCTCCCCCCGAGAGACTTCGGGGGAGGCCGACGACAAGTGAACCCGAGAGAGGGAGATTTGATCGAGCGATCGAAAGGTTAAGGGCTGAGCTTCCTCGAGAGACGAGGAGGTCCGAACGCCGGGAAGCCGAGGCCGTGAACAAGGTGAAGCCGAAGGAGAGGGAGGGTTCTGATCCGCGAAGAGGGGCCGAGAGGAGAGAGATCTTGAGCCGTGAAGGGTTTGATCGAGGAAATACGCTAAGGAAGGTCGGATTCGAGGAGAAAGGAGATACCGCCGACCTCCCCGACGCCATCCGTCGCCACCTCGATCCGAATGAACACTCCCGACCACCCCGGTCGTCGCCGCCGCGCCCGCATCGCCCCCTTTTGCTCACCACCCGACGAAACCCGCATCCGCCTTTACCGTGCCCCATCATTGCGCCGTAAAAGGCCGTCGTCCTAGCTTTGCGGATTCGTCGCCGTCGTCGTCTAACCCGTCATCGCCACCGTCGTCGTCATCACCGCGCCGCCGTCGTCGCCATCTGCTCGGAGCCGCCTCGATCCCCCTCACCAGTGCCGCGAGCAAACGAAGGAGAGAGGAGGCCGGGAACCGGGTCAGTTCGCGGGTCTATCGCGACCCGGTTCCCTTGTTTCCAGGTAGGGTTTCTCCGGGCCGGGTTGTGCGCATGGGCTAGGTAGTGTTGGGCCGAAAATTTTTAAAAAAGGGTGGGCCAAAATCGGTTTGGGCCTTGTCTTTAAAAATTAAAAAAAAAAAAAAAAAAGCAAAAAATCCGAGTCGGGCCCGCGTTTGGGTCGTCGACCCGGGTCGGACCCAACCCGCGGATCCGACCCGGGTCGGCCTTTTATTATTTTATGTAATACTTTAATAAAAATAATAAAAAAATCAAAAATATCTTATTTTCAAAAAATAAAAAATCATATATATTAAAAAATATTTAAATTTCCACATTAATAATATAAAAATATTTTAAAATAATAAAAAATATTTATTTTCCAAAAATATCAAAAAAATCAAAAAAATTTCATATTTTCCTAAAAAATGCCAAAAATCCAAAAAAAGCCAAAAATTCATGAAAAAGCCCAAAAAAATCAGAAAAAAGCCAAAAAGACTTGTATTTTCCCAAAAAAATACCAAAAAAATCCCAAAAAAAAATCCCTTTTGTGTCCAAAAAATTAGAAAAAGACCTAGAAAATGTTTTTCCTCCCAAAAATGCATGGAAAATCCCTTGAACATCCAAAAAACCTCAGGGTTTAAACAAGATTAGGTACCGAAAGGGCATTAGTGATTAACTAGTGTAATCAAGTCCCCGATCCTAATTTCTCTGGTTGCGCAGGAGTGAGTATTTCTCCCGATACTTCACTTGGGTTTCTAATCAACCCACCCCAAATCGATTAGTGGCGACTCCATTTTAAAAATTGATTTACAGGTTAAAAATTTAGACTATTAAAGTCGTGAATTGGTGGACTTGGGAGAGTCCGGGCATAATTAATTTCAGCCGAGCCATTAGCCTCCTTAGGCGCCCGTACCCGATTGTGGGCGCCGAAAAAAAAAAAAAAGAGGTCGCGACATCATCACACACGAGCAACCTGAATCCTTAGTACAAGTCCCTATTCACGTTTCAAATCAATTTGGAAATTCCTAGAATCTATTGTAACATCACAACGTGAATTACGTTCCTGATAAAAAGCAAACCTCGGATAAGGGTCGGCCAAATCGTTAAAGCTCACAGGCCTTCAAATCGTGGAGACATCAGCTGGCCATGCAAGTGGCTGCTTGGCTTTTCAACTCAGGGTCAACGTCGTGTGACATGGCGTTCCGATCGTGGAGAGATATGAGTCAGGTATGCAAGTCGTTGGTTTCCTTTTCAGGTCAAGGTCGACGTCAATTGCATCTGATGCTTTGGACAAGAAAATGGCACTGAATATAACTTTGTTTTAAGCTGAAGGAGCAAATAAAAAGTTGCTTTTCTTTAGAGAGTTCAATTCAAGAGCAATAGTGATAGATTTTTCACTTGAACTTTTTCCTCATGTTATTTGGTTAAAATCAGGTATGGCTACAAAACGAGAATTTTGAAAAAAAAAATCGGTGAATCTTTTTGTTTTTATTGACTGCTACAACAAAATATGTCTAGGTCAATGTGAACCAAAGATTGGAATACCCTTGTCCCAAAATGAGCTGCTCTATCATGTCGTAACGAAGAAAATAAACATATTCTTCATTGAAATTTTCCCAAAAAATTTTTTAGCTTGAGGCAGCAACCGTTTTACACATCAAGCTATAGAGCTAAGTTTGGACACTTCACATGAATTAATTTCTTGCATCTGTTTAGAATTTAGGGTTAATATCCTGAAAAACCACAAACTGATACACTTGTGACAAATTTACCCCAAATTATTTTTTTGACCACCAAAAACCCCAAACTGGTATACATTTGACAAATTTACCCCAAACTGATACACTTGTGACAAATTTACCCTATGTTAGTTTTCGTTAAATTTTATTCTCAAATTATTAAGTTAAATGACACGTGACAGTTGACCGGTATACTAATTTAGGATTTTACGCTCTGTTTGTCACCATTTACAATTTTTGTGATTTTTTTGTGGTATTAATCCAATTTAGCATAGGGTATATTTGTCACAAATTTACCATTTTGGGGTTTTTTGCAGTCGAATAAATTAGTTTGGGGTAAATTTGTCATAAATGTACCAATTTATGGTTTTTTATAGTCAGTCGGGGTAAATTTGTCACAGGTATACCAGTTTGGGGTTTTTCATGGTCAAAAAAATAGTTTAGGGTAAATTTGTCATAAGTGTACCAGTTTAGGGTTTTTCAGGATATTAACCCTAGAATTTAATAGACCACATGAGCTAAAACTTGAAAATAACATGAGTTTGTGAGGTATCCCGTTGAATGAAATCTTGAAATAATAATTTAAGGTCACAGAAAAATTATAAACAGAAGACATATTTTCATCATGCAAATACAAGAAAAAGTGCCAAAAAAGTCCTAAACATTTTTACTTAGTGCCGATTCAGTCTTTTTCAGCCATTTTGGCCAGATTTTGCTGACTGGACGCCAGCCGACTAATGTGGCCTAATCGGTGCTGATGTGGACAATTTTTAAAAATATTTTAATATTTTAAAATTTTTCTGTTCTTTTTCTTTTTTTTTCTTTTTTTTTCCTTTTTTTTTCCTTCTCTCCTCCTTCCTCTGGCCGCTGGCCAGACCACGGTGACCGACCAAAGGCGATGGCCGGCGAGGCTCGCCGGCCACCTCGCCAGTGGCCGCGAGGGTGGCCTCGCGTTGGGCAGCGAGGCTCACCCTCGCTGCGTCTGGCGAGGCTCGACCTCGCCAGCGCTGCCCAGGCCACGATTCCACGTTCCACCAATCTCCCACAAGATTCACGAACCATCCATCGCACTCTTGTGGCCACGATCCCTTTGTGTCGATATTTCGCGGGGCATTCCAACAACCAAAACTCTGAATTCCGGCGGCTCATCGCGCGTGCCTCGTAGATATTCCGTCTCGACCACCCGTCAAGAAAATCCTGCCCCAGTTCCCTCCTCCCTCCAGACCTCCCGAAACAGATGGGGGTCGCGGGGACGTCTCTCTTTCGAGGGACAGGAAGAGATGTTTCGCCTTTTGCCACTCGACACTTGGACTTCGCTCTGCATGGTGGGTAGTGCTGTTTTTGTCGGCTGGGTTAATAATCCGATTCTAGATTTGCTTCTTGCACCGTTGTGATCTGGGGAGGAGGGAAGATCGAAGACCGAAACAGGTGGCGGCCTAGGCGGCGACGGGGAAGAGAGTTTGCGGAGTTGGTTGCGGTCTGGGGAGGAGGATTTGCTTTCGACACGGCTCGATGCGATCCATAATGCATGTGTTTCGTGACTCGTGTGCCATGCACATCCTTAAGATCGGTCGAGATTCAATTCTGAGCTCGATCGAAAGTGAAAAAAGAGAGCACTTTGTAAGCCTTGTCAATCCATTCGTGATTGTACATGTCAAAATCAAAATATTGTAGAGATTAAACCAAGACCGCGGCCTGTGTTCAAAGAAGTTGAGCATAGTTTAATTTGTGGAACAGTTGATGAGCTGATTAATAATGGGAATTACGTGAGAACTAGGAAAGCTGAGGAAGAAGTCTCTTCAGTATAGGAATGCACATCCGCGTCTTGATGATTGCCAGAGCTGTTCATAAGCGCTTTCAAAGTTCAAATCGAAGGACAACTGGACAGGCTCTTGGCCACTTGACCCAAAAAACGAAAGTGAGGTGTGATTTTTCTTGTTTTTGGCTTTATGCTAAAAACAAGTTTTTGGTCGACCATTGCGTGTGTAATTGCCCTAACAAATGCATTCTACGTTTCCGCGGTGAATTCAATTGCTATCTCATCTTAAAGTTCACACAACTCACTATACTTGATTCCTTTCATTATCACCAAGGTATCTCAAATAATTTTCAAAATTACACATTCTGATATATACCGACAACCAACTAAATCCAAGGTACTCAAGGAAATCAGGTTTTTCTTCGATTCCAGTATAATCATGCATTTTGATTCTAACATCGCTAACACCAACAACATCGCATTAACTGTTGTTCTCCAACTACACTTTACTATTATACATGTAAGTAGGAAACTAATTTTTATTTAGTGTAGCATGAAACGAATAACCATAATCCATAATCCATTCATCAAATGACGAATAATCAGTGATAGACCAAACAAAATCAACATTATCCGAATTACTAGGCTACAACAGCAACATCATTTGCAGACTCAACTCTGATTCTCTAACTCTTCTCATTCTTCAGCATTAAGCAATCCCTTCTAAGATGCTCTCTCTTGCCACAATTCCAATAGATAGCACCACCAGTCCTAGACTGATTACGTCTCTACACATTTATATTACTCATATGAACATGTGTACTAGTTCTTTTTTCTATTTTTACCTACTAAAGAAGCAGATATTCACTAGATTCTCTTCCACAAATGTCCTTACATAGAATTAAATCTTGACCCCCATCAAACGTGAAACTTATTAATTTAGATAAATTACTAATGGTAGTAATAGTACTATTCTAACTATCAAGCAATGAGGATAAAATCAAAACATGTACCTCATCATCAAAGTTAATCACAACTTAACTTAATTGACTAACAACCACATTGAATCCATTGATATAATTAGCAACGGACACACCTTTGTTCATCTTTAATTAAAGAGGCATCACATCAAATAGACATTATTGATCATAGAGGGTTTCTTGTACATATTCAATAGGGCTTTCATTAAACCCGCATTGATATTCTCTTTCACAGTGATAAACACGACGTGATGAGCCAACGTCAACCGAATATCACCAAAAACTCGTCTATCCAACAATTCCCGATCAACTTGCTTAATAGTCAATGGCTTCTCCCTAAATAGGGGTAAGTGTAGTTTCCTTTCATATCAATAATCCTCAACCTATATCTTCTAGAAACCAAAATCATTTCCATCAAATTTGTCAATTCTCGCATTTCCTTTTTTTGTCACTATCAATTCGCTTCAACTCAACCTAACCTAGCTCTCATACCAATTGTTGTGTAAACAAGCGATTAATCAATAAAATAGATAGATTAAGGAAGTAGCTTTGATATTATTATTGCAAAAACAAGTGATTAAACAATAAAATATACATAACAAGAAAATAAATCGGACATCAAATTTATGTGATTTGGTCGTAGTAACTTACATTTATGAGAAGAGTAATACGAATTTCACTGTAGATCAAGCAACAACAAAAATTACAGCTACACTCGAGTTACTTAAATACTCTTAGTATTTCCTAACCCTTAGTTACACCTAATAACTCACACTATATTTAGCCTCACAATTTCTCACAAAATAATCTCTTACTCTCACTAAGATATTAACAAATCTTTAATTATATTCAACATTAAATATATTGGTGTAATTCTACAGAGAAAAATCCACCACAACCACCCAGTCAAACAGCATTTTAACTTTTTCTGTCTTTCTATAGACATAAATGGAACGTAGACCACGCTGGGACCCTTGGCGTCTAACTAGGGGAGATACCTTTATACAAAACATGTAAAATATCTTGGTCAAAGTGAGATAAATATTTCTTTATTTGACTCCTTACGCATAGACTCCGACACCAAGTCAAAATAGGAATTTAAGCGTAAAATATTTTCTAGTTCCTTCCCTGACTTAATATCCTAAAACAAATATTGCATGCTCCTTTTATTGCTATTTTATTTATTTCCAAAATTTAAATTTTTGCTTTGAACTAAAACTCGAGAGATAATCTAACACAACTATTAATAGTGAATAAGGAGGAGGGTCTCGGCCAGATTTTCACGATCATATCCAGCAAGGCAGAGCTTGAAGAAGAAAGGCATGCACCTACGTCAAGTTCGTCACCATCGATGGGATCTTCATCCTTGAAGTCGTTTAGGCACATAGTGTGGTTGAGCGATGTGTCGATCTTGTGCCCTTTCACAATGAAGTAGACAATAGTTGGGATGATCTCGATGACGGCGGGATCAAGACTACGAGGGACAGCTAGTCAGCAGAGCGAGCGAACAGCGCGGCCCGCAGGACCGTCAGAGTCAGGGGCATGGTTCTTTGCGTAGGACATTAGTGGAGAAGGCAATGAGGAGGAGCTTATATCTTTGTCCTCATTAACCTCTGTTTTCTTCTCTTCCTCAGCTGCCAAGTTCCTAAAATGCTTGAAACCTTATGAACTGAACGTCTTCGTGAACCTCTCCACCATTTTTCAATCGCTCACCATCACCCTCGGCTTTCCGTAAATTCTCTTCTTTAACGTCTCAAAATCCTGTCCCTCGCCAGATTCTCAGGATTCGTTTCGGTTTCGGATGAGGTCAATGACATTGGGCCCCACATAGGCATAGTGTGTTAAGAAGTAGGACCCACAAGGGTGACATGGCCCATACACTTTTATAATATTAGAAAATGAGGTAATGGACAGCGTATCGCCCCATGGTGAAATCTTAACAACTAAATAGCCGTTTGCACATTTTAGGAAACAAAAATTAAGATGAAGTCGTTTGTACCCCAGTTTTGGCCCCAGTCAAAACTTTTGTCTTAAGAAGGCTATCCAAGCGAAAAAAGGCATTTTATGAATGGGAAAATGTCGTGGATGGTTCTCAAACTTTCGTGGATTGTGTAGTATTTTAATTTTTTTTTTACTTATTCAATGAAGTCTCTATAAGCTATTAGTAAATATTTAATTTAGTTGATAAACTATACAACAATGCCCAATGCTATCATTCCACTAATTTAAATTAACATGATCTATTGATGTGGCTTTCATCCCGTTTAATTTGAACAATGGACAATAAAAAAAAAAATTACTTGTGGATTATTTAAGTAAGATATTAATCATGTCAAAGTACAAATTTTTTTTCCTTTCTAAAATTGATGGATAAAACGATAGACATTTTGATTCATTATTTTTAAAAATCAAACTCAACATATAATACTCAACGCCATCAAAATAATGTTTGATTTGTTATTTGAGCAAATAGAATTACAACATTAAACTAATATCAATAGTTCCGAGACTACATTAAATAAATTAAAAACTTAGAAATGACATTGCACTTAAGGCCAAAATTCAGGAGTCACTTGTCATTTTTCCTTTATGAAATAGATATATTACCTAACAATGACAATGTGTTACAATTTATAAATCACTATTGACCATGTGATATGAAATTCACATCACTTGACAGCAAGTGTATATGCATCTCACTTTTAATTGATCTATTGCATCATGTGTCACTGTCATGTGATGCATTCATCATATAAAATATATTCCCGTTTAAGTGATAATGAATAGAATTCTATCCTCAGAGGAAATCCCAAAAAGGACCCTCACCTTTCATGTTTTGTCCTTTTTTTTTTGGACTTTTCATCATCTAAATCTAAATATATTCGTTATCAATGCTACTCTTCGGAAAGAGATTTCCTTTTTTGTCTCTCAATTAAAATAGCTCTGAACCAAATAATGATAATTAATTCAAATAATTTTAAGTGAATCTATTGGCTATTTGATCATTCGCCACTTCCAATTAAAACCACTATAAAACACTACTCTTTGCTATCGGAATGTTGTTACTGATTCTCATATGAGAAAAATAATATGTCCGCATTTAAAATTTACACACAAAAAAATGAGAAAACTATTCAAAAAGTCTTATACCTATTGCACTTTGTCAATTCAATCCTAAATATTTTCACCTTTTGTTAGTTAATTCCATCCTGCTAATTTTGATTCAAAATTGCTAACTTGAAAACCAAACGTCTTATATGTCATGACGGCGCTAACATAGATATTTTTTAATAATTTGTTAATAACTCTTTTATTTTTTATATATATTTTTTATCCTTTCCTTTCCTTTTTTTTAGACTCAAGCTAGTGAGGGCATTACAACCTTGTCAAAAAGGGGTGAGGGCATCATGGCCCTTGCCTAGGGCCAGGGCCCACAAGTGCACGATGCCCTCACCTTGCCCGGATCTAGCAAGGGCAACATAGCTGTTGCCAAACCCTCAACCCTTGCCCAATGGCCTATATGGACCGCAATGCCCTCTCCAGCCTAAATCCAAAAAAAAAAAGGGTAAAGAAAATAAAAGAAAGGAAAAAAATTAAAAAAATTCAATAAAATGCTAAAATATCATTAAAAAATGTTTATTTCAGCGCCAACCGTATCACATAAAACATTTGGCATCCACGCCATCTATTTTCGGCCAAAATTAGCTAAATGGACTCATTCGGTAAAATGTAAAATTGTTTAGGATTCAAATAACATATTAAAATGTTTAAGATTGAATTAGTAAGAACGCAATAGGTTTAGAACTTTTTGAATAATTTTGTACACAAAAATTAATGACCTATTTTCATTTTATATAATCAAGTAAATAGAAAATAATGGGTAATGCCAAGCAATAGTATCAAGAAACACGTGCGGATGACTCAGCAACGGTACTTTTTTCTTCTTTTTTTTGATCGAAAGCAACGGTACTTGACCACTGGGTCTGCTCGTTGGCGGCCAAGGGAAAACCATTAGCTGGCCAAGCTCGCCCAGCGGAGGAACCTTACTTTTTTATTTTTAAAATTTCTAGCTAGGAATAAAATGAAAATGAAAACAAATGAAAAGTAATTATAGGGTTTTGTGTTGTATTTTTTTATTATTTTATCTGTGAGTTTTATACTATTTTTTCTCCTATATCGGAATTTTGTGCTTAATTTGTCCCACTAGTAGTTATTAATTCTAGATATCATAGTAAAATCACTAATAAAAGAAAAGAAAAAAATACCAAAAACATACATTAACATTCACAAACGACCACATATATACGGCCGAGAGTCGCTCCGCCAACTGGAACACTTAGAGAAGCTCTTGTGTCAATCACTTCCATTCCTCTCATTAGACCATCTATAGCACTCATAGCTACAGCTTTAACTCGATTATTTCCTAATAATTGCTATACCTCACAAGTCACATTAATTTCTTGACCGATAGTATCTCAACCTTTAACTACCAAAGCGTTATAAATATTAGGCATCTTGCCTGGGGAAAGGCTCCATCTAGTACCGGACCAATGATTTGAGAGATACGTCCCAGGTTTCTCTACTTTTGAAGAAAAACAAATACATACTTGAATATTACTTTTGGAGACAACCCTTTACATCAATTATCCATATGTTTCTATTTAATTTGTAAAATGCCCGTTCCAAATCCTAATTTCTCACACCCAACCAAATTAGCCAAAACAAACTAAAAACTAAACCCATTAAACCCTAAGCAGTTTAATAAAATGAATTTTGTAAGGAGGGATTATTTGCTCTTTTCATGGTGGAGTTTTGCTTAGAGATTATGAGGATGGTTTGCAAAAATAAGGGCGCAATTGGCTGAGGCTAGACATATTTTTGTTATTTTTTTAAAAAATAAAAGGGCGCAATAGGCCGAGCCTCAAGGCCCTTCCTCTGACCTCACCCCCCTCCCCCCCACTTGACCAGACCTGTCCAAGCTCGCTCAGTAGTCTTAAAAAATTTAGCCTAGCCCACTCATGGATTAGGTTTACTAGTGCCACATGGGGGAAAGTTATTACTTATGATCAATCATATTTTGTTCTCTTTTGGAAGTCTATCAAATCTATAAGGAAGAAAATTATTTTCTATCATCATTTGCCAATATATATTATGGAGATTATAATATTGTCTTCTAAGACATACTTATATAAGAAAGTACAAAAGAAGAATGATACTCATGCAATATTCTCTCTGAATTTGTGCAAAAATTACGAACTTCGATGGATATATTGGGTCGACATTTCAAAGAACAATTATTTTCTATAACACCTCTCAAAAGATCCCATAAATAGGGTTGCTCATTCAAAGCATAGAAAAACACATTTAGAAAAAATTCGAAAAGACATCTAGAGTTGTCGGCATGTAAAAGGAGTCTTAGACTTTGAAGAGCAAATATCATCTCTGACCGTGAAAAACGTGGTGACTTCTTACTCTCGAGTCTTCTTCAACAAACAATGGAGTTTCAGTGGAGCATCCTATTTGTTTTTTCTACCAATGATACAGGCACCCTTATTTCGAGGCAAGTCTCATCAGGTATGACAGTCCCCCGTCTCACACGTTCAAAAATTTCTATGCTTCTAGATGACCCTGAGAGAATGCACAATTGTGTTTCAAACCTCCGCCTTGAACCAAGAGGAGGAGGAACATGCCTTGGATGATTAATAACCACTGCCGAGTCTTTATTGGGTCTTTTGGTTTTGTATCCTAAGTTGATTTGTTCCCACTGAAGGGGAGAAAATATTGGCAGTACTCGGAATTTCACCGTGTGAAATTACGAGTCCACTCATCCGGACGACACGTCGTCCGGTCGGATCTCTCTCTTCCCTCTCTTCTTTTTTCCTTTATTTCTTCTTCTTCCCTCTGCTCACGGTATGGAGCCTCGCTTTCAAGATCCCCGTCGCCGCCAAGTCTGAGCGCTCTACCGTCCACCCCTCCTTCTTCCCCTTCTTTGCAAGATCAAGCTCAAGAGCTTCTCCCTCCAGACCGCCCTCGTCACCTACCTCCCGCCCGACACCACCCATCCCCCTACCTCGACAGCGTCGCCACCTTCCACCTCAGCAAGTCCGACCTCAACAAGCTCGTCGGGAAGTCCATCTTCTCTGGTAAGGTCTGCCTGCAGGTCTCCGTCTACACGGGTGGAGGTGGGCGACCTGCGGGGTGAGCCTGGACCTCACCGGGGCCGAGTTCAACGCCTGCGTGCTCCACAGCGGAGTGAAAGGGAAGACCAGAGGGAAGAAGAAAGGAAAAAGGAAGAGAGGGGAGAGAGAGAGAGAGAGAGAGAGAGAGGCAAAAGAGGGGGCCAGTGTGGTTGTCAGAGGGTCTGAACCGGAGGGTCCAAACCTGCGGTTGATTTATTTATATTTGGTGCCCCTATTTATTGAGTCTTTTTGGGTTCCACCAGATATTTTCCTTGGCAGGGCAAGCCAGGAAAGGGCACCCTCATTTCTTCTGGAAAAAATAAGCCAATCGGGTGCTTGCTGCTCGTCCCTGTTGACAACGGAAGGTGGAAATTGGACTACTTCGTCTTTACCAACCCCGAAATCAAGGAGAGCAGCTGCAAAACTTGGTTCTTGATCAATTTCTTCACCTCGGCCTCCAGAAGTTGCTTATTATCTTACTCTTGAGTTGAAAGAAAGTCCATGGCCGTCCTTGAATTACTCTTACTGTGCTTGCGTGCTTTCCAAGTTCAAGAAAAAGATATTCTCAATGCACCGAGAATTATTTCCTCCGCTTTCTGGATTTCATACCTGATCCTCGTCATCCCAGGCACTCCTGTCGGTGCACAGACATATGTTCACGAGCGGTGCGCAGATAGGGGCGACTACGTTGTTCCTAGCAAGTTTCAGGACAACCTCAGCAGCCTCCTCTCCAAGGGCAACTCCGCTGATTACAGTAAAGGACCCATTCGCGGTTTCTACAACACAACGGAAGGTGAAGATCCGGACAAAGTTTATGGTCTCTTCCTCTGCAGGTAAATCACATGCGAAAGATACCAAAAATTTCTACTTTTGAGTAATACCTTCCAGATCAATCATTATAATCTTTGGAATCGGCTCACTTGGAACTGGGATTTATAATGGACCTGATATATTGGTCTTAATTGAAATCCTCTACAAAGTACGGTGATCCAATGCAAACCAAAAAATTACTATCCAGATTTAAGTGACTACTAATGTAACTTTTCTATTCCTCTTTAGAGGGGATGTTGCCGCCGATCAATGTCAGTCTTGCATCAGTACTGCTAGCAGCACCATCATAGACAGATGTCCAGGACAGAAAGAGGCGACCATATGGTATGACGAGTGTCTCCTGCGCTACTCTAACAGATCGTTCTTCTCTGTCATGGAGACAACACCGTTTATTTTTATTATCGACCCTGAGAGCACTTCAGTTACCTTCAACAAGATTGTGGAGCAAACTTCCGGTAATGAGGACTTTAAGGCAAAAGTGATAGATTTGTTCGTGAGAAATGTCACGGACAATGCGATCTCCTCGGAAAGCTTATATGCAACCATAAACGTTAATGTCTCAAGTTCAGTGACCCTGCATGAGCGTGCACAGTGCACCCCTGACATCTCAAAGTCAGCTTGTAAGAGTTGTTTGCTTTCTGCTATTTACGAATTTCCCTCCACTCAATATCTTAAAAGGGGAGGTGCGAGAATTCTTCAGCCAAGTTGTTATATACTGTACCGAATGGATGTTGCTGGGGAACCTGGAGGACAAGCAACACCTCCTTCAGCAACTAAAAAAACCAGCACTGAGTCCGGCAGTAAAGGTATGAGCTATATAATGCTCAAACTATGCACTCAATTTGTCATGGTAACTGTATAATGGTATCTTTCCATTGCTTCTAATTCTCAATATATGCTGTTTTATGTATCATATTGCACTTGACTTGCTTTTATGATCTAAACTATGATGATACTCTCTTGCTTTCAACAAGTTCTCGGTACTATTTACACTTGGTGTGAAAATAAATAAATAAATAAATAAATAAAAGACCGCGGATTTGTTGTATGTTTAGATGCAAGGAATTTCCCTTTCTTGACAGGGGTCAAACGAAATCCCTGGATCACAATAGTTAGCTCAGTAATTGGATCGGGGTTACTAATAATCATCATGGGTTCGTGTATATTTTTGAAGAGGACAAAGAGATGGAAGAAAGGTATGAGTGAATTCATCTTGCTTGCCACTGGAATGACCATCTTCTAACCTTTACCTAACGAGAGTAAGCTCTTGGACCCTCAGAGAAGGAAAACAGCCAAGAGGTTCAGTTACTTCATCTAAGACGAGAAATCGGAGAAGAGTTTTCAAAGGAAAGAACTCGAGGAGAAAAGATGGTGGCTTCTCAAGAATTATCTCTTATACGATTAGACATTATACGTGCGGCCACACAAAACTTCTCCAATGAATGTAAACTTGGGGAAGGCGGGTTTGGCCCTGTGTACAAGGTAAGCATTTAAGTGACTCAACACCTATTTATGGGAAAATTGGGAAAACTAGCAGTTATTATCCGAACATGAACTGGTTCGAATTTGGTAATCATTAATAATTCTCAAATAGGGATTTCACTACTTACGTTACCCTGTTTCAGGGCACATTGGCAGATGGAAAAGAAATTGCAGTTAAAAGGCTTTCAAGAACCTCAGGCCAAGGACTTATTGAGTTTAAGAATGAAGTGATCTTGATTGCTAGACTACAACACAGGAATCTTGTTCGATTATTGGGATGCTGCTTGGAAGAACGCGAAAAACTCTTGATATATGAATACATGCCCAACAAAAGCCTAGATGTCTTCCTTTTTGGTTGGAGCTTTAGCCGATGCAATGATTTTTTTAGCTAGTTAATTTTAGTTTTATAGAGTTAAGGTTCATCCGAGTCTCTCATTGTTGACAGATTCAATTATGGGGCAATCTTTAGACTGGAAGATGCGCATGAACATCACCTTTGGAATAGCTCGGGGGCTTCTATATCTACATGAGGATTCTCGCCTAAGAATTATCCATAGGGATATGAAAGCTAGTAATATTTTACTAGACAGCGAGATGAATCCAAAGATATCTGATTTTGGAATGGCAAGGATCTTTGGTGTAAATCAAGATGAGGCCAACACGAATAGGGTTGTCGGAACATAGTAAGTTCCTTAATATCTTTCTACATCTGTCATATGTTAGAATGATTCACTAGGCCAATAAAGAACTCTGATGATCAGCTCAACAGCACCAAAATGAGCATATTCATATTACAGAAGTTTAAATATAGACAATAACCTTTCATTGTTTCTTACTTCCAAGAAATTTCACTTCATTACATAATTTTGGACAGTGGATACATGGCACCGGAATATGCGATGCAAGGGCTATTTTCTGTTAAATCAGATGTCTTCAGTTTTGGAGTTCTCTTACTAGAGATGATCAGCGGGCGAAAGAACAACGGTTTTCATCTCCAAGAGCACGGTGAAAGCCTTCTCACCCTTGTATGTTCCTAGTCACCACACTTTTTAAATATGAAATCCGGGAATTTTGTGCAATTGTCCTTGCTTACTTCCCTTTCAAAATGACAGGCATGGAAGTTGTGGTCCGATGGTCGAGGGTTGGAACTTACCGATCCATCAATCAAAGAGTCATGTGATGCAGTTCAAGTGATAAAATGCATACACATCGGTTTATTGTGCGTTCAAGATGACCCAACAAATCGACCAACCATGTCGTTCGTGGTTCATATGCTAGGAGCCGACACTATCCCACTTACCCGACCATCGCTGCCTACATTCTCAGTTGGGAGAGATGTGAGAACACTCAATCCTATCGGTCTAGTTCACAAAACTTCCACCGTTAATGAAGTAACCCTTTCCGATGTTTCTCCTAGGTGACTAAGTATCATCAACTCGTCTTCAATTGATTTCTCGTTTATAAAATGGAAATGGTTCACAATTTAATAAATTAGAATGATAATTACAGTGTGATCTCTTTAGCATTGTGAATGTCATCTCTTAATGACGATCCAACCTATCATCATTCCGTGTATAATACTAAATACAGTTGAATTAATCACACTTGGTTTTTTTTAAATTACAATCATCAATTGATAAAAGGGTAAAAAGCTTGATCATTAGTCATCATTTCTATTCTAGTTCACCACTTATGTTCTGTCAAAATGGTTTGTATACTTACTTGAGTAATGTATGAATATCCAATTCTATAAGTATTCCATTGATATATATATATATATATATATATATATATATATATAAGCACAAATTCTATAGTCTACATTGAGTATATTAGCAGAAATCTAATGCATGAAGATTGTTGGAGTATTTAGATATTAAACAATGCCTAAGCAAGAGTTCCCACATTCAAGTCTTATCAAGTCTCTATGTGCCTCTTCAAGATATATCTACACTTTAGTCTTAGACCAATATCTAGCTTACGCGTGAGGGTAGCGTTAGAGTATTTAAATATTGAACCATGCCTTCAATAAATAAGCTTAAGATTTTAGAAAAATTGACCATGGTCACAAAAAATTTACAAAGAGTGCTACCAAGTTAGGGCAGAATTACTAGTAACCTATTTAATGTATAAGCACGTAATATTCGATCCTATCTTTTGTTGTCAACTTGTCATTCTCTCTTGAGTTCATGTCACTTTTCATTATATTGGGATCCATGAACAATTTTTCTGAAGTGGAATTGGATAATTAAACAATATTTGATCTTTCGGAGTCGAACACTATATGATAAAGGAGAAACATTTGAAGTAATTTGAAGATAACAATCAGAATTTTTATTCGTCCTTCCTACTTTCTAATCCTCGGAGGTGGGGTTAGCGTGTCCTGTTAGAGTGTGATTTGGGAAATTACTAAATCAATCTTTAACTTATTGTATGGAATTTAATTTTAAAATTTTTAATTTTATCAATTTAATCTTAAACATTTTGATAATTCAAACATAATTCCTCTAACTGATTTTCATAGAAAATCAGTGATGTGATGGTTCAATTATCATCGACAGTCCTATATGGTACAACCGATAATTTAAGGTGAACAAAGACGACGTTTGGTTTCTTAAGATTTTTCTGATTTTTTTCCTTCTCCTATTAAACACGTAGACTGCCACGTCATTATACACGAGCTAATATCCGTAATATGGATTTTTTTTTTTTTTTGGCCAGCATGATGAGATGGACTACAACATAGGAAAAAATAATATATATAACAAAAACAAAAACCACAACAAACACCAACACGCACGGAGAACATGCGAATGGGGAAGATTGCGGTGGTGACGGCGGTGGCGCCTAGCCACCACCGCCATGGGTCATGCGTTCCTCACCGGGAAAGCGCGGATCTTTGCGGTCGTGACCTCCATCGTCTTTAAATGTAGGTGAAGAAAAAATATACACACGGGAAAGCGCAGATCTTGAGCAACTCAAAAGTGTTTGTGTTGCGAAAGAACACCTTGATTTTGTTCGACATCGTGATCTTGCACATGCCCTCAAATGGCCGTCTCTCATTAGCCACCGGGCCTAGCTTGTACGCTGGCCCTTCGTCGACAATCCTTCCTTGCCCTCCACGGGCGCATTCATGCCTCTGACGGCGTCTTCAGCTTCCTCACGCTCGCCGATGCCCTGCTCCCTTCCCAGTAGATTGATCGAATCGGAAAACTGCACTTCCCGATGTCTGTCTTCTGAGAAAGTGAATTTTTTGTGCCTTTTGCTCAAGATTCTCGGGGTATCGCTCGTCGAAACATACGGTGAAGAGAAGAGTTGACTCTGTGTGTTTTTAATTCAAGTTAGTCCATGCAGTCTACTTGTTTGATAGAATATCCCAGAGACAAAATTACATGTTCTGGGCAAAGTTATAGCAACCTGATATTTACATCAACTCGATATTCATTAGACAATGCGGTCTTTTCCCAGACTTATTACAAATCTACAACGTGGCCTCAGCATGGGTGTCTCTATGAAAGATGTTTATGCCTCGAGGCTAGGGTCATGGAATCTATAATAACCTGTCTGACGAGAACGGGAGTGTTCGCCACGCTAAAGTGCCTGTATAGGGAGCGACTCTTAATAGGTTTATAGGGTGGTAAAGGAGGCATAAATGAACCGAATTACGTACTAAATAAGAACAAGGGGAGAGCATTCCTGAAATGCGTATTTGAAATTGGAATTAATTTGTAAGAGGTGCCTTTTGGAGTAAAGGCAATGCTCCTTACATTAGAACTCTAATATTAAGCATGCTAGGCAAGAGTGCTATCAGAATGAGTGGCCTACTAGAAAAGTGTCCACCTATACATCAAATGACAAAATCATTAGGCTCAATATACGATGGGTTTGGGTCAAAGTGGATAATTCATCAAGTGACTTAATTTTGGAGTGTTACAAAAACTCGCCTTGTGGCCGCAACTGTTGATGTGATAATGGCTCTCTACTTTCCTCTCAATAGTGGTGGGGTGGTGGCAGTCAACGAAAAGAGCCCTTGGTTTGCCAAGAACCACCGTCGCTCATATGTGCTTTGGCAAAGTAAGCCCTAAACTTTTCCCAAAGTTTAAGTAAATCCATTTTGTGTTCTAGCAGTAGTGGGTGCTAATGGACGAGCGCTAGAGAAGTTTTGGCCGAATGATCAAGAGGTTAAAGATGACAAACAATAAGAGGAGATCTCAGCGCAGAAAAGAATGAAAGAAAATAAATGAAAAGAAAAAAAAGAGAGAAGAAGACAAAAACAATGTCATTTTATCCACCTAACTCGCTGCTTATACCACATAGAACGATACTAATAATTAGACTGCTACGTTAGTGATTTCTGACAAAACTCAACTGGAAAAATTACATTTTGTAAAATTATTAAAATGTTTAGGATTAAAAATTGCAAGGTTTATGACTGATATGGTAATTTCCCATTGTAATTTATTAGTTTTATATGGTACAAATTAGAAGAATGTTTCTAGCAAGTAACAATCATGTAGATAATCTATGTAGGTCAAACAATCCTTAACATTTTCCAACAAGTTAAGCTCATAATTCCTACACTTCAGGCTTTGGGACGGGTGATATTTAATAATTTCTCTTGATTAAATGAAGGGAGCTAGAAAGAAATCCTAAAAAAATGAAGAAATAAGTGCATTGGAAGTCTTAAATTTCGTCATGAAAATATAATTAAATCCTAAATTTACAAAAAGAGCCAAATAGAAATCTTTCAATTAAGTATGTCTGATTTGGATAATGAAAAATGTCAACATGTTTTATTTATTTATTTATTATTTTCTCTATCTACGTGTCGACAATATGGCTAAAACAACTTTAGTCTTATGCTTTATATTTTAGCTATTGGGACTAAGAATACAACCTAGAGAAGAGTGAATGGGTTGAAAAAAAAAACTATGGAAAACATTTATAGAAAATAATAAGTTCAACTTCAAACATGGGGCCAAAATAGATTATAGAAATCAAATGCGTGAGCTATTGTTTAACAGATAGTGATGATATTGAGCATGTAATGCAAATAGTGAAGAAATAGATCCACTCTTTAGACTAATAGTCACAAGTCTGGCTAGATTGCATAAATAATTCAACAAGTTACAAATGGCAAGTGCTAATCTCATTACATAATAGATCACACTATTAGGCTACCCATAAAATACTTTTCCTAAACATTTCCAAGCCAACCGAAAATAGGTCTGCAGCTAATGTTCTAACGCTATTGCTTTGACAATTCTGACAGATACTTGTACTTGTTCCTCGAGAGACTTCCTGATCGTCCGCCGTGCATTTTCACCCTACAACAACTATAATATTTTTCATCATTGAACATCCTCACATGGTCGCTGTTCAAACATGACCAATGACATGATATATCTAGCATCGACATAGACATTGCCATCAACTAATCTTTAGGTCCTTCCAAGCGTATTGACAATCTTAACTCTATGAAGATGTTTTTGGTCCTTACAAGCTTTACCAAGCATCCTTGCTCTAGGCTTGTTCACCATCACCTGGTCCATCCAACTATTCACCTTATATGAAGATCCTTCCAACTCGTAGACATATTTAATTGCCTAATATCTTGTTGACCTCATCTATCGGCAGAGCACTCTAGACAGTAGCAGAGTACTCCTCATATAAGTTCATCCGGTGCTATTTATGACAATATTTGCATTTTAGCTGGTGCATATATCACCCGATACTTACTAAACCAATATAGACATTAGTAGCCTTTTGATTGTCTTTGTCATCTTCAAAACAACATAGAGACTTTTCAACTTTAGCATGTAGGAGAAAGAATATCAAAAAGACGTCAGCATTTTTCTTTGGTCTAGTTGAACGAAGTTAATAGAAGAACTCAATTGCGCCCATTTTTAACAAGTTTTAGGACTTGAGCAACATAAGCCATATGCAAGATGATCATATGAGCTAACAAAAAAAAAATCCCCTTTTAAGATAGCCCATACGATACAACCTTCATAGTTAGATATATCATTGGTCGAAGTGGACTTGGGGCGGAGTCACATGACCAAGATTTTGTAAATCAAATTTATTTTGAAGGGCAACATGTTCAAGGAAATTTTTTCGTGATGGATATGTTCAAGGCTTTCTAGGATAAAATCATATGCCTCATAAGGGGAAATGAGAATTTTCTCACAATTGGTAATAGGATGGTGAATGAGCTAAGGCTTCAACGGTAACAGTGTAAGACTGATCTTCAAAACTAAAAATGAAGCTGTCATGATTTGGAAAATGAAGATTGAAGTAGAAACTATCCACTACAGAGGAATAGACTTCTCCTTGCAAAGTGCAAAAGATGGTCAGATAAAGTCATTTAAAAAGTTGAGACACGAAAATGCCATGTCTACCCATATATGAAAAATCGATTATATTGGCAATGTGCTCACGACTTCTGACCAATCATATCGGGTTAAAGAGTAGATAAGTTACTCTATACATTCTCTTTTAGATATCCATAAAATCAATGTGGAAGACAAAAGTTTTCTACTATGATTGCTCAAATATGTACAACTAAAAATATTAGATCATTGTGTATCAAACTTGTTGTATATTTCTATGAGTTTTGATATATTGAAAACTATTAATTTTGTAATGATTTTTTACTTACATCAATTTGTTATGGTTTTTGTCTATAATTAATATATAAAAAAATTTGTTATAGTTTTTGTCTACAATTAAAATTTGGTCTGAAAACGTAGCATTTCATTCAAGTAGGGAAAATATTACAACCCATAGTCAGGGTTTCAGTACATAGCAAATCCAAGAGAATTTGAGGAGGTGAAAAGGCCCAATTTTGAGATAGGGTTCCACGGCCATGGGCCTTGGTGGCCCAATCAGTGACTGAATTAGCTTCACGTCTGCAATAGCGTATACGCAAATTGGGAAATCGGACGATCAGCGAGGCATTTTCCACAAGCAAAGCACGACATTCCCATGGCAGCAACCGGCAATCATTCACTGTGTCTACCATCACAAGGCAGTCGGATTCAACCAACAGGTGATCGTCTACCATTCCTTTCTACAGCAAATATTGGAGAGTGAGATTTAGGGCTTGAAACTTTGTTTGTGGCGGAGAGGATGCTAGTACACTACTGGAGAAGCCATCGATCAGGGTCCCTGAGTGATCTTTGCAAACACACGCAATGCCGCCCATATGACTTGCTATAGGAAACATCCCATCAATGTTGAGTTTGAGTGTGCCAGGCTTCGGCGGAATCCACAGTCAATGGGGATTAAGCAAAGGATGCCTTGTGTTCGACGTCAGCTACACTGTTCGATAGGTAATCGCGGCATTTGTGAATGCCAGATCCACAATCTGTTCGGGGTTTGTGCGTTGGTGGTGGAAAATGAAGTGGTTTCGTGCTTTCCAAATCTGCCAAAGAAGGGATGCGATGGTCTCCTGATTAGGTAAGTTGGCTCTACTCGCAAATAGATATGCTAGCCAAGCATCCATTCGATGTGTGTTGTAAGATGATATGTTTATCATGACCTTGGGGTGGGACCAAATACCCTATGTCCATGGGCAGAGTAGATATAGGTGTTCGGTAGTTTCCGGGATTTGGGATGTGCATAGTTGACATACCGGGTTAGGGATAATGTGTTGTTGGAAAAAGTTGTCCCCTGTAGAGAGTGCGTTGTGGCAAAGCGACCATAGGAAGATTCGGAGTTTGGGGGCAGTCTTTGCTTTCCAAACCTGTTGCCATAGTAGGGTGGCGTTTGGTAGGATGTGGATGCACGGGTGCTAGTGTTGCCTTGAGCTATTTGTCTGAGGGAAGCATAGCCACTTTTCACTATATATAGTCCTGTCTGCGTCCCTGTCCATATTAGTTGATCTGTAGTGGAAGCGAAGCATAGCTGTATGGCTACAATATCCTCAATAGTCTAGTCATCGAAGCTACTTCGGAGTAGAGGAACGTTCCAAGTAGGCTGTTCTGGATTTATAAAGCTAGCCACCATCTCAGGCTCTCCTTTAGGTGCAGGTTCACCAATGATTCCCCTAGGTAGCCATTCGTCCTTGCGGATTCATATCCTCTGCCCATTACCAACGGACCACTGAAGCTAATGTAAAACGGAATCTCGGCCTAAGAGTAGACTTTACTAGCCCTGGGATGGTCTAGTTCCTTTAGCTCCATGCCAAAAGTCGTTAGCGTGAAAATATAGTCCTTTGAAGACTTGACTCCACAATGATGATGGATTTTGGAATAGGCGCCACGCCTATTTACCTAAAAGTGCCTTATTGAATGTAAGTAAATCTCGAAATCCAAGCCCCCCAATATCCTTTTGCTCTTTAAGTAGGTCCCAACTTTTCCAATGTATTCTTGACCTAGTACAATTATTTTGCCACCAAAACTTTGCTATTTTATGCTCAATGAACTTACAGATAGATACTGGAAGCTTAAATATTGACATGGCGTACTATGGGAGGGCTTGTACCACTATTTTTAACAAGATTTCCTTCTCTCCTTTAGATATGAGGTTCTCTTTCCACCCAGCCAGCTTTGCACTAACCCACCCCAGAATCTAGCAAACATATCTTTTTTGAAAACCCCCCAATAAGATGGTATACCCAAGTATTTGCTAGTTTTTTCAAGCACAGGTACTCACAATTTGCTAGCCAGGTTTTGCTTTAAACTAATAGGGCAAGCTCTATTGAGGAAGAGGCCTTATTTGTTTCTATTCACAGCTTGGCCCATGGCTAAACAGTATTGTTGCAATATGTTCGCTAGATTTTGGCATTCAAGGAGTCGGCCATCTAAGAAAAATATTGCATCATTCGCAAAAAATAGATGAGATAGGGTAGGACACTACTTGTTAAATTTGATCCCCATTAGATTTCCCATGTCGTCTGCTTGTTGGATAAGGGTAGATAAGACGTTAGCCAAAAGGATAAACATGTATGGAGATAGAGGATCACCTTGTCTGAGCCCCCTTGTTGGATGGAAATGGGGTAGTGGTTCACCATTTAATTTGACACTGAGGGAAACCATAGTAATGCATTGCATCAGCCACTGCACCCATTTACCATGAAATCCCAGTTGTCGAAGATAGGCCTCTAGAAAATCCCACTTAACCAAATCATATGCTTTCTTCATATCCAGCTTTAGTATGGCTTAAAATCTTTTCTTCCTTGCCCTGATTTTTAGCTGATGTAGGACCTCTTGGACAACCAAAATGTTATCTTGTATTTGTCTGCCAGTCACAAAGGCACTCTATTTCGTTGAAATCAACTCAGGTAACCAAGGTTTTAGGCAATTCGCTAGCACTTTGCATATTATTTTATAGATAAAATTGCAGAAACTAATAGGTCAGAATTGATCTAACCTCTCAGCATGTGGTATCTTTGGGATCATAGCAATTAAGTGTTCTATTGAACTCAGGGGGCAACACACCTGAGATGAAAAAGTCTTGCACAAAGGTAAATATATCTTCTTGTAGAATGTCCCAGTGAGTTTGGTAGAACAACCCATTCAAGCCATCGGGTCCCAGGGCTTTAGTAGCCCCTAATTGAAAGGTGGTGTGCTTGACTTCCTCCCTAGAGACCTATGCTATTAAAGCTGTATTCATTTATGCTGTAACAACCTGGGGACATTGTGTCGAAATAGGGCCATAATCACGGTGGCCCACCGAGCTATAGAGGTTTCGAAAGAAATCCATCGTTATATGCTTTAGTTTATGGGAGTCTCAAATCCAACCTTGATGTTCATCCTGTAGCATACTGATACGGTTATTTTGTTGCCGTTGTATAGTAGTCGCATGGAAAAATTTCGTGTTCTTATCCCCCCATCTCAGCCAGTTGATGCGTGATCTCATCGCCCAATATTGTTCCTCCTGTTGTCATAAGTGTTGGACTTCATCCTTGAGAAGATTTACCCGTGCTTTGTCATAGTTGCATCCTAGTTGATTGATATATTGCTAAATTTGCTGCCGTGACAGATGAAGTTGATGATGATCATTGGAAAATTTTGATTTACTCCACCTAGCGAGCGCCAAAGAGATAATTTAAAGCTTGCGAGGGAGAGAGGAGTCCTTTAGCGGTAAAGAGTCCCAAGCATCTGCAATAACCTTGCAGCAATCCTGATCTTGGAGCCAAAAAGCTTCGAAAGTGAAAGCCTTTCTCCTTCTTGGTGGGTTGAGGTCAATAGTCAGTAAAAGTGGGATATGGTCAGAACGCAGAGCGGGTAAGGTAAAAAGTTCGGCTTTCGGGTAAGACAATCACCATTCCATTGTACATAGCATCCTATCAAGTCGTTATTTTACCACATCCTCACCATCTCTATTGTTCACCTAGGTGAAGGCACAACCCTTACTCTCGATATCCATTAGTAAGTAGTCATTTATAAATTCCCGAAATGAATGCAACATGTAGGGTCAGCTAGTCGCTTTCCCACTTTCTCCAAATGATATATAATCTCATTAAAATCTCCAATACACATCCATGGCAGGGTATTAGAGTAATTGAGGTGTCTCAAATCGGCCCAGAGTTGTGGTCGTTGTTGATAGACCGTAGGCGCATGAAGATAGGTAAGTCTCATTGGGTTTCCACTCGGTAGAATAGTGCATATCATGTCAATTTAATAGCAATTTAATGGCACAATTTACAAGTTTGATATTGATGTGGAAAAATAATAGCTTTGTTTTTTTATAAACCCTCCAATATTTTACGATGGATATATAACAGTTTCTTAGCTGCTCTCTCTTTTCTTTGAATAATAAGTTAAACTTCAAACCATGATCTTTTAAGAAACGTTGTATTCTCTATCTTTCCTTTTCTTTTTCTCTTTCTTATTTTTTGTCGAAAAAATTGCGTTCATGACTCAAAAGTATACATGAAAAATATATAGACTTTCATGGTAAAGCTAATCAATATAGAGCAAAGGCTAGAACACTACGAAACAAAGCCAAATCCAGAAAACAAGGATTATCAACAAAGCACCGAGGGGTTAAGTGCATACTCGTTTTAAAATAACAAATCTATCAAGCAAAATAACTGGCAGTCAATCACTGGACGTGGTATCATAGTTTGTGATAAGCATACACTAGAAATTCTTGACGTGGTATCATAGTTTGTGATAAGCATACACTAGAAATTCTTTCTCCAATAACTACGGTGTTGTTAATTGACAATGTGCACTTAGATTTGGCTTCCTATACATCATCGCTATACGGAAACTTTCCTTTTCTTTTTGTTGGGTTAGACACATTGTTCCTATTCCTTCTATTATCCGGTGTGAAGTGTTATATCCTGGGAGGACGTGAGAGCCTTACGCACTGAGTTTTGTACTTCAAGGGGCAGAATTATCCTTAAGAACAGTGTTTACACGTCTTAGATGATTAATCTTATTTTCTCATCTATTCTAACATATTTCCAACATTTCTTATTTTTCATATTATTTAATATTTTTTTAACAAAACTTATGAATCCTTCCTTTTGCATAGTAATAGTAATTGGAATTATGATTGATTAGAAAGATTTCCAAAAACAATCACACTCATACATCATATCCAGTTTTATATGATTTCATAAGAGGATAAATACATATACAATGTATGAACAAGCAGAGAAAAGATGTAGATAAATAAATGTGTCATTGTATGAAATTTGCCCAGTAATGGAACTTCTCAAGCTGTAAAAGTATTTATAAAAAGGATCTGCAATTGACTTGGTATGTTTTACGTCTCGTTGATATTACCTTTTTAAAAATAATAAATAAATAATAGATTTCTTTGTAAAGGAAAATCAAGTACAAAAACGGTTGTATTTTTTAGAAGGCATAATACCATAATTATTTCTCTCGTTTTCTATTTTGTATTTGAAAACTTCTTTAACCCAATCACCGTTTGTTTAGGATATGATGCATTTGAACTGGAGCTACTTCAACAAAATCCTCTTGTGAACAGCATCAGTAACCTATTGCCCTAAAGGCACATTTAAATAAGTTAGTGAAACCGTGTTATGAATCATATGTCAAACAAAATAAACATAACTTACTTGTCTCCGCATTAATATCGAACGAATGTGTTGTCAAATAGAGAGATCTGGAATTGAGCTAGATATTTTTAATAATCCTGAATAAATTTGTGTTGTATTTTCTTGGGTAAAGAAAAAATTATATTAAGAGAAAACGTCTGAAAAATTTTGCATTCATATCAATTAAGGACATACCTCCAATACAATTTTTAAGCAAATTATTGAGAAAATCACCAAAAAAGTCATAAATTTATTGCATTTGTGCCAATTCAATCTAAGCCTTTCAATTTATGCCAATTTAGTAACAAACTTTTAAAAGATTTGTCAATTTAGTCATTTTGGCTAGAAATCATTGATATAAACGCTGGCAATGCCACGTGAGATGGCCGGCACTCATGACAATGTTGGTGCTGACGTAATTTTCTCAATTATATAAATTAATTGTTTATTTATTTTTTTCTTTCTTTCCCTTTTCTTTTTTCTACAAAGTCCAGCAACCCTCGCCGGCCACTAGTTCACACTTCCATTTGAAAAATTCAAAGCAACATAGTCTTGATCTTGCTTCCATCCGATAACACCTGAGTGCATCAGCGCATCCTGCAGCCTCCCCAAGCTAGTCTTCCATCTTCACATCTTGGAACTCCTTCATCAACCTCCTGCAATCTTTAAGATTAGGATTCAACAAGTGACAGCAACAGGCGACATATTTGCTCCGTTCTCCGCATCTTCCTCTCACACGCACGACCGTCCATTGCAGACGCAATTCAACACTCGAACTTCGTCGCGAAGCGTCCATGAGTTCCGACGCCCTACCCTGAGACCCCAGTTTCCATGCCTATTTTGTTGAAGCAAGCTGCTGCAATTCGATGAGTACAAACCACGATTTGTTTGGCTAGGACAGTATTACAGGCATATTCGTCGCGAGGGACATACATACCAACACAAGCAGGAACTGACCATGTAAAGTCGCATGCGAGCGGCTATTCTTTATCAATTCACTATGGCCGGCAAGGAAACATGATATGCTGTTGAAGAATTAAGTCTGAATATGAGATTTGCCTTTAGAGAGTAGTTTTTAGCTGTAGTAGGATTTGGGAAATTCTTTAGCTTTCGAGATCTATCTAATTACCATCTGAATGTCAAAATCTACTCGTTTCATAATGCCGAACGGGTGTTAATCACAGAATCGTAACCATATGATCATCCTTAATCTTTAATTTAGAAGAGGCTTTTGATCTGTAGAGGAGGAGATGTTGAAACTTGCCAGTCTCTCGTCCAATTGCTGAATTTCTGCCATCTTTTATGGAATTGCATCATGCTAAATCGGACTAGTCTCCTTCGGACGATATATTTCCTGCCTTACGTGCAATTATAAGTCCTATCAATTAGAAAATTTGTCTTGATATCTACGTAGATGATCATTGTTATGTCCAAATTCTCAAGGTACCCCAATATATAAAAATGATATTTGAGATTTTATTCGGCATAAGCTGTTAAGTTTCCATTGTACTAATAATCGGGTCAATCGACGAAATGGGTTGCCCCTGCCGTACAGAGAGAGGGAGGCACATACGCCACATCTTTCATAATCCCATCATTCTGTCAACAATACGCTAATTCTGTCCAGCTCTTAAAATCCCGAATGGTGAATATGGTTAGGGGATTCAAATTGAAACAAATAAGAGAAAATAAATATTTAGAGAAACAGATGGATAAATGGATGTAGTAGGTAACCCAAAACTTTAAAAATAATAATAATAATAATAAATAAAAAGATGAATCGATACCAAAATTAGCATCCAGGCGGTGGGCAGAGGCCGATTTTCTACAGATTCAGGATAATTGGTTTTTTCGCCTTCTCTTGCTTCTTGTATTCGTCGTATAGACTGAGTGCCCTTGTTGTAAGATCTAACTCGCTCCTCAATCTCTCGTTCTCTTTTATGTCGCGCAGGAGCATATAATGTTCCGATGGCTTCTTTTTCACCTCATCTTCATCGAGTGAACCTGCTCCCTCCAGAACTTGGCCCACCCTGGATGCCAGTGCTCCTTCACTAGCACGTCTCCTCTTGTTGCTCGATTTTATAGCATTGCTCTTGAGGCTGAAGGATTCCCGTTCAAGTGACAAATCCAGGAACGCTTGTTGAGGGGACAGCATGGAGAGGTAAGCTTGGGTAAGAGCAATGCTCATGTTAGCAATGCCCGAAACCATAGTTGAAATTGTTGGATGATCATGTTTTGTTAGAAATTTGAGTTCCCAAAGCACGGAAGCTAGTACGCACCTTTGATTAGGGTCCAAGTCAAATGGTTGATATTTCTGCAAAACTGTAATTGCTACTAGAGAGATTGTTCATAGTTTACTCAGCAACACAAAAGGGTGTATGAAACTAAGTGATCTGATATGACAGAATCATGCGAGAAATTGGTCCTTTATTGAGCAGAGCTTAAATGAAGGTAAAGCTTATAAGAGTGCACTCTAGTCATGCAGATGGCAAAACATCGCTATGCCTGGGAGCATGTAAGATGAGCTCGCCCAATGCTCGTCAGAAAGACCAGCACCATAGCTTCTCCATAGACATTTACGATGACAACTAGAAAAATGGATCTCGAAAGCAACAATCCTACTGAGCAGACATCTTGTGCAAGAACACTTAATAAAGTTCCAGATTTCTTTTCATTTGCTGCAGACTATGGTCAAAAGGCAATGCAAAAATCATAAAACTAAACTAAGAAATGGTAGGACAGGCTCCAAACATAGCTACAACTTTCTCAAAGGCCCTGCCTGGAGCTAAATGGGGAAATTTACTTTTACTCTGGCACAAGATATAAGGAAAAAACTGATGTCAATCATAATGAGGAGATGTTTCCTGATTTCCAGACAGCACTTTGCATGCATAAGTATGTTCATCTCCATTTTAAATCTAACATGTCATGCCTCAATTAAGGGTTCTGCATGGAAACGGTAAATTGCTTACCACAACAAAACCTGATACTGAGCCACCTCCAGGATCATTTTCCAACAAAACCCAACATCTAGTATTCATTTGGAGAGCATGCTTTAAAGTGAATAAAGCTGCAAGTAAGGGCAAACAAGTAACCAATTAGAATGATAATCTTAGTATCAAAGAAAGAAATAATTGGCATTGGATAAACCAAGAGGATACCAACCATGGACTCTGTAGACTAAAAGCATAACAAGAATGTGGCCAGACACTTTATGAATGCTGTAGCCTTCTGCATATCACGTTGCCTATCATCGCACTGCATCATCTTTAGAGCTTCAGCTAGCACCTCACCCCGATCTCTGCTTGACACATCAGATATCAATGAGTAACCATACAAAGGGAGAAAGACACCATTGCCATTCTGGTTGTTCATTATAACAAAGTCACTGATGCTTGCATGACTTTCTCTGTCATTGCCAAACATCTAGGACTGTGGTCATAAAGAAAATCGTGTGAACGACAGTGCATGAGCAGATTTGTCCAGAAAACCAGCTTGACAGTGAGGATATGATCTTTGCTTCAGACATCAGATATTAATTACAGTTAAAAGTGTTGTGGTCAAGAAAAATTGATCACTACTTCCTCTCCGAACAGAGTCCTCTGCATTTAGAACTATGGTTTATAATAAAATCAGGTAACTGAAAGTGCATGAGCACATAAACTCAAAAAGTAAACTTGATAGTAAGGTACTAAGCACCCAACATAGAAGTGCTAAGCTTCCAGGCCTGTATTCAAGTATGAGGTTGTATAGCTGAACGAAAAAATCTTGCAAATCAACGTTCAAAGCATCGAGATATTTCCTCATTATTTTAAAAGCAATGATGCAACAGCAAAATCTTTCTGGGAAGGTCAAGCATTTTCCTGAACTGTCTGATTTTCCACCAGAATATGCAAGCTTCTTAATGTAATCCATGAGATCTCCAATATAATCCAAGTTAATCAGGTGAGAAAATTTTCCTAGACCATCCAAACATGGTCCAAGGAGTGGTACCAGTATCTCCATTAGGTCTGTAGAACAATAAAAAAGAATGACGTGATTGTATACCGTTAGATACCATTCACAAAGATAATTTCTAACTCAACTTTAAGCACATATTTTGGGTTGATTAAAGAGAAAGATTAAACCAACACAGCAAATGGACAGCATCACGCGTAATTGAGAACCACAGTTTAAATTTGTCCTATGAATATTTTCATGTCAATCTGAAGACCTGACCAATATTGAAACCCCAGTTCCAGTGTCCGATAAAACATTTGCTTTGACACAGTACTACACACCAAGACCAATATGCCCTACCATGTTGGCATATTTCACTTAGTGTCATAACCATACAAACTGTTTGACGCATGAAATCATCTGGGCACAATTGACTGCATAGTATGCTTCAGGATATGAAAATATATCTCAAATATGGCAGAATCCCATACTGCATCCTTCGGCGCTTCATAATATCTGGAGCGAAACTAGCTGCTTTATAATCAACAGCAACCTGTTTACACCACCAAGCACCTCAGTTGTATGATAATGAAAGTAGAAAATCAGAGAAAGTAGGCTGTTGTCGTCACATAAGAATCCCTACCTCTTCCCTCATTTTTCAAAGTCATTTCTCATTTTTCAACCTGCTTTATAATCAACTGCATCGTCAAGCCCCTGTTTTTAGTCGAAGAGACCTTCAAAGGCCATCTTGAAACACAGCTAAGCTAGGCCCATATTATTATATTGCAGCCACATCAAGCCCATTCTCCGCTAAAATCAAACTAAAGTCCCCCACCGAGTCTATTATTGCCGCCGCCGTTAACTCTCGCTTCCACCGCCAATAACCCTCACTTCCCACGCCTTGCAAGGAGGTAGGATAAAAATTTGAGAGTGAGAGTTAGAGTATGAGTATAGTAAGACTGACCGAAAACAAAAAAATTGGTATCGAGTCTTTAAGCCTAAAGATTGGATCTTCAATTGGATATTTCCTTTATTTTATTGCACTTATTGGTCAATCGGATCTTCAAGCCGAAAGATAGGACCGCCCCCAACCCCCTCCCCCTCCCCCCCCCCAAAAAAAATAAAAAATCTTTCCCCTTTTTGTGCCCATCATGAGGTAATATTTAATAATCTAAGTTCGTCCTTAGTAATTATTAATACAACCCTAGTTTATGCGCGTCATTAGATTAGAGTGCATTATGCATATAAAAAAATGAAAATCTCTTCACGTTGATTTATGATTGCATTCATACATGTTTTTTGAATTTAGAATATCGTATATTATGTGCATGTCACATATTGCCCGTCATTTAGAAATTCACGTGCTTTAGGGTCAATGTTTTAATATTTGCATCATGTAGTGCATTATTGGTGTTGCATTTGTGTAAGATATCATAACAAATACAAAAATGAATTAGCATTGCTTGGTTAAACCGCCATGTTTTAGCAAATAAAGGTCATAAGGTCATGTTTATTGTCAGGGTTTAATTCTTTATTTTTATGAAAAAAAAAGATAAAAAATAGTCTTTCACATAGTTTAAATAATAAAGTTAATCTATGATTAATTCTATTTCATGTCATTGCATATAGGTCACATTTAATTTAATTAATATAGTATACATGACATGGCATCATAGTTCATCAATGCATGCTTAGATTAGAAATACATAGTCATGACATTTAAATTAGTCATGTTATTTTAAACTGAAAAAACAAAAAAGAATTAATTGTCATGGCATCTAAGGTCTTGGTCCAAGTTATCTTGTATAGCTTAGGTCATGCATTAGTCATACTCATTATCACTTTCATGAATAAAAAATGCATTCGTAATTGAATGCTTGTTTCCTAAGTTTGCAGAACCCCTATCTCAATTGGTGACAAATAGAGATCCATTTTTGCTTGCGCATGCATTCAAGGTATTTTAATCTTTTGGCAACTTATTTACTAATTTGATTATTGAATATTTCATTATTGACTGCACATTCGTATGATCATCCCTCATATGTTAGTGGCTAGGATTAAAACTGACAAAGATTGCATGCAAAACTATTTTTGGAATAAAGAGAAATGGTACCAAAGGAGTGTTTGATTAATTTAGCGTGATCAAGTCCCCAAATCCATTGATCTTTGGTTCATAGTACTCCAACATTTTACTTTGAGTGTCTTATTGACTCATAACCAATTAGTGGTGGCTCTAAAAAGTAAGGTTAATCGCAATAATGCTAGTAAGAACACCTAGAGGGGAGTGAATAGGTGTTTAAAGAGATTTCACCAAACAATTGCGGAATAAAATTAAATTGCCAGCTAATTCTAAATGAGAAACATAATTAGTTTTGTAAACCCCCAAACTTCTAAAACGGTAAGTTTGCAATAGACTTAAAATAAATAGAGTAAAGAGAAGAGAAAATTGCACATGAGTTTTATAGTAGTTCTGCTCAAATCAAGCCTACGTCCACTCTCCTATATTAACATCCTATTGGCTGAATTTCACTATAGGATCAACAGAAGATTACAACTTATGAATGCAAACACTTAGTGGTAGGTCTTTCTAGCTCACTAAGACACTCTTTTTGTGTCTTCTCTCTTGATCACACGTTTTTAATGCTCATAAACAAAGACAAGTAATTGAGAGGGCTTCAGACTTTGGAATTTTAAATTCATGTTCCCACAAATTCTTGACTGAATGACCTCATTTGTATACTACTCCACACCACATTAACCATTGACAATTTTCGAAGGAATTTCTTCCAATCAAACTGTTGGACAAAATCTTTCAAAAGGATCTTGTGGCCGTTGAAGATAGGAATGAAATTTCCACTTGATTCTAGCCACTCATACAATTAAAATCTTGGTTCCATAAGTGATGCTTCCCAAAAGGAAACTTATCTTCAGGATTGATTTCATCAATTGTGATTGATTTAATCAATATTTGTATAGATAGAAAGTAAAATCATTTACCAGAAAACTAGTCGTTGTAGAATAATTTTCAATTAAGTTCATTATTGATCTCTGTCACAAAATTGATAAATTTGGTCCTGGACTCTTCCTCGTTCTATACACTATCTCATTCTAAACTCATATGAGTGGGATATACTTCTGGAATAAAATAGACTTTGACAGAAGTCTTCAATAGTTCCTCAAAAACAACTTATAAACAATTTGTTCTTAAGAATGACATTACAACTAGAAAGTTTTATCAACTTCAAAATTCAGTAAGAGTTTTCTAAACAAATTACATGTTTAAATTGAGTAAAACCTTGCACTTGATAGGACTTGGGAGTCTACAATGAGCATCATGCTTAGTAATCCATTAGTTTTTTCTTAGTAGTTCACATCGAGAAAGGTTGTGACACTTAGCTAGGTAGAAGTACCGAAAAGCATGTCTCTTGTATGATTGGATGAGCTAAGTTGAATTAAAATCAATTGAGTTTTGGGCAGCCCGTTTCCTTTTCCGAGGACTTTCTAGGCTATCCAGAGATGCATAAATCCCCATGCAGACACGAAGTGAGGAATGAAGACAGAAAAAATGAAAGAATCCCAGAAACTTTGTTGCTTCATGTTTAAATGCTTAAAGCTGACTAGTTCTCGATTGGTGTGTTACAAATCGGAAAGAGAGCGGGGAACTGAAACAACAAACGTTCAGAAGAGTAAAGATTGAATTCTTTCTTCACGAAGGCTGAATTCTCTCAATTTCGATCAAATAAAATATTATTACATTCCATTATTGAAAAATGATTCTATAGGTGCGGGGAACTAATCCTCGTACCTCTTGCTTTAAGTATGTTTTTTTTTTGTTTTTTTTTTAAGCTTCAGACCCTCAGCATACCCTACTCTAACGATATGACCGTAAACCCGGCAATTGAAGCAGTTCTGACTCATGCTGTTTTTCTGAATAGAGGTTATTGCTCGGTGGTTGCTTTCTGGATAGTTAAGTACATTGATTGCTGAATAGGCCCCAGTTTCTTCTGCTCTGTTCTTGGTAACTTCGGTTTAAACGCCGCCACCCGCAGGATACATTAAGCTCTACTCTTCTGCATGTAAACACAGGTTTACTTTGTCGCGGAGATTCTCTCCAAGCTAATCAATAAACAGGTTTTTTTTTTTTTTTTTTTTTGGTCGATAATCAATAAGCAGGTTTAATGAAAAAAGAAAAGGAGGATTCTCAATACAGTCAATGCCTGCTTTCAACCCAATACGACCCAAGTTTAGACGGCACTAACCTCAAATCAACATTTAATGGATGCTAAAACATTTAATGTTGTAGGCATCACAGGCATCAAAATCAAATTGGCATGCAGAAGCTTAATTTTTCCATAAGCCGCAAAAGGATCGGGAAAATGTTCTAAAAGACCTTATTATTTTTCAGGTATTTTTGACAGAAAAGATTGTGAAATTTGGAAAAAATCTCATGAAGATATCTAATCCCAACTCAGCATGCAAGATCTTCTAAAAAATCCTAGAACTTAATTGCAGCAAAGAATCAGAACAGCGAGTATCAAACGGGGCAATTAAAATCAGGACAATTGGGGTACGACACATGGTCAATTGACTCTAGAAAAATTATAACACGTTAAGCACTTAATAAGAACAATTTTCATGAAGAAATTTTTCTAAGATAACCTACACATGAATTTCTAAAAATTCACAAGCAGGGTGTTCATGCATGTTAAAAATGATTCACTCTAGCAAATAATGTTCAATAATTCTTAAAATTTATCCCAATGTAGACATGTGTGTCGTGAACGACTTCAGTGAAGGACCTATCCTCAGACTCCTTATAGAAAAATTCATGCAAAAATGACAAAGACTCGGGCTCCTAAAGGCAGAACTTGCAATCCGAGTTTCATACATGGCAGATTTTACAACAAAATTTGCAAAAATGGAAAGAGGGTCAAATGATGTGCAAATGCAACAAGACTGGTGTCCTTAACAAGCTTGGGATGTGCTTTATGACTTACTAAGAGATGACAAGTTTGATAAGGTTAATTGATTGCTCAAATTAAAGCAATCATGCGGACGGACGAATCAGGTCAATGCAAGCATGACATGAAAGAAGGGGACTAAGATCCTAATCCATCTAAATGATGTTCAATATTTTTTAAAAAAATTTCACACATTATGGACAAGAGCAGGACGAACATTTTTGTGAAGGAATCATTTCAAGAATCTCATCCTATAGTTTTCTAAAAATTCGAGAACAGATGTAACCCAATCGAGCATATGCGGGGACAGACATGATGACGAACGCTCATGAGTTGATCGACCCTATCAAAAGAGATTGTTATTTTCTCAAAATTTTATGTTTTATCCCTTCATGTCCTGAGAAAGTTTCATGAAGATTGCATGATTTTATCAAAATCGCGGAACCAGTAAAGGTCAATCAGAAACTCCAGATTGCAGATTCAATTAAGGACGGTTTATGTCTTCTTTTTTTTTTTTTTGGTAAAATTAAGGACGGTTTATTGATGATCTACCTATCCAAATAACCTCCAAAAATTCTGGAAAAATTGTATGTTGTAGAGATGCATGTTTTGAACAAATTTCATAAAGCATCGACTTAAAAATATCAACACAAAACTCTGTAAAAAAATCGGCAAACAGCAATCATCGCCCAAGCAAGTGTTCGGCAACATATTCTTACCAGATTTCCAGATCAGTACCCTAACTTCCGAAGCAAGTTTGAGCTAGCAGATGACGTCCATTCGGAGCCCATGATATATCAAATCGAAGGTAATCGAACATAGATCAAATTTCTAGAACACATCGAATCCATGTTTCAAGATCTAAGACCTCAAGCTCGCCCTGACAAAAAGTCAGTTCTAGAGACATGCAAATTTCCAGAAATCACATTCAAGCACAATCAATCCACTGATCATCCATCATTCAACTCAGCATATTCAACTTATCATCCTAAGCATATAGAACACTTAGGATTTGAATCCTAGCCCCGACCATCTTACACGTTATCCCTTCATCAGATTCGAAGTTTCCAAGGTTATCTTGTGACTCTTCAACTTGAAGCTCAATCGAGGAATCTCTAGGCAATCACCGGTCACCATGAGATCGGGAGGAGGCCAACAAGAGACGTCACGAGCTCACGGAAGGAGAAGGATGCTGCTGGACCGTCAGATCGGCAGTTGAAATCATGCGAGAGGATCATCGGCATGTAAGCCGATGTTGAAGCCAAAGTAGAGAAGGTGCCAGATCGGTGCCGCCTAGCGAGGGGAACCGCTGGCGGTTCGTGCGACCAGCGAGGGGGCTCCAAGACTGTGATCTATGCACTAATGGGCCGTCAGATAGAGGTGGCGAGCGGCGGTGAACAAAGGTGGAGGAGGTCAGCAGAGAGAGAGAGATTTTTAGTGCCATTTGGTTCTTTTTTTGTGCAATTAGGTCCTGGGAAAATCTTTGCCCAAATAGAATGCCAAAAAGATTAATTCACACAATTACCCACCTTGAAATACAAATTGATCTAAATCGAATCTAATTGATGTCATAAGACACTAGTTAGTTCAATTACCCATGCTCATGAAGGCCTATTACATCCAAATTGACATTGAAAGGATAGCACGACTTTTATGTTAAAATTTAATAGAGGATTAATGATGAAATTAGACCTTGATTCTTGAAATTAAACCTTAGTCCCAAATGGATCAACTTGAATTTCGCTAATCGGAGTTCATTAGCTTAGTTTTCTTAGGTTCAAGTAAGCTAAAGCCCTCAAATTGAAAACTTCCGAAGTGAATTTCCCAAAATTAACCCCCACATTCATAATTATCTCAAGAATATGAGTCAAACGGCAATGTCCATAAGCTTATTGCAAAGAATTGACTCAAACCCCTAATCAGGGCAAAAATTGGGGGTTTTCGTCTCGGAATGTCAAATCACGAAATTGGTCGAACGAGTGGCCATATGATGACCTCTAGATCAAATGTTGTAGAATGAGCTAAGCTAAACTACAAACAATATGTAAGTAATTTTACTTTTTGGTTGATTTTGAATCTAATTCCGCAAATTAGGGAAAAGTAGGTTCTTAATCGATTTTCGAGAAATTTTTTATGCCAAAATCAAATTGAAGCTAAAATAATTTGATATTGAGATTTTTGCATTTTCCAATTTTATTTTTTATCAAAGATTTAACCAAAAGTCAAATCCTAGTTGACTTTTCATTAAAGATTGATTTTGTGATAAAATTTTTGAATCTTTTCAGAATTTTTGTTGCTAAAGTGAAATTAAGATCAAAGGAAATCTTTTTGTGTGAAAAGCCACATTTTGACCCGGGATTGACTTGTAATTAAAGAAGTGACCAAAAAATCAACTCGAAAGTCAACTGTCTGACTTTCAAGTTTTTGTGTGAAACGAATAGGAAAATTACCTACAAGCGCTAGGCCAACAAATACAAATGAAAAATGACACTTTTTTGTTTCGAAACGGGTTCCATCATAATTAGAAACTTTAATATCAGGTTTTCTACCTATGCTGACATATTGGCTAAAAAATTGATGTTAACAGCTATCCTCTTTAAGTGGGAGTTTGGAGAGGTTTCCCTCAAAGACTAATTAGTGCCTGCGAATTTTTAGTTGACTTCACTAGGGAAATAAAATAAAATAAGGACAAAAACATTTTGAACGTTACCATTAACCATTTGCATTTGTTAGATCGTTTATGTGCTCCCTCTTCTCTCTCATAGGGTGGAATGAAGAAATGAAAGAAAGTTGAAAGATTTTTATATGAAGCCTCTGTGTAACATCCTCAATTTCGATCATTCTTTTGGTTATGACTAATAGGCTAAGGCTCGATTATTGAGTCCATGCCTTTGGCCACCGAGCTAGTCAAGAAGGCAAATTTTGCCTACGATAACTACACCAAGAGTGGTTTTGTCACGAATCTCGAGTGTGTCGGATGGTCAAGAGAGGATATACACAAAAAGCCCTAGTCCGGTTTCGGTTGTACTACCAATGGCCTATTTTCCACGTTTGCAAATGGACAAAAGAAAACTTTCTATAACTCACACTGTATTTAGCCTCACAATTCCTCACAAAATAATCTCTTACTCTCACAAAGATATTAACAAATCTTTAATTATCTTCAACATTAAATATATTGGTGTAATTCTACAGAGAAAAATCCACCACAACCACTCAGTCAAAACAGCACTTTAACTTTTTCTGTCTTTCTATAGACATAAATGGAACGAAGACCATGCTGGGACCCTTGGCGTCTAACGAGGGGAGATACTTTTATACAAAGCATGTAAAATATCTTGGTCAAAGTGGGACAAATATTTCTTTATTTGACTCCTTACGCATAGACTCCGACACCAAGTCAAAATAGGAATTTAAGTGTAAAATATCTTCTAGTTCCTTCCCTGACTTAATATCCTAAGACAAATATTGCATGCTCCTTTTATTTCTATTTTATTTATTTCCAAAATTTAAATTTTCTCTTTGAACTAAAACTCGAGACATAATCTAACACAACCGTTGATGGTGAATAAGGAGGAGGGTCTCGTCCAGATTTTTGGGATCATATCCAGCAAGGCAGAGCTTGAAGAAGAAAGGCATGCACGCCCGTCAAGTTCGTCACCATTGATGGGATCTTCATTCTTGAAGTCGTTTAGGCACACTGTGTCGTTGAGCGATGCATCGATCTTGTGCCCCTTCACAATGAAGTAGACAATAGTCGGGATGATCTCGATGATGGTGGGATCGAGACTATGAGGGACAGCTAGTCAGCAGAGCGAGCGAACAGCGCGGCCCGCAGGGCCGTCGGAGTCAGGGGCATGGTTCTTTACGTAGGACATTAGTGGAGAAGGCAATGAGGAGGAGTTTATATCTTTGTCCTCATTAACCTCTGTTTTCTTCTCTTCCTCAGCTGCCAAGTTCCTAAAACGCTTGAAACCTTGTGAACTGAACGTCTTCGTGAACCTCTCCACCATAATTCAATCGCTCAAAATCCTCGGCTTTCCGTAAATTCTCTTCTTTAACGTCTCAAAATCCTCTCCCTCGCCAGATTCTCAGGATTCGTCTCGGTTTCGGATGAGGTCAATGACATTGGGCCCCACATAGGCATAGTGTGTTAAGAAGTAGGACCCACAAGGGGTGACATGGCCCATACAACTTTTATAATATTAGAAAATGAGGTAATGGACAGCGTGTCGCCCCATGGTGAAATCTTAAAAACTAAATAGCCGTTTGCACATTTTAGGAAACAAAAATTAAGATGAAGTCGTCCGTACCCCAGTTTTGGCCCCAGTCAAAACTTTTGTCTTAAGAAGGCTATCCAAGCGAAAAAAGGCATTTTATGAATGGGAAAATGTCGTGGATGGTTCTCAAACTTTGGTGGATTGTGTAGTATTTTTTTTTCTTTTGACTTATTCAATGAAGTCTATAAACTACTAGTAAATATTCAATTTAGTTCATAAACTATACAAAATGCCCAATGCTATCATTCCATTAATTTAAATTAACATGATCTGTTGATGTGGCTTTCATCCCATTTAATTTGAACAATGGACAATAAAAAAAAATTACTTGTGGATTATTGAAGTAAGATTTTAATCATGTCAACATACTAATTTTTTTTTCCTTTCTAAAATTGATGGATAAAATGATAGACATTTTGATTTATTATTTTTAAAATCAAACTCACCATATAATAATCAGCGCCATCAAAATAACGTTTGATTTTTTATTTGAGCAAACATAATGACACCATTAAACTAATATCAATAATTCTGAGACTACATTAAATAAATTAAAAACTTAGGAATAAGGCCTAAATTTAGGAGTCACTTGTCATTTTTCCTTTATGAAATAGATATATTACCTAATAGTGACAATGTGTTACAATTGATAAAACACTATTGACCATGTGATATGAAATTCACATCACTTGACACCAAGTGTATATGCATCTCACTTTTAATTGATCTATTGCATCATGTGTCACTGTCATGTGATGCATTCGTCATATAAAATGCATTCATGTTCAAGTGATAATGAATAGAATTCTATCCTCAGAGAAAATCCCAAAAAGGATCCTCACCTTTCATGTTTTGTCCCTTTTTTTATTTTTATTTTTTTCACTTTGCATCATCTAAATCTAAATATATTCATTATCAATGCTACTCTTCATAAAGAGATTTCCTTTTTTGTCTCTCAATTAAAATAGCTTTGAACCAAATAATGATGATTAATTCAAATAATCTTATGTGGATCTATTGGCTATTTTGATCATTCGCCGCTTCCAATTAAAACCACTATAAAACACTACTCTCTGCTATCGAAATGTTGTTACTGATTCTCATATGAGAAAAATAATACGTGTGCATTACAATTTACACAAAAAAAATGAAAAAAAATGTTCAAAAAGTTCTTACACCTATGCACTTCGTCAATTCAATCCTAAATATTTTCACATTTTGTCAGTTAATTTCATCCATCTAATTTTAATTAAAAATCGCTAACTTGAAAACCGAACGTCCTATATGTCATGACAATGCTAACATTGATATTTTTAATAATATTTTAATAACACTTTTATTTTATATATATTTTTTATTTTTCCTTTCCTTTTCTTTGGACCCAAGCTGGTGAGGGCATTGCAGCCTTGCCCAAAAGGGGTGATGGCCTATACGGACCGCAATGCCCTCTCCAGCCTAAATCCAAAAAAAGGGCAAAGAAAATAAAAAAAAAGTAATAAAAAATCAATACAATGTTAAAAATCATTAAAAAATGTTTATATCAATGCCGGTCATATCACATAAAATATTTGGCATCCACGCCATCCATTTTCAATCGAAATTAGCCGAATTGACTCATTCAGTAAAATATAAAATTGTTTATGACTCAAATAGTATATTAAAAGGTTTAGGATTGAATTAGTTAGAACGTAATAGGTTTAGAAATAATTTTTTCCACAAATATTAATAATTAATAACCTATTTTCATTTGATAAAATCAAGTAAATAGAAAATAATGCGTAATGCCAAGCAATAATATCAAGAAACGCGTGCAGATGACTCAGTAACGGTACTTTTTTCTTCTTCTTTTTTTGTCGAAAGCAACGGTACTTGACCACTGGGTTTGCTCGTTGGCGCCCAAGGGAAAAACATTAGCTTGCCAAGCTTGCCCAGTGGAGGAACCTTACTTTTTAATTTTTAAAATTTCTAGCTAGGAAAAAAATGAAAAATAATTATTGGGTTTGTGTTGTATTATTCTATTATTTTATCTGTGAGATTTATACTATTTGTTCTCCTATATCGGAATTTTGTGCTTAATTTGTCCCACTAGTAGTTATTAATTCTAGATGTCATAGTAAAATCACCAATAAAATAAAAAAAAATACCAAAAACATACATTAGCATTCACGAACGACCACTATATACCTCTCCTTTTGAAGAAAAACAAAAACATACTTGAGTATTACTTTTGGAAACAACCCTTTACATCAATTATCCATATGTTTTTATTTAATTTGTTAAATGCCCGTTCCAAATCCTAATTTCTCACACCCAACCAAATTAGCCAAAACAAACTAAAAAAACCCATTAAACCCTAAGCAGTTTACCATAATGAATTTTGTAAGGAGGGACTATTTGCTCTTTTCAAGGTGGAGTTTTGCTTAGAGATTATGAAGATGGTTTGCAAAAATAAGGGCGCAGTATGGTGAGCCTAGACATATTTTTGTAATTTTTTTAATAAATAAGGGCGCAATAGGCCGAGCCTCAAGGCCCTTGCTCTGACACCCCACCCCCCCCCCCGGGCTTGACTAGACCTGTCCAAGCTCGCTTAGTAATCTTAAAAAATTTAGCCTAGCCCACTCGTGTAGGTTTACTAGTGCCACATGGGGGAAAGTTATTACTTCCGATCAATCGTATTTGGTCAAAATAGCCGATAACTTTGTTCTCTTTTGGAAATCTATCAAATCAATAAGGAAGACAATTATTTTCTATCATCATTTGCTAACATATATTATGGAGATTATAATATTGTCTTCCAAGACATACTTATATAAGAAAGTACAAAAGAAGAATGATACTCATGTAATATTCTCTCTGAATTTGTGCAAAAATTACGAACTTCGATGAATATATTGCGTCGACCTTTCAAAGTACAATTATTTTCTATAGCACCTCTCACGAGATCCCATAAACAGGGTTGCTCATTCAAAGCATAGAAAAACACATTTAGAAAAAATTCGAAAAGACATCTAGAGTCGTCCGCATGTAAAAGGAGTCTTAGACTTTGAAGGGCAAAAATCAACATCTCTGACCGTGAAAAACGTGGTGAATTCTTAGTCCCGAGTCTTCGTCAACAAACAATGAAGTTTCAGTGGAGCTACCTATTTATTTTTTCTACCAAAGATACATGTACCCTTATTCCTTCGAGGCAAGTCTCATCAGTTATAATAGTCCTCCCGTCTCACACATTCAAAAATTTCTATGCTTCTAGATGACCCTGAGAGAATGCACAGTTGTGGTGTTTCAAACCGCCGCCTTGAACCAAGAGGAGGAACATGCCTAGGATGATTAATAACCAGTGCCGAGTCTTTGTTGGGCCTTTTGGGTTTTTATCCTAGGTTGATTTGTAGCCATTGAAGGGTCTAAACCCGTGGTTGATTTATTTAGAGAAATGATTGCATAATAATTTTTAATGTATTCTTATAATAAAAGTCTATATGTATAAAAAAATCAAATCATAAATAATTATAAATTATTATGGAACCCGCTTCTTTAAGAATTTACGACTTATTATAGATTGTTATTCACACCCTACCTCAATAATTGTTTTGCTAGCAAAGTCCATTTATTTATGTTTGGTGCTGGTCTTTTTGGGTCCCACCAGATATTTTCGTTGGTAAGGCAAGCCAGGAAAGGTCACCCTCATTTCATTTGGAGAAAAGTAAGCCAATCGAGTGGTCGTCCCTGTTGACAATGGAACGTGGAAATCGGACTAGTTCGTCTTTACCAACCCCGAAATCAAGGAGAGCAAGCTGCAAAACTTGGTTCTTGATCAATTTCTTCAGCTCGCCCTCCAGAAGTTGCTTATTGTCTTACTCTTGAGTTGAAAGAAAGGCCATGGCCGTCCTTGAATTACTCTTACTGTGCTTGCGTTCTTTCCAAGTTCAAGAAAAAGAGATTCTCGATGCACCAAGAAATATTTCCTTGGCCTTCTGGATTTCATGCCTGATCCTCGTCATCCCAGGCACTCCTGTCGGTGCACCGACATATGTTCACGAGCGGTGCGCAGATAGGGGCGACTACGTTGTTCCTAGCAAGTTTCACGACAACCTCAGCAGCCTCCTCTCCAAGGGCTCCGCTGACTACAGCAAAGGACCCATTCGCAGTTTCTACAACACAACGGAAGGTGAAGATCCGGACAAAGTTTATGGTCTCTTCCTCTGCAGGTAAATCACGTGCGACCAAAAATTTCTACTTTTGAGTAATACGTTCCAAATCAATCATTATAATCTTTGGAATCGGCTCACTTGGAATTAGGATTTATAATGGACCTGATATATTGGTCTTAATTGAAATCCTCTCCAAAGTACGGTGATCCAATGCCAACCGTATAATTGCTATCTAGACTTAAGCGACTACTAATGCAACTTTACTATTCCTCTTTAGATGGGATGTTGCTGCCGATCTCTGTCAGTCCTGCATCGTTTTAGCTACCACCACCATCATAGAAAGATGTCCAGGACAGAAAGAGGCGATCATATGGTACGACGAGTGTCTCATGCGCTACTCTAACAGATCGTTCTTCTCTATGATGGAGACAACACCGCTTAAATTTATTGTCAACCCTGCGGACATTTCAGCTACCATCAACAGGATTGTGGAGCAAACTTTTGATAACAAGGACTTTGCAGCGAAAGTGACAGATTTGGCTTGGAATATCACGGACTTGGCAATTTCCTCAGAAAGATTATACGCGACCAAAGACATTAATGTCTCAAGTTCAGTGACCTTACATGAGCTTGTACAGTGCACCCCTGACATAGCAAACTCGGCCTGTAAGAGTTGCTTGCTTTCGGCTATCAAAGAGTTTCCTATCGTTCTTAGTTATAAAAGGGGAGGTGCGAGAATTCTTCAGCCAAGTTGTAATATACGGTACCAAATGACCTACAGTGGGGAACCTAGCGGACAAGCACCAGCACCTTCTACAACAAACAAAACCAGCACTGAGTCCGGCAGTGAAGGTACGAGTTATCTAATTCTAAAAATGGGCACACAATTTGTCATAGTAAGCCTATAATGGTATCATTCCGTTGCTTCTAATTCTCAATATAAGCTGCTTTATGTATCATATTGCACTTGATTTACTTTTACTGTACTCGCGTTCTTTCCAAGTTCAAGAAAAAAAGACTATTGATGCACCAAGAAATATTTCCTTCGCTTTCTGGCTTTCATGCTCGATCCTCTTCATCCCAGGCACTCCTGCCAGTGGACCGACATATGTTCAGGAGCGGTGCGCAGATAGGGGTGACTACGCTGCTCCTAGCAAGTTTCAGGACAATCTCAGCAGCCTCCTCTCCAGGGGCAACTCCGCTGATTACAGCAAAGGACCCATTCGCGGTTTCTACAACACAACGGAAGGTGAAGATCTGGACAAAGTTTATGGTCTCTTCCTCTGCAGGTAAATCACGTGCGAAAGATATTCTACTTTTGAGCAATACCTTCCAAATCAATCATTATAATCTTTGGAATCGGCTCACCTGGAAATAGGATTTATAATGGACCTGATATATTGGTCTTAATTAAAATCCTCTATAAAGTACGGTGATCCAATGACAACCGAAAAATTACCACCCAGATTTAAGTGAGTACTAATGCAACTTCCCTATTCCTCTTTAGAGGGGATATTCCCGCCAATCTCTGTCGGTCTTGCTTCCGTGAAGCTAGCAACACCCTCATAGAAAGATGTCCAGGACAGAAAGAGGCGACCATATGGTATGACGAGTGTCTCCTGCGCTACTCTAACAGATCGTTCTTCTCTATCATGGAGACAGAACCGATTATTTTCGTTGTCAACCCTGCAAACAATTCAGTTACCTTCAACAAGATTGTGGAGCAAACTTTCGATAATGAGGACTTTGCAGCAAAAGTGACAGATTTGGCGAGAAATGTCACGGACATGGCGATCTCCTCAGAAAGCTTATACAAAACCATAAACGTTAATGTCTCAAGTTCAGTGACCCTGCATGAGCGTGCACAGTGCACTCCTGACATCTCAAAGTCAGCTTGTAAGAGTTGCTTGCTTTCTGCTGTCAAAAATTTTTCTACCGCTCTTAATCTTAAAAGGGGAGGTGCGAGAATTCTTCAGCCAAGTTGTTATGTACTGTACCGAATGGATGTTGCTGGGGAACCTGGAGGACAAGCACCAGCACCTTCTACAACAAAAAAACCCAGCACTGAGTCCGGCAGTGAAGGTACGAGTTATCCAATTCTCAAAATGGGCACACAATTTGTCATGTTAAGCGTATAATGGTATCATTCCGTTGCTTCTATTTCTCAATATATGCTGTTTTATGTATCATATTGCACTTGACTTGCTTTTACGATCTAAACTGTGATCATACTCTCTTGCTTTCAACGAGTTCTTGGTACTATTTGTGAAGATGAACAGAATGAATGGAAACTGAAGAATGAGCAAGATACTCTTGAATCTTCCTTTCTTTCAATGTATTCACAGTACAAAATTATTCATCTCAGATCATCTATGAACACTTGCTCTGTTTTTCTGTATATTCTCATAAAACTCAACGACGATGAGTTTTCTAGAACTAAAATACCATCAACCAGAAGAAAAACAGAAAGAAGAGAGTTGTTTTACAATCTGTTACGCACACTAAAACTGAATAACAGTTTCTTTATCACATAGTCTTCTCTCTCTGAGTTGAGCACGTGTTATTCGAAATCTTCATTACTGATGAGTCATTATGCAGATACACGTGGCTGTGGCTGACATTGTCACTGAGTAGTTTTCGCCCTTCACTTCCACTGATCTTTTTCTCAACGGCAGCAACCCTTTCATTTGCTTCTTTCGTTGTAGTTTCGCCAGAGTATTCTTTCTGAATTCTTATATTCTTACCACTATTTACACTTGGTGAAAAAAGAGTGCGGATTTGTGGTATGTTTAGATGCAAGGAATTTCCCTTTCTTGACAGGGGTCAAACGAAATCCACGGCTTGCAATAGTTAGCTCAGTAATGGGAGCGGGGTTACTAATAATCATCATGGGTTCGTGTATATTTTTAAAGAGGACAAAGAGATGGAAGAAAGGTATGAGTGAATTCATCTTGCTTGCCACTGGAATGACCATCTTCTAACATTTACCTAATGAGAGTAAGCTCTTCAACTCTCAGAGAAGGAAAACAGCCAAGAGGTTCAGTTACTTCATCTAAGACGAGAAATCGGAGAAGAGTTTTCAAAGGAAAGAACTCGAGGAGAAAAGCTGGTGGCTTCTCAAGAATTATCTCTCATACGATTAGACATTATACGTGCGGCCACACAAAACTTCTCCAATGAATGTAAACTTGGGGAAGGCGGGTTTGGCCCCGTGTACAAGGTAAGCATTTAAGTGACTCAACACCTGTTTATGGGAAAATTGGGAAAACTGGCAGTTATTATCCGAACATGAACTGGTTCGAACTTGGTAATCATTAATAATTGTCATATAGGGATTTCACTACTTACGTTACCCTGTTTTAGGGCACATTGGCAGATGGAAAAGAAATTGCAGTTAAAAGGCTTTCAAGAACCTCAGGCCAAGGACTTATTGAGTTTAAGAACGAAGTGATCTTGATTGCTAGACTACAACATAGGAATCTTGTTCGATTATTGGGATGCTGCTTGGAAGAACACGAAAAACTCTTGATATATGAATACATGCCCAACAAAAGCCTGGATGTCTTCCTTTTTGGTTGGAGCTTTAGCCGATGCAATGATTTTTTTAGCTAGTTAATTTTAGTTTTATAGAGTTAAGGTTCATCCGAGTCTCTCATTGTTGACAGATTCAACTATGGGGCAATCTTTAGACTAGAAGATGTGCATGAACATCACCTTTGGAATAGCTCGAGGGCTTCTATATCTACATGAGGATTCTCGCCTAAGAATTATCCATAGGGATCTAAAAGCTAGTAATATTTTACTAGACGGCGAGATGAATCCAAAGATATCTGATTTTGGAATGGCAAGGATCTTTGGTGTAAATCAAGATGAGGCCAACACGAATAGGGTTGTTGGAACATAGTAAGTTCTTTAATATCTTTCTACATCTGTCATATGTTTGAATGATTCACTAGGCCAATAAAGAACTTTGATGATCAGCTCAATAGCACCAAAATGAGCATATTCATATTACAGAAGTTTAAATATAGAAAATAACCTTTCATTGTTTCTTACTTCCAAGAAATTTCACTTCATTACATAATTTTGTTTAGTGGATACATGGCACCGGAATATGCGATGCAAGGGCTATTTTCTGTTAAATCAGATGTCTTCAGTTTTGGAGTTCTCTTGCTAGAGATGATTAGCGGACGAAAGAACAACGGTTTTCATCTCCAAGAGCATGGTGAAAGCCTTCTCACCCTTGTATGTTCTTAGTCACCACACTTTTTAAATATGAATTATGAGAATTTTGTGCAATTGTCCTTGCTTACTTCCCTTTCAAAATGACAGGCATGGAAGTTGTGGTCGGATGGTCGAGGGTTGGAACTTACTGATCCATCAATCAAAGAGCCATGTGATGGAGTTCAAGTGGTAAAATGCATACATATCGGTCTATTGTGCGTCCAAGAAGACCCAACAGATCGACCAACCATGTCGCTCGTGGTTCATATGCTAGGAGCCGATACTATCCCACTTACCCGACCATCACTGCCTGCATTCTCAGTTGGGAGAGATGTGAGAACACTCAATCCTATCGGTCTAATTCACAAAACTTCCACTATTAATGAAGTAACCCTTTCAGATGTATCTCCTAGGTGACTAAGTATCATAAGCTCGTCTTCAGCTTGTGGTTTGCAATTTAATAAAATAGAATGATAATTATAGTGTGATCTCTTCAATTGATTTCTCTTTTATAAAATGGAAATGGTTTGCAATTTAATAAAATAGAATGATAATTATAGTGTGATCTCTTTAGCATTGTAAATGTCATCTCTTAATGACAATCCAACCTGTCATCATTCTGTGTATAATACTAAATACAATTGAATTAAACACATTTGGTTCTTTTTGAACTCTCAATTGATAAAAGGGTAAAAAGCCTGATCATTAGTCGTCATTTCTATTCTAGTTCATTACTTATGTTCTATCAGAATGGTACGTATACTTACTTGAGTAATGTATGAATATCTAATTCTATAAGTATTCCATTGATACATATATATATATATATATATACACACACACAAAATTCTATAGTCTACATTGAGTATAGTAGCCGAAATCTAATGTGTGAAGAGTGTTGGAGTATTTTGGAGTATTTAGATATTAAACAATGCCTAAGCCAGTTCCCGCATTTCTTTTTCAGATATTAAACAATTTAATCTAGCCTATTTAGCTTACGCATGAGGGTATTTAGATATTAAACAATGCCTAAGCCAGAGTACTTAAATATTGAACCATTCCTTCATTGAGTAAGCTTAAGATTTTAGAAAAGTTAACCATGGTCACAAAAAATTTACAAAGAGTGCTACCAAGTTAGGGCAGACTTACAAGTAACCGATTAGATGTATAAGTACTAAATATTTCGATCCTATCTTCTGTTGTAATTCTCTCTTGAGTTCATGTCACCTTTAATTATATTGGGATCCATGAACAATTTTTTCTGTAGTGGAATTGGAGAATTAAACGATATTTGATCTTTCGGAGTCGAACACCATATGATAAAGGAGAAATATTTGAAGTAATTTGAAGATAACGATCAGAATTTTTATTCGTCCTTCCTACTTTCTACTCCTCGGGGTGGGGTTAGCATGTCTTGTTAGAGTTTGATTTGGGAAATTACTAAATCAATCTTTAACTTATTATATGCAATTCAATTTTAAATTTTTTTAATTTTATCAATTTAGTTTTAAGTATTTTGATAATTTTCAAACATAATTCCTAGCCGCCACCGCCGTGGGTTATGCGTTCCTCACAGGGAAAGCGCAGATCTTTGCAGTCGTGGCCTCCATCGTCTTTAAATGTAGGTGAAGACAAAATATGCACACGGGAAAGCGCAGATCTTGAGCAACTCATAGGTGTTTGTGGTACGAAAGAACACCTTGATTTTGTTCGACATCGTGATCTTGCACATGTCCTCAAATGGCCGTCTCTCATTAGCCACCGGGCCTAGCTTGTACGCTGGCCCTTCGTCGACAATCCTTCCTTGCCCTCCGCGGGCGCATTCATGCCTCTGACAGCGTCTTCAGCTTCCTCCCACTCGCTCGCCGATGCCCTGCTCCCTTCCCAGTAGATTGATCGAATCAGAAAACTGCACTTCCCCATGTCTGTCTTCTGAGAAAGTGAATTTTTTGTGCCTTTTGCTCAAGATTCTCGGGGTATCGCTCGTCGAATCATACGGTAGAGAGCAGAGTTGACTTTGTGTGCTTTTAATTCAAGTTAGTTGATGCAGTCTACTTGTTTGATAGAATATCCCGGAGACAAAATTACACGTTCTGGGCAAAGTTATAGCAACCTGATATTTACATCAACGCGATATTCATTAGACAATGCGATCTTTTCCCAGACTTATTGCAAATCTACAACGTGGCAGGGCTCCGGCGTGGGTGTCTCTATGAAAGATGTTTATGCCTCGAGGCTAGGGTCATGGAATCTATAACAACCTATCTGAGAACGAGAGTGTTCGCCACGCTAAAGTGCCTGTATAAGGAGCAGCTCTTAATAGGTTTATAGGGTGGTGAAGGAGGCATAAATGAACCTAATTACGTACTAAATAAGAACAAGGGGAGAGCATCCTTGAAATGTGTATTTGAAATTGGAATTAATTTGTAAGAGGTGCCTTTTGGAATAAAGGCAATGCTCCTTACATTAGAACTCTAATATTAAGCATGCCAGGTAAAAGTGCTATCAGAATGAGTGGCGTACTAGAAAAGTGTCCACCTATACATTAAATGACAAAATCATGAGGCTCAATATACAATGGGGTTGGGTCAAAGTGGATAATTCATCAAGTGACTTAATTTTGGAGTGTTACAAAAACTCGCCTTGTGGCCGCAACTGTTGATGTGATAATGGCTCTCTACTTTCCTCTCAATAGTGGTGGGGGTGGTGGCAGTCAACTAAAAGAACCCTTGGTTTGCCAAGAACCACCGTCGTTCGTATGTGCTTTGGCAAAGTAAGCCCTAAACTTTTCCCAAAGTTTAAGTAAATCCATTTTGTGTTCTAGCAATAGTGGGTGCTAATCGACGAGCGCTAGAGAAGTTTTGGCCGAGTGATCAAGAGGTTAAAGATGCTAAACAATAAGAGGAGATCTCAGCGCGGAAAAGAATGGAAGAAAATAAATGAAAAGAAAAGAAAAATAAGAAAAGACAAAACCAATGTCATTTTGTCCACCTAACTCGCTGATCCTACCACATAAAATGACAATAAATAATTAAACTGTTACGTTAGTGATTTCCGACAAAAATCAACTGAAAATATTACATTTTGTAAAATTATTAAAAGGTTTAGGATTAAAAATTGCAAGGTTTATGACTGATATTATAATTTCCCATTATAATGTATTATTTTTATATGGCACAAATTAAAGGAATGTTTCTAGCAAGTAACAATCATGTAGATAATCTATGTAGGTCAAACAATCCTTAACATTTTCCAACAAGTTAAGCTCATAATTCCTAAACTTCAGGCTTTGGGATGGGTGATATTTAATACTTTCTCTTGATTAAATGAAGGGAGCTAGAAAGAAATCCTAAAAAGGAAGAAATAAGTGCATCGGAAGTTTTAAATTTTGTCACGAAAGTACAATTAAATCCTAAATTTACAAAAAGGGCCTATTAAAAATCTTTTAATTAAGTATGTCTAATTTGGATAATGAAAAATGCCGACATTTTTATTTATTTATTTATTATTTTCTCTATCTATGTGTCAATAATATGGCTAAAACAACTTTAGTCTTATGCTTTATATTTTAGCCATTGGGACTAAGAATACAACCTAGAGAAGAGTGAATTGGTTGAAAAAAAAAACTATGAAAAACATTTACGGAAGATAATAACTTCAACTTCAAACATAGGCAAAAATAGATTATAGAAATCAAATGCATGAGCTATTGTTTAACGGATAGTGATGATATTGAGCATGTAATGCAAATAGTGAATAAATAGAAGATTCACAAGCATATATATATATAGTAGTTTGATGTCCACTCTCCAAATTAATAGCCACAAGTCTGGCTAGATTGCATTAATAATCTGTTCAACAAGTTACAAATGGCAAGTGCTAATCTCATTACATAATAGATCACACTATTAGGACTACCCATAAAATACTTTTCCTAAACATTTGCAGGCCAACCGAAAATAGGTCTGCACCTAATGTTCTAACGCTATTGCTTTGACATTTCTGACATATGCTTGTTCTTGTTCCTCGAGAGACTTCCGGATCGTACGCCACACATTTTCACCCTTCAACAACTATAATATTTTTCATCAACGAACATCCTCACATGGTCGCTATTCAAACATGACGAATGACATGATTTATCCAGCATCGACACAGACATTGCCATCAACTAATCTTTAGGTCATTCCAAGCATATTGGCAATCTTGACTCTATGAAGATGTTCATGGTCCTTCCAAGTTTTACCAAGCATCCTCGTTCTAGGCTTGTTCACCATCACCCAGTCCATCCAACTATTCACCTTATCTAAAGATCCTTCCAACTCATAGACATATTTAATTGCCTAATATCTTGTTCACCTCATATATAACAATGGCAAAGCACTCCTCATATAAGTTCATCTAGTGCTACTTATGACAATATTTGCATTTCAGCCTATGCATATATCACCTGATACTTACTCAACCAATACATACATTAGTCACCTTTGATTGTCTTTATCATCTTCAAAACAACATAGAGACTTTCTCAATTTTAGCTACATCATAGCATGTAGGAGAGAGAGATTATCAAAAAGATATCAGCATTTTTCTTTGGTCAAGTTGAATGAAGTTAATAGAAGGACTCAATTGCACCCATTTTTAACAAGTTTTAGAACTTGAGCAACATGAGCCATATGCAAGATGATCATATGAGCTAACGAAATTTTTTTCCCTTTTAAGATAGCCCAAATGATACAAGCTTCATAGTGAGATATATCATTGATCGAAGTGAACTTGGGGCGGAGTCACATGACCAAGATTTTGTAAATCAAATTTATTTTTAAGGGCAACATGTTCAAGGAAATTTTGTCGTGACGGATATGTTCAAGGCTTTCTAGGATAAAAGCATATGCCTCAGAAGGGGAAATGAGAATTTTCTCCCAATTGGTAATAGGATGGTGAATGAGCTAAGGCTTCAACGGTAACAGTGTAAGACTGATTTTCAAAACTAAAAATGAAGCTGTCATGATTTGGAAAATGAAGATTGAAGTAGAACCTATACACTTCAGAGGAATAGACTTCTCCTTGCAAAGCGCAAAAGATGGTCAGAGAAATTCATTTAAAAAGTTCAGAGATGAAAATGCCATGTCTGTCCATATATGAAAAATCGACAGTATTGGCAATGTGCTCACTACTTCTGATCAATCATATCGGGTTAAAGAGTAGATAAGTTACTCTATACATTCTCTTTTAGATATCCATAAAATCAATGTGGAAGACAAAAGTTTTCTCCTATGATTGCTCAAATATGTACAACTGAAAATATTAGATCATTGTGTATCAAACTTGTTGTATATTTCTATGAGTTTTGATATATTGAAAACTATTAATTTTGTAACGAGTTTTTACTTACATCAATTTGTTATGGTTTTTGTCTACAATTAGTATTAAAAAAAAATTGTAATGTTTGATAACTATCATTTAATAGCAATTTAATGGCACGATTTACAACAGTTTGATATTGATGTGGAAAAATAATAGCTTTATTTTTCCATAAACCCTCCAATATTTTACAATGGATATATAACAGTTTCTTAACTACTCTCTCTTTTCTTTGAATAATAAATTAAACTTCAAACCATGATCTTTTAAGAAACACTGAATTCTCTATCTTTCCTTTCTTTTTCTTTTTTCTTTTTGTCAAAAAAATTGTGTTCATGACTCAAAAGTATACATGAAAAATATATAGACTTTCATGGTAAAGCTAATCAGTACAGAGCAAAGGCCAGAACACTACGAAACAAAGCCAAATCCAAAAAACAAGGATTATCAACAAAGCACCGAGGGGTTAAGGGCATACTTGTTTTAAAAGAACAAATCTATCAAGCAAAATAATTGGTGGTCAATCACTAGATGTGGTATCATAGTTTGTGATAAGCACACACTAGAAATTCCTTCTCCAATAACTACGGCGTTGTTAATTGATAGTGTGCACTTAGATTTGGCTTCCTCTACATCATTGCCATACGGAAATGTTCCTTTTCTTTTTGTTGGGTTAGACACATTGTTCCTATTCCTTCTATTATCCAGTGTGAAGTGTTATATCTTGGGAGGATGCGAGAGCCTTACGCACTGAGTTTTGTACTTTAAGGGGCAGAATTATCCTTAAGAACAGTGTTTACATGTCTTAGATAATTAATCTTATTTTCTCATCTTTTCTAACATATTTCCAACATTTCTTATTTTTCATATTATTTAATCTTTTTTTTAACAAAACTTATGAATCCTTCCTCTTGCATTGTAAAAGTAATTGGAATTATAATTGATCAGAAAGATTTCCAAAAACAATCACACTCATACATCATATCCAGTTTTATATGATTTCATAAGAGGATAAATACATATACAATGTATGAACAAGCAAAGAAAAGATGTAGATAAATAAATGTGTCATTGTAGGAAATTTGCCCAGTAATGGAACTTCTCAAGCTGTAAAAGTATTTATAAAAAGGATCTGCAATTGACTTGGTATGTTTTACGTCTCGTTGATATTGCCTTTTTAAAAATAATAAATAAATAATATATTTCTCTGTAAAGGAAAATCAAGTACAAAAACGGTTGTTTTTTTAGAAGGCATAATACCATAATTATTTCTCTCGTTTCTATTTTGTATTTGAAAACTTCTTTAACCGAATCACCGTTTGTTTAGGATATGATGCATTTGAACTGGAGCTACTTCAACAAAAATCCTCTTGTGAACAGCATCAGTAACCTATTGCCCTAAAGGCACATTTAAATAAGTTAGTGAAACCATGTTATGAATCATATGTCAAACAAAATAAACATAACTTACTTGTCTCCACATTAATATCGAACGAATGTGTTGTCAAATAGAGAGATCTGGGATTGAGCTAGATATTCTTAATAATCCTGAATAAATTTGTGTTGTATTTTCTTGGGTAAAGAAAAAATTATATTATGAGAAAACGTCTGAAAAAATTTTACATTCATATCAATTAAAGACATACCTCCAATACAATTTTTAAGCAAATTATTGAGAAAATCACCAAAAAAGTCCTAAATTTATTGCATTTGTGCCAATTCAATCTAAGCCTTTCAATTTATGCCAAGTTAGTAACAAACTTTTAAAAGATTTATAAATTTAGTCCTTTTGGCTAGAAATCATTGACATAAACACTGGCAATGCCACGTGAGATGGCCAGCGCTCGTGGCAATGTTGGCGCTAACGTAATTTTCTCAATTATATAAATTAATTGTTTATTTTTTTTTCTCTTTCTTTCCCTTTTCCTTTTTCTACAAATTCCAGCAACCCTCGGCGGCCACTAGTTCACACTTCCATTTGAAAAATTCAAAGCAACATAGTCTTGATCTTGCTTCCATCCGATAGCACCTGAGTGCATCAGCGCATCCTGCAGCCTCCCCAAACTAGTCTTCCATCTTCACATCTTGGAACTCCTTCATCAACCTCCTGCAATCTTTAAGATTAGGATTCAACAAGTGACAGCAACAGGCGACATATTTGGTCCGTTCTCCGCATCTTCCTCTTGCACGCACGACCGTCCATTGCAGACGCAATTCAACACTCGAACTTCGTCACACGATTTCTTAAGCGAAGCGTCCATGAGTTCCGACGCCCTACCCTGAGACCCCAGTTTCCATGCCTATTTTGTTGAAGCAAGATGCTGCAATTCGATGAGTACAAACCACGACTTGTTTGGCTAGGACAGTATTACAGGCATATTCGTCGCGAGGGACATACATACCAACACAAGCAGGAACTGACCATGTTATGTCGCATGCGAGCGGCTATTCTTTATCAATTCACTATGGCCGGCAAGGAAACATGATACGCTGTTGAAGAATTAAGTCTGAATATGAGATTTGCCTTTAGAGAGTAGTTTTTAGCTGTAGTAGGATTTGGGAAATTCTTTAGCTTTCGAGATCTATCTAATTACCATCTGAATGTCAAAATCTACTCGTTTCATAATGCCGAACGGGTGTTAATCACAGAATCGTAACCATATGATCATCCTTAATCCTTAATTTAGAAGAGGCTTTTGATCTGTAGAGGAGGAGATGTTGAAACTTGCCAGTCTCTCATCCAATTGCTGAATTTCTGCCATCAGTTATAGAATTGCATCATGCTAAATCGGACTAGTCTCCTTCGGATGATATATTTCCTGCCTTACGTGCAATTATAAGTCCTATCAATTAGAAAATTTGTCTTGATATCTACTTAGATGATCATTGTCATGTCCAAATTGTCAAGGTACCCCAATATAGAAAAATGATATTTGAGATTTTATTTGGCATAAGCTGTTAAGTTTCTATTGTACTAACAATCGGGTCAATCGATGAAATGGGTTGCCCCTGCCGTACAAAAACGTCTTTCATAATCCCATCATTCTGTCAACAATACGCTAATTCTGTCCAGCTCTTAAAATCCCGAATGGTGAATATGGTTAGGGGATTCAAATTGAAACAAATAAGAGAAAATAAATATTTAGAGAAGAAGATGGATAAATGGATGTAGTAGGTAACCCAAAACTTCAAAAAAAAAAAAAAAAACAAAAAGATGAATCGTTACCAAAATTAGCATCCAGGCGGTGGGCAGAGGCCGATTTTCTACAGATTCAGGATACTTGGTTTTTTCGCCTTCTCTTTTGCTTCTCTTGCTTCTTGTATTCGTCGTATAAACTGAGTGCCCTTGTTGTACGATCGAACTTGCTCCTCAATCTCTCGTTCTCTTTTATGTCGCGCAGAAGCATATAATGTTCCGATGGCTTCTTTTTCACCTCATCTTCATCGAGTGAACTTGCTCCCTCCAGAACTTGGTCCACCCTGGATGCCAGCGCTCCTTCACTAGCACGTCTCCTCTTGTTGCTCGATTTTATAGCATTGCTCTTCAGGCTGAAGGATTCCCGTTCAAGTGACAAGTCCAGGAACGCTTGTTGAGGGGACAGCATGGAGAGGTAAGATGCGAAGCCATAGTTGAAATTGTTGGATGTATGAACTGTCCTAGCTCTACCGTATCTTTTGTTTCATTTCTTCTGGAACAATCACAAACACTTTTTTTATTATGGATCTACTACCAGAAATTCAATGCGTAATCTTAGCATTCAATGTGTATTCCTGAATAATCTCATTTTTCAATTATTCAACCTTTTCATTTTACCAAGTTCAATGTTAGCCAGATTAGTCAACATTTATATGTTTCAATGCAACAACAAGATGTTATTTGTAACAAGTAGTTTTGTTGGTTGGTTAATTGGTCACATTTTTTTCATGAAATGGGTTGAATTGGTATTAGTCTAGATACAGCAAAATAATTCTATTCGATCGAATATGTACATTCGATCGAATAAGTACCTTGTGTCAGAATTGAGAAATTCTATGGCTCGAATCTTTAGTATTCTCTTATTTATTACCTGTGTTTACTATTTAGGCAGAATACCGTCACCCATTGTTACTAAAAATTCAAAGAAACCTCAGAAACGGAAGAAAGGGGGGAAGGCGAGGAAGAAACAGATGTAGAAATAGAAACAACTTTCGAATCATGTTTTGTTAGAAGTTTGAGTTCCCAAAGCACGGAAGCTAGCGTGCCACTTTGATTAGGGTCCAAGGCATATGGTTGATATTTCTGCAAAACTGTAATTGCTACTAGAGAGATTGTTCATAGTTTACTCAGCAACACAAAAGGGTATATGAAACTAAGTGATCTGATATGACAGAATCATGCGAGAAATTGGTCCTTTATTGAGCAGGGTTTAAATAAAGGTGAAGCCTATAAGAGTGTACTCTAGTCATGCAGATGGCAAAACATCGCTATGCCTGGGAGCATGTAAGATAAGCTCGCCCAACGCTCGTCAGAAAGACCGCCACCATAGCTTCTCAACAGACATTTGCAATGACAACCGAAAAAAGGGATCTAGAAAGCAACAACAATCCTACTGATGATTAAGTTTAGTTTCATGATAGCAAAGGTACTTAGCAGCTCGATAGTCAGTCATCGGATCTTTCCTGTTGTTAGATGAGATAACCAACAAAGTTCACTAATGTTATCGCCTTGAAGCTTGAATAGAAGACATTTGACACATACACAAATGCGTGCACATATAATTTATGCATACCCTGTTGATGATTAAGTTTAGTTTCATGATAATGGACCTATTGCTAGCCATCTTGCTGAGCAATACGAAGAGTACATGGAATGCATAGTAGATTGTCTGCATTCTTTGCATGACATGATAATTCTCTCAAAGGGATGATTATTGTCCAACATGACAGGAATGGTCAGAAGAAATATACCCTCCATATGCGAACGGACCTGGATATGTAATTCTCGAGTGACATTGCTAAGTTTATCAACATAGAAACCGAAGCCTCAGCGTGAGTTTATCCAACGCCTGTGTGGTTTGCGTAATAGTATATATCCTCCGAGCTTCTCATTAGTGGCTGAACTGTTATATTTTTTGTTTGTGGGTAGCTCTTCAAGATGTAGGACGTGAGCATGGGGATATGGCTGGAGCAATTCAACAGTTCTGTGCCGGTACAGTACTCACACAGCTGGAAATTTTGCCAATATGGTTGCATGGAAGACTACTACACTGCACATTACCAGTCTCGTATGCAGATGATCTGCTTGTGGGACAAATTGGCGAGGGGTCAAGCCCAATGCTGCAACTTTAGATGACAGAGTAACAGACGAATCTCGTCTTTAAGGTTTAGCCGTATGTAGTCCTCTTTGGCTTCTTGTAATTAAGCTTGCAGCTGGTTAGTTCTGTTAATCATGAAATAGGTCAGGCTGGCAATCCCAGTAGAGAATGAGATGAAGAAATTTTGACTGGGATATATTGTACCATTGCACCGGCTGTTTAATCGAGCTGAGTAATCTTGGTTAGGTCATCTTGAAGGGAGTCCATTTTGCACAACTGGGCAAATCTCTTCATTTAGGATGGAGTAGGCTTTAGAGCGAAGCATCAACCAATAGGCTGAAATGGAAAAGATGGGTTCCGGTCCATGCCTTGGAGTTTCGATCTCGGTTCTGTTCGACATCATAGTCTGCAGGCTGAATTTGCTTGAACTGAACCAAATAATGTCATCTCTATTTTTTCAATTTTGATGACCAAATTGTTACTCCAATCCAAAAAACTGGCGAGTTCAATAGATGAAATTTGCACTTTTACAAATCGGGCATCCTATAGTCCCTCACTCCTTTGGGTAAGTCTTGCATAGATCTGAGTCCATAACCCAAATGCATTGCGGACATCAGTCTTATAAAATTCACATGGACTTCACATAATGAAGGCCAATAGGGGTTGTCGCGACCAATTTTTCGAGTGTGAACCACCTAGGGTTTTGGCTAATGGATTGTTAAGCCTAGACTTAACTCAAACTCTCCCAAGCCCATACCAATTCGCGACTTTCGGTTCAAGTTCTTAACATGCAATTTTTAATTAGGAGTCGCCACTAATCTATTTTGGTGGGTCGATTAGAAACCAAGTAAAGTAATGGGAGATTTACTTTACTCCTACGAACCAGAGATTATGGGTACGGGGACTTGGTTACACTAAATTTTCTCTAATGCCCTTTCGGTACCATTCTTTTAATTTCAAAAATGTTTTCGCAGTCAGTTTGAATTGATTTTGAATCTACTTCCCTAACATGTGAAGCGATCATGCAGGTGCACAAACCACCAATTTAACACCCAAGTAAAGCAATAAATAAATTGCAGGACTTACCTCGTAGCAACGAAAGCATCTGCGTTGTTAGTTTAGAATTCACATCAGCAGTCCTAAATATAATTTCTAATTAACACGCAATTTCTTTTTTTGTTTTCACTTAATTAATGAGAATCATGCTTTATGCAATGCATGCCACTAATTTAACATGAAATGATATGACATGGCAACATGACTTAGCTATATGACCTAAGCAATATGACATAACTAAGCATGTAGTCTATCCTAAGCATGAGATGGATTTATTCTAAATAATTTTTTTGTATTTTCTATGAGATTCGAAATTAAAGAAATGCAACATTTAAATATGCAATCTAAATTAATCTAATGACTGACAATTTCTAATTAAATGAACCTAACAAAAATCACTAAATGACGTGCATTGTATGAACCTAATTCTATATGATGTGCACATGGTTTTTATTCTAAATAAGCATGTAATTTATTCTAATATGCAATGACGTGCAAAGAATGCCATAATTCTAATTTTTTCTTTTTTATTATGAAATTCGAAATTAAACTGCCAAATAATTAAACATGCAACAAAAACCAACATCCTAAATGAATGCATTTTTTGGATTTTTTATTTAAGAAATTCGAAATAAATTTCTTATTCTAAACATGCAACATAACCTTAAAACCAGTAATATCCTAAAATGCATTTAACCTAACTCAAATATTTTTTTTTGGGTTTTTCCTTTACGGGAGCAATCAAATAAAGGCATCGAGAATAGCACAGCAACAAATCAAGCAAGATATCATCCATGTCCGTTTAATTTTGAAAATAAATTGACGATTCGTATCTCGTGCATGAGATCGGATCGGCCAATTTTTAAATAAAATCACAAATCGTATGAGATCGGATTGGTGATTTTTCCGTGCGATTACGGGTCGTATTTCGAGCATGAAATCGGACCGTCAATCATATGTACGTTGCGAAATTAGGAAGATTTCCTAATTTGAAAGGCCACTCGAAATTACGGACATCATAGCGTATCGGGATTTCCATCACATGCATCAACGGATATTTCAAATGAGGAAACGAAATATTCGGAAATCAAATAAAATGAAATTTTTACCTAATCCAATATTGATTTCCAATTTTGGACTTTGCGCAATCGGACCGGGATCACAATCGACAGGCAACAGGGTGGTGGATGGCGACTAGCGGTGGATCGTGGTGGCGATCTGCTGCTCGGACAGCAGCCGAGATGGTGGACGGTGATGGAGGGGCGAGGCTAGTAAAAGGTGCAGGGACAGCAATGTTGATGATACCCGAGCTGGATGGCCAACGAAAATAGTATGGCTGTTTTTCTTCACTGAAATTTGCACATCGCCACGCGCTCGAGCTGCTCACGCTCATCTGGCCAAGGAAGATTCTTTTGCATGATCACAAAGAACCACACGTGTTATTGTCCAATCTAGACAACATTCAAAAGAAGATAAATCCATCACTTGGAATTATTCAATCGAGATTCGAGTAATTCTTTTGACCGTGAGCTTTAGGCTCGCCAACGGTGATTGGTGGGATTCTTGGTGTGTGGACGATCACCGGAAAACCTACAAAAAGAAGAGCACAATGAACTCCATGAATTGAAGTGCGCCGAGAAACAAATAAGGAACAATTTGTTGGCTTTTGCTGAGGAGATTGCGGGATTGCTCGCTGAATCTGCAGTGATTGGCGTCGAGGCTTCACAATATGCTTTTCTATTTTTTCTTCTTTTTGCTTGCATTAAGCGAGACCCTAAAAATCACAACTTTTGCTGCCTTCTTCCATCGAAATTTGGACAAAGACCAAAAGACAACAACGTGCATCGCTTTCTGCTTTCCTTTGCAAGTGCACGTGTGATGCGCCCACTATTCTTTCACTCGCAGTCTGGTGTCTACTTGCTTGGCCGAGTCTCAAGCTCCGCTCAATCCCTTGAAGACCTCGTCATAGCCTCCCTTCGGCGTCCGAGCCGCCGTTGCCAGTAATTTCTCATTGCAGGCTTGTGGATATTGGTGAAACGTGTTAAGGTGCAGCAAGCTGCCGTCGCCAATGTCAAGCGAGTACTGGACGCGGCGAAGTTGATGAACCGCGAGCGAGCCGTCGATTGCATTTAGGAAGGAGGCGCATCGACAGATGGGGACAAGCACCGAGAGAATTTTTTCTCACTTTCCACGTCCATCCCTAGGGTGAAGACTGGGGTCTTCTGCCAAGGAGGCGGAGGCGGAGGCGTGAATCACTCTCTCTCAATTGTGGCCGTATGTTCAATTGTGTGGCCTCCCAAAACCCTACGTATGTTTACTTATTTATAGGGCACGAATTAGGGTTTTTAAATTTTCCAAATCCATATCCACGAAGATTTCTTTTCGAAACACAATATTTGTTTTCTTTTCAAACGTAATATTTGCTTTTGAATTGAAATCTCACTAAGATAAATCCGTAAAATATCTCTGGCGATATATGGGCTTGACCGATTTGCTTTTTTAGGGGCTTACCCCATCTCATCAACTTAAAGTTTCCGAGCCATCAATTCAATCCATTTGTCATCTACAATGTAAATGCAAATAAAAAATAAACGCACCTAAAACTATATGCTATGTGATTAATTATTTTTTTAGGGGTAAAATTAACCCATAATTTTTTAATGCGATAATTGACTAAATGGGTCCCAAAATTTAGGTGTCCACAGGGGTCCAACTGAATCCAGATTCAAAAAGGTATTTTCTTGCTGCCCCAGCCGAACCACCACTTTCTCATTGCTGTAGTCCGCTCAAACTTCTTTTGTCTTCTGTAACAGCTTGATTTGGGCCGTACAACCTGCAAGTGCAAGCCTTTGTATAGGCCATGTACTGGGTGTGTTGAACGTGCCTATAAATATCAAGTGAATTGAAATTCTAAAATTTATCACAGATATGTAATTAGATCCTAAAATTTTCAAAAAATCAGTCAAATTTTGAAACTTATCACGAAAATATAATTGAGTCTTAAAATTTTTAAAAAGTGCAATCAAATCCTAATCTTGTTAGGTTTGAGCAATTAAATCTTTCATTTAATCCCGTCCAACTTGATAAACGGAAAATGTAAACAAGTTTTAAGACTTGATTGCATCAACTTCATAAATTTTAGGATTTAATTGTAGACACATTTTAGGATTTCGGGTATGGATCAATTGCACTTTAATGGTATGCTTTAAGATTTCGGGTATACTTATCCCAAATCATTATCATTGAAAAACAATTGAGTGCTGCCGTTGGTGAGTTCATGGACACGATATTTTTAACGGTGGTGTGTAATGAGCAACATGGATGGGTTAAAATTTCTCGATTCAAATTTTCTCAGCATTTAGGAAGAAATTCCTATATAATCTTAGTCGGAGACTTTGAAGAACCAAATGAGACTGTGTATGTGAAGTTCATTAGAACTTTGTATTTTAAGCGATTTAATATACATGTGATTGTTTGAATTCAGTACATACTATGTGGTTTTGGCTACTACCATGGCGCCACATGACTTGCTCATGTACGGATTTTATCCAGCAATTTAATTTTTAAGGTTTTTTAGGCAAAATTAATTCTGCGTCTCTAAGTCTTATGCATGTTTTGGAAATAAATCACTAATCAATATTGTGATGATTGTTGAAAAATATTAAATTTTTGAAAATAAGTGTTTTTATAGACAAATATACTCTATTTCGAATTACTTATATAATATATGAATAGATATAATGGTTTATTATGGAGTTTTGAAAGAATTAAAAATGCAGGGTTATCTGTTTCATATTTGATGAATAAATATAATTAAGAGATCAACACAAAATATCCTTTATCAAAATATGAAATTACAAAAAAAAATTATAATAAAATTACTCATAAAGGGTTCTATAACAAATTGCTTGTACCTCAACATGTACAGTAAACACAATTATCACGAATAAAATTTGGATACTCATTATGACGAAATATTTGGTCGTACTTCCTAAGTGCGTGATATAACAAATTGATAAACAAAACATGATGGCCCATATTTACATTTAAATGACAAAAACTCGTTGAATCTTTCATGTTCTTAGATGAGATAACCAACGAAGTTCACTTTCTTTATAATTGACCTTCTGCTATGCTTCTTGCCGAACAATTTGAAGAGTACATTGAATGTGCGTAGTGGTAGATCGTCTGCATTCTTTGCAGGACACGATAATTCTCTCAAAGTGATGAGTATTGTCCAACATTACAAGGAACCTCCACATGCCATCGGACCTGGATATGTCATTTCGAGTGATATTGCTAAGTTTATCGTTTCTCAACATGGAATCCAAAGCCCCATGGTGAGTTCATCCAACGCCTGTGTGGTTTTCATAAGAATATATATCCTCCAAGCTTTTCTTATTAATGGCTGAACTGTCATATATTTTGCCTGTGGGTAGCTCTTCATGATGGAGGATGGGAGCATGGGGATCTGGGCGGAGCAATTCGACAGTTCTGTGCCGGTACAGTACTCACACAACTGGAAATTTTGCCAACATGGTTGCTTGGAAGACTATTGCATTGCACATTACCAGTATCCTAGGCAGATGATCTGCTTGTGTGAAAATTGGCGAGGGGTCAAGCCCAATGCTGCAACTTTAGATGACGAGTAACAGACGAATGTCGTCTTAAAGGTTTAGCCGTACGTAGTCATCTTCGGCTTCTTGTAATTAAGCTTGCAGCTGGTTAGTTCCATTATATAATGAAATAGGTCGGGCTGGCAATCCTAGGAGAGAACGTGATAAAGAAATTTTGACTGGGATATATTGTACCAACGCAAAACTTCCCAATATGTTTAGAAGATTGACAAAACCTTCCACAAGTGTTTCGTGATTCTGATGATAGAATTTCTGAGTGATATTCTTGGAGCCAACTGGTTCAGATTTTGTTTTGAATATCATTACACTTAGACTTGTTCGTCTTATCAAAATGTGGTAGTTGTCTTTGTCAAAGTCAGTGATATTAATTGGAATTGTATGAGGACAATAGTAAAGCTTGCGTGAGGGTTGTGAAGATAACGTACATGTTCAAACATTACGAGAAGCTTTCAGAACTTCATAATCAATGTGGATGATATGAAGCGCAACAACTAGTAATTTGGCTCAAATTTCTATCCTTATATATATATTGATTGTCTATCTATCCAGGAATGGTGAAAACCAATGTTATCCTCCTTCTCTTATGGATTCGTGATTCGATTAATCATTTAGAGATGATGCATTATGTCCTAACGAGGAACTCTACCAAATGAAACCTAACCTATATTGTATGGGTACCAAAACCAAAGGGAGATTCTAATCTTATAATCCAAACAGCGATTAGATCTTCTCATATCATTAATGTCCAACAGGTTGATTGGATGAATGATCCTTAGAAGTATTATCCGATGAATGATCCTTAGAAGTATTATCCAACGGTCAACTTGGAAATCGAGGAGTATAAAAGGAGATCGTGGAGCTGAAGGAACAACAAGATCTAAAGTCTAAAATTCCAAATTTCAAAGAGAGCCTCAATACTTTCATACTTGTCTTTGTAAGTTGAAATTGTAATCTTTGAGTGGTAGTTGTTTAGAGTGACTATGTGAGATCAAAAGATACAATCACACATACTTGAGTGGTGAGTACTCAAGTTCTAAAATCTCTTATTGGTTCTCTTGTGAAATCCAGCCAATAAGCTATCGATGTGGGAGAGTGGATGCATACTTGCTATTAGTCGAACCACTATAATTGTTGTATGCAATCTTCTTTATCCCTTAACCTCTCTTTTATTCTATTTGATAATTTATTGCACATGAAAATATCTGATCATTGCAAAGTTTTTCATCAGACGTTATTCCTTCGTGTTATTGAACTTGGTCATTTTTAAATTCTGTTTTAATTTTATATAATTACCTATTTACTCTCCTCTATGTGATAGTTCTAGTTGCATCATGATCAAGCTGAGTAATTTTGGTTCGGTCATCTTGAATGGAATCCATTTTGCACTACCGGGCAAATGTCTTCAGGTCGCTGCTCTAAGTTTCGTTCTCGGTTCCGTTTGACATCATAGTCTGCAGGCTGAATTTGCTTGAACTGGACAAAATAATGTCACCTCTCTATGCTCAATTTTGATGACCAAATTGTTATTCCTCCAAAAATCCAGCGATTTGGATGGATGAAATTTGCACTTTTACAAATCGGGCATCCTATCCAGTCCCACACTCCTCCGGATAAGGCTTTCCTGGATCCGAGTCCATGGGCTAAATCCGTTGTCTGCATCGATCATATGGAATTCACATAACGACGGCCAATCCATGTTGAATCATGTTCTAGACAGATCCTGAGCCACTCCTCCATTGGCCGCCAGCTGAACGTCCTTTTTCCCATTACTCTAGGCCACTCAACTAGTTTGTCTTCTGTGCCAGCTTTATTTGGACGGTACAACCCGCCAGCCTTGGTGACAGTCATGTTGTGGCCATTGCCTTTTCACGAATCACATCGATCTGACGACTCGTTCATATGTTGAATGTGTCAATGTTGTGTAGCTGTGGTCGCGATGACGACCTAAGTGACACAAACATTAGGATACAAAACGACACGCGGACACAATATTTTTAAACGAAATAAAAAATTTCCACACATTGTCATACATTACATATTGAATGTCTATTTTTATATATACAAGAAAATTTATTATTTTAATATTTATTTCAAACAAATTAATTTGATTCAACTTACAACTAAACAAAGAAATAACTTAGTATAAATTTACAATAAAAACATGAATCAATCATTAATTAATATCATTCATTATTTTAATTTGACAAATTCAATTCCATTACAATAATCCATAAAATATGGAGGAACAAAAAAAACAAGTAATCCATATTCCGATTTTGCTAACACAGTTGTTGAATGGGCAATCGCATAGCTGGATTAAATTTTTCGATCGGAAATTTGTCAACAATGAGGAAGAAACTACTTTATCAGGACAATACAACCGGCCGGCCTTTTCGGAGGTCATGTTTCGGCCATCTCCTTTTCACAGATCATGTTGATGTTTTTAACTGTTTTGTATGTTAAGTGGGCCAATAAATGTCATTCTCATATAAAAACACATAAGCTTTGTCGATAATGGGTTCTTGATCCTGATGTTGCGGACACAGGTGTGGAATGGGCATAGACACAGTTGGGTTAAATTTTTTTACGGGAATTATCTCAACAGTTAGGAAGAAACTGCTAAAGAACTCTAGCTAGAAACAGTGCCAAATGAGAGTGAGTATATGAAATTTATTAAATTTTCATATTTAAGCCATTTTGTATGTGTTAGTTTGTTTCAACTTATTTTATTGTATGTGGATTTGCTTTGTGGATAGAAAGTCAATGTTGTGTAGCTGCGGTCGCGATGACGACCTAAGTGGCACAGACATTAGGACACGACACGACACGTGGACACGATATTTTTAAACGAAATAGAAAATTTCCACACATTGTGATACATTATATATTAAATGTCTATTTTTATATATACATGAAAATTTATTATTTTTATATTTATTTCAACCAAATTAATTTGATTCAACCTACAACTAAACAAAGAAATAGCTTAGTATAAATTTACAATAAAAACATGAATCAATCATTTATTAATATCATTCATTGTTTTAATTCGACAAATTCAATTCCATTACAATAATCCATAAAATATGGAGGAACAAAAAAAACAAGTAATCCATATTCCGATTTTGCTAACACAATTGTTGAATGAGCAATCGCATAGCTGGGTTAAATTTTTCGATCGGAATTTTGTCAACAATGAAGAACAAACTATTTTATTAGGACAGTACAACCGGCCGGCCTTTTCGAAGGTCATGTTTCGGACATCTCCTTTTCACGGATCATGTTGATGTTTTTGAATATTTTGTATGTTAAGTGGGCCTACAAATGTCATTCTCATATAAAAACACGTCAGCTTTGTCGATGACGGGTTCTTGTCCTGTTGTTGCCGACACAAGTGTGGAATGGGCATAGACACAGTTGGGTTAAATTTTTTTATGGGAATTTTCTCAACAATTAGGAAAAAAACTACTAAACAACTCTAGCTAGAAACAGTGCCAAATGAGAGTGAGTATATGAAGTTTATTAAACTTTCATATTTAAGCCATTTTGTATGTGTTCGATTGTTTCAACTCATTTTGTTATATGTGCATTTGCTTTGCGGAAAGAAAGTCAATGTAGTGTAGCTGGAGTCACGATGACGACCTAAGTGGCTTACAGATATCATCAAGACACTACACCACACACGGACACGATATTTTTAAACTAAATAGAAAATTTCAACACATTGTGATACATTAAATATTAAATGTCTATTTTTAAATATACATGAAAATTTATTATTTTTATATTTATTTCAACCAAATTAATTTGATTCAACTTACAACTAAACAAAGAAATAGCTAAATATAAATTTACAATAAAAACATCAATCAATCATTTATTAATATCATTCATTGTTTTAATTCGACTAATTCAATTCCATTACAATAATCCATAAAATATGGAGGGACAAAAAAAAACAAGTAATCCATATTCTGATTTTGCTAACACAGTTGTTGAATGAGCAATCGCATAGCTTGGTTGAATTTCTCGATCGGAATTTTGTCAACAATGAGGAATAAACTACTTTATCAGGACGGTACAACCGGCCAGCCTTTTCAGAGGTCATGTTTTGGCTATCTCCTTTTCACGGATAATGTTGATGTTTTTTACTGTTTTGTATCTTAAGTGGGCCTATAAATGTCATTCTCTTATAAATACACGCTAGCTTTATTGATGACGGGTTCTTGGTCTTGATCTTACCGACACAGGTGTGGAATGGGCATAGACACAGTTGGGTTAAATTTTTTTATGGGAATTTTCTCAACAATTAGGAAGAAACTGCTAAATAACTCTAGCTAGAAACAGTGCCAAATGAATATATTAAGTTTATTAAACTTTCATATTTAAGTCATTTTGTATGTGTTAGATTGTTTCAACTCATTTTGTTGTATGTGGATTTGCTTTGTGGAAAGAAAGTCAATATTTTGTAGGTGTAGTCGCGATGACAACCTAAGTGGCTTAGATATCAGGACACTACACGACACGCGGACACGATATTTTTAAACGAAATAGAAAATTTCCACACGTTGTGATACATTACATATTAAATGTCTATTTTTATATATACATGAAAATTTATTATTTTTATATTTATTTCAACCAAATTAATTTGATTCAACTTACAACTAAACAAAATAAATAGCTTAGTATAAATTTACAATAAAAACATGAATCAATCATTTATTAATATCATTCATTTTTTTAATTCGACAAATTCAATTCCATTACAATAATCCATAAAATATGGAGAACAAAAAAACAAGTAATCAATATTCCGATTTTGCTAACACAATGAGCAATTGTTGAATGGGCAATCGTCATTAGCATTATCGGACGTTAAATTTTTCAGGTCATGTTTCAATTTTGTTCACAATGAGGAACAAACTACTTTATCAGGACGGTACAACCGGCCGGCCTTTTCAGAGGTCATGTTTTGGCTATCTCCTTTTCACGGATCATGTTGATGTTTTTGACTGTTTTGTGTGTTAAGTGGGCTAATAAATGCCATTCTCATATAAAACACGTTAGCTTTGTCGATGATGGGTTCTTGATCCTGATGTTGCCGACACAGGTGTGGAATGGGCATAGACACAGTTGGGTTAAATTTTTTTATGGGAATTTTCTCAACAATTAGGAAGAAACTACTAAAGAACTCTAGCTAGAAACAGTGCCAAATGAGAGTGAGTATATGAAGTTTATTAAACTTTCATATTTAAGCCATTTTGTATGTGTTCGATTGTTTCAACTCATTTTGTTGTATGTGGATTTGCTTTGTGGAAAGAAAGTCAATGTTGTGTAGTTGTGGTCGCGATGACGACCTAAGTGGCACAGACATCAAAACACGACACGACACGCGGACACGATATTTTCAAACGAAATAGAAAGATTTCACACATTGTGATACATTACATATTAAATGTCTATTTTTATATATACATGAAAATTTATTATTTTTATATTTATTTTCAACAAAATTAATTTGATTCAACTTACAACTAAACAAAGAAATGGCTTAGTATAAATTTACAATAAAAACATAATCAATCATTTATTAATATCATTCATTGTTTTAATTCGACAAATTCAATTCCATTACAATAATCCATGAAATATGGAGGAACAAAAAATAACAAGTAATCCATATTCCAATTTTGCTAACATGGTTGTTGAATGAGCAATCGCATAGTTGGGTTAAATTTTTCGATCGAAATTTTGTCCACAATGAGGAAGAAACTACTTTATCAGGACGGTACAACCAGCCGGCCTTTTCGGAGGTCATGTTTCGGCCATCTCCTTTTCACGGATCATGTTGATGTTTTTGACTGTTTTGTATGTTAAGTGGGCCTATAAATGTCATTCTCATATAAAAACACGTCAGCTTTGTTGATGACGGGTTCTTGGTCCTGATGTTGCCGACACAGGTGTGGAATGGGCATAGACACAGTTGGGTTAAATTTTTTTTTTGGGAATTTTCTCAACAATTAGGAAAAAAAACTACTAAAGAACTCTAGCTAGAAACAGTGCCAAATGAGAGTGAGTATATGAAGTTTATTAAACTTTCATAATTAAGCCATTTTGTATTTGTTCGATTGTTTCAACTCATTTTGTTATATGTGGATTTGCTTTGCGGAAAGAAAGTCAATGTTGTGTAGCTGGAGTCACGATGACGACCTAAGTGGCACAGACATCAAGACACGACACGACACGCAAACACGATATTTTTAAACGAAATAGAAAATTTCCACACATTGTCATACATTACATATTAAATGTCTACTTTTAAATATTCATAAAAATTTATTATTTTTATATTTATTTCAACCAAATTAATTTGATACAACTTACAACTAAACAAAGAAATAGCTTAGTACAAATTTACAATAAAAACATCAATCAATCATTTATTAATATCATTCATTATTTTAATTCGACAAATTCAATTCCATTACAATAATCCATAAAATATGGAGGAACAAAAAAAAACAAGTAATCCATATTCCGATTTTGCTAACACAGTTGTTGAATGAGCAATCGCATAGCTGGGTTAAATTTTTCGATCGGAATTTTCTCAACAATAAGGAAGAAACTACTTTATCAGAACGGTACAACTGGCCGGCCTTTTTAGAGGTCATGTTTTGGCTATCTCCTTTTCACGGATAATGTCGATATTTTTTACTGTTTTGTATCTTAAGTGGGCCTATAAATGTCATTCTCTTATAAATACACGCCAGCTTTATTGATGACGGGTTCTTGGTCTTGATCTTACCGACACAGGTGTGGAATGGGCATAGACACAGTTGGGGTAAATTTTTTTATGGGAATTTTCTCAACAATTAGGAAGAAACTGCTAAATAACTCTAGCTAGAAATAGTGCCAAATGAGAGTGAGTATATGAAGTTTATTAAAATTTCATATTTAAGCCATTTTGTATGTGTTAGATTGTTTCAACTCATTTTGTTGTATGTTGATTTGCTTTGTGGAAAGAAAGTCAATATTTTGTAGGTGTAGTCGCGATGACGACCTAAGTGGCACAGATATCAGGACATGACACGACACACGGACAAGATATGTCTAAACGAAATAGAAAATTTCTACACATTCTGATACATTACATATTAAATGTCTATTTTTATATATACATGAAAATTTATTATTTTTATATTTATTTCAACCAAATTAATTTGATTCAACTTACAACTAAAAGAATAAATAGCTTAGTATAAATTTACAATAAAAACATGAATCAATCATTTATTAATATCATTCATTTTTTTAAATCGACAAATTCAATTCCATTACAATAACCATAAAATATGGAGGAACAAAAAATACAAGTAATCCATATTCCGATTTTGCTAACACAGTTGTTGAATGAGCAATCGCTTAGCTGGGTTAAATTTTTCGATCGGAATTTTGTCAACAATGAGGAAGAAACTACTTTATCAGGACGGTACAACCGGCCGGCCTTTTCGGAGGTCATGTTTCGGCCATCTCTTTTTCACGGATCATGTTGATGTTTTTGACTATTTTGTATGTTAAGTGGGCCTATAAATGTCATTCTCATATAAAAACACGTCAGCTTTGTTGATGACGGGTTCTTGGTCCCGATGTTGCCGACACAGGTGTGGAATGGGCATAGACACAGTTGGGTTAAATTTTTTTATGGGAATTTTCTCAACAATTAGGAACAAACTGCTAAAGAACTCTAGCTAGAAACAGTGCCAAATGAGAGTGAGTATATGAAGTTTATTAAACTTTCATATTTAAGCCATTTTGTATGTGTTTGATTGTTTCAACTTATTTTGTTGTATGTGGATTTGCTTTGTAGAAAGAAAGTCATTGTTGTGTAGTTGCGGTCGTGATGACGACCTAAGTGGCTTAGATATCAGGACACTACACGACACATGGACACGAAATTTTTAAATGGAATAGAAAATTTCCACATATTAGGATACATTATATATTAAATGTCTATTTTTATATATACATGAAAATTTATTATTTTTATATTTATTTTCAACCAAATTAATTTGATTCAACTTACAACTAAACAAAGAAATAGCTTAGTATAAATTTACAATAAAAACATGAATCAATCATTTATTAATATCGTTCATTGTTTTAATTCGACAAATTCAATTCCATTACAATAATCCATAAATATGGAGGAACAATAAAAACAAGTAATCCATATTCCGATTTTGCTAACACGGTTGTTGAATGAGCAATCGCATAGCTGGGTTAAATTTTTCGATTGGAATTTTGTCCATAATGAGGAAGAAACTACTTTATCAGGACGGTATAACCGGCCGGCCTTTTCGGAGGTCATGTTTCGGCCATCTCCTTTTCACGGATCATGTTGATGTTTTTGACTATTTTGTATGTTAAGTGGGCCTATAAATGTCATTCTCATATAAAAACACGTCAGCTTTGTTGACGACTCGTTCTTGGTCCTGATGTTGCCGACACAGGTGTGGAATGGGCATAGTCACAGTTGGGTTAAAAAATTTTATGGAAATTTTCTCAACAATTAGGAAGAAACTGCTAAATAACTCTAGCTAGAAACAGTGCCAAATGAGAGTGAGTATATGAAGTTTATTAAACTTTCATATTTAAGCCATTTTGTATGTGTTAGATTGTTTCAACTTATTTTGTTGTATGTGGATTTCGTTTGTAGAAAGAAAGTCAATATTTTGTAGGTGTAGTCGCGATGACAATCTAAGTAGCACAGATATCAGGACATGACACGACACACGGACAAGATATGTTTAAACGAAATAGAAAATTTCTACACATTGTGATACATTACATATTAAATGTCTATTTTTATATATACATGAAAATTTATTATTTTTATATTTATTTCAACCAAATTAATTTGATTTAACTTACAACTAAACAAAGAAATGGCTTAATATAAATTTACAATAAAGACATGAATCAATCATTTACTAATATCATTCATTGTTTTAATTCGACAAATTCAATTCCATTACAATAATCCATAAAATATGGAGAAACAAAAAAACAAGTAATCCTTATTCCAATTTTGCTAACACAGTTGTTGAATGGGCAATCGCATAGCTGGGTTAAATTTTTTGATCGGAATTTTGTCAACAATGAGGAAGAGACTACTTTATCAAAACGGTACAACCGGCCGGCCTTTTCGGAGGTCATGTTTCAGCCATCTCCTTTTCATGGATCATGTTGATGTTTTTGACTGTTTTGTACATCAAGTGGGCCTATAAATGTCATTCTCATATAAAAACACGTCAGCTTTGTTGACGACTCGTTCTTGGTCCTGATGTTGCCGACACAGGTGTGGAATGAATATAGACACAGTTGGGTAAAAAAATTTTGTGGGAATTTTCTCAACAATTAGGAAGAAACTGCTAAATAACTCTAGCTAGAAACAGTGACAAATGAGAGTGAGTATATGAAGTTTATTAAACTTTCATATTTAAGCCATTTTGTATGTGTTCGATTGTTTCAACTCATTTTGTTGTATGTGGATTTGCTTTGTGGAAAGAAAGTCAATGTTGTGTAGCTGCGGTCGCGATGACGACCTAAGTGGCTCAGACATCAGGACACTACACGACACGCGGACACGATATTTTTAAACGAAATAGAAAATTTCCACACATTGTGATACATTACATATTAAATGTCTATTTTTATATATACATGAAAATTTATTATTTTTATATTATTTTCAACAAAATTAATTTGATTCAACTTACAACTAAACAAAGAAATAGCTTAGTATAAATTTACAATAAAAACATGAATCAATCATTTATTAATATCATTCATTGTTTTAATTCGACAAATTCAATTCCATTACAATAATCCATAAAATATGGAGAAACAAAAAAAACAAGTAATCCGTATTCCGATTTTGCTAACACAGTTGTTGAATGGGCAATCGCATAGCTGGGTTAAATTTTTCGATCGGAATTTTGTCAACAATGAGGAAGAAACTACTTTATCAGGACGGTACAACCGGCCGGCCTTTTCGAAGGTCATGTTTCGGCCATCTCCTTTTAACGGATCATGTTGATGTTTTTGACTGTTTTGTGTGTTAAGTGGGCCTATAAATGTCATTCTCATAAAAAAAAACACGTCAGCTTTGTCGATGACGGGTTCTTGGTCCTGATGTTGCCAACACGGGTGTGCAATAGGCATAGACACAGTTGGGTTAAATTTTTTGTGGGAATTTTCTCAACAATTAGGAAGAAACTGCTAAAGAACTCTAGCTAGAAACAGTGCCAAATGAGAGTGAGTATATGAAGTTTATTAAACTTTCATATTTAAGCCATTTTGTATGTGTTAGATTGTTTCAATTTATTTTGTTGTATGTGGATTTGCTTTGTGGAAAGAAAGTCAATGTTGTGTAGCTACGGTCGCGATGACGACGTAAGTGGCATAGACATTAGGATACGACACGACACACGGACACGATATTTTTAAATGAAATAGAAAATTTCCACATATTGTGATACATTATATATTAAATGTCTATTTTTATATATACATGAAAATTTATTATTTTTATATTTATTTCAATCAAATTAATTTGATTCAACTTACAAGTAAACAAAGAAATAGCTTAGTATAAATTTACAATAAAACCATCAATCAATCATTTATTAATATCATTCATTGTTTTAATTCGATAAATTCAATTCCATTACAATAATCCATAAAATATGGAGGAACAAAAAATACAAGTAATCCATATTCCGATTTTGCTAACACGGTTGTTGAATGAGCAATCGCATAGTTGGGTTAAATTTTTCGATCGGAATTTTGTCAACAATGAGGAAGAAACTACTTTATCAAGACGGTACATCCAGCCGGCCTTTTTGGAGGTCATCTTTCGGCCATCTCCTTTTCACGGATCATGTTGATGTTTTTGACAGTTTTGTATGTTAAGTGGGCCTATAAATGTTATTCTCATTTAAAAACACGTCAGCTTTGTTGATGGCGAGTTCATGGTCCTGATGTTGCCGACACAATTGTGGAATTGGCATAGACACTGTTGGGTTAAATTTTTTTATTGGAATTTTCTCAACCATTAGGAACAAACTGCTAAAGAACTCTAGCTAGAAACGGTGCCAAATTAGCGTGAGTATATGAAGTTCATTAAACTTTCATATTTAAGCCATTGTGTATGTGTTCGATTGTTTCGACTCATTTTGTTGTATGTGGATTCTCTTTGTGGAAAAAAAGTCAATGTTGTGTAGCTGTGGTTGCGATGACGACCTAAGTGGCACAGACATCAACAGAGGACACGACACGCGAACACGATACGATATTTTCAAACGAAATAGAAAATTTCAACACATTGTGATACATTACATATTAAATGTCTATTTTTATATATACATGAAATTTATTATTTTTATATTTATTTCAATCAAATTAATTTGATTCAACTTACAACTAAACAAAGAAATAGCTTAGTATAAATTTACAATAAAAACATGAATCAATCATTTATTAATATCATTCATTGTTTTAATTCGACAAATTCAATTCCATTACAATAATCCATAAAATATGGAGGAACAAAAAAAACAAGTAATCCATATTCCGATTTTGCTATCACAGTTGTTGAATGGGCAATCGCATAACTGGGTTAAATTTTTCGATCGAAATTTTGTCGACAATAAAGAAGAAACTACTTTATCAAGAACTTTACCAAAAAAAAAAAAAACTACTTTATCAAAAAGGTACAACCGGCTGGCCTTTTCGGAGGTCATGTTTCGGCCATCTCCTTTTCAGGGATCATGTTGATGTTTTGACTGTTTTGTGTGTTAAGTGGACCTATAAATGTCATTCTCATATAAAAATACGTCAACTTTATCGATGACGGGTTCTTGGTCCTGATGTTGCCGACACAGGTGTGCAATGGGCATAGACACAGTTGGGTTAAATTTTTTTATGGGAATTTTCTCAACAATTAGGAAGAAACTGCTAATGAACTCTAACTAGAAATAGTGCCAAATGAGAGTGAGTATATGAAATACATTAAACTTTCATACTTAAGCCTTTTTATATGTGTCCGATTGTTTCAACTCATTTTGTTGTATGTGGATTTGCTTTGTGGAAAGAAATCTATTATTATTTTTATTATTTTTAATATATTTATATTTTGACCCATTATTTGTTGAATTTTTTTTAAATTATCCTCATACTATGTTGAAATTCTGAACTCGTTTGTCAAATTCTAAACTAACGTGTTATAATTTCAAACTCAAGTATCGGAGAGTGTCGGGAGAGTTGATCAGGTATTAGATTTTCCAACATGTGTTGATTGAGTGTTGGAGAGTGATAGGCATGTGTCAAAGTGTCAAACACAATATGAAAACTCCCGAAAAGTAACAATGCTTCCTAGATGACGATCGATGTGGGTGTGGGGTGGGTCATAATGATAGGGTTTATGATAAATTAATGATAGATTATTATCACCACTAAGGCCTAAAGGCATACCACCGGCCAAAGATAAAGATTAGGACTAACAAAGGCCACCACCTAGGTTTAAAGGGCGAATCACTAGTTAAGGATAAATGACTTCTTGATTCACCACCAAGAAAGAATCCACTTTCTAATACTATGGGGAACAGATCAAATGAGGTTTGGTGGTGGCTGAGCCATTGCTAGCCGTTGGTTCAAGCTAGAATCAACATTGGTCCAATCAGACCAGTCTTCGATCGGTGAAGGAATATAGGCTACCAAAGTTGTTCCAGTCGTTTTCTATCTAAGCTCCGGCCACTAGTTGGTCAGGGACTCACCTGGTGACAAATCGATAGTGATTAGTCCACTTGAGAAGGTTGCCAGAACACCAGTTCAAGCGATCAATCCGGCTAGAACAAAACTGGCAAGGGCATTGGTCTTCAAATCCGCGAGAAAAGACAAGCGGATTTGGGAGCTCCGACGACAAATTGGTAGCCTAATCTTGCAAGGAGAGAGAGAGAGAGAGAGAGAGAGAGAGAGAGAGAGAGAGAGAGAGAGAGAGAGAGAGAGAGAGACGTTAGATGGTAGCACCGATCGGATGGTCATCAAGGAGGGGCAAAATTGGCAGCAAATGGTGATCAAACAATGGAAAATGGTGGGAAAATTTAAGGAGAGAGAGAGAGTTTATGGTCTTGAGAGACTTTTCTGCAATTGAGCCCCCTTGGAAATTTGGAGGGAAAACCCTTTTATACTAGTCCCAAATCAGCCAATCTTGACTGTCGGCTCAATTTGACGGTTGAAAAATTAATCCAATGGCCAAATTAGATTTTTAAAAGGCTAATAATCATTAAAAAGTGTCGGGAAATCGATCGGATGGGTCTAATTTACGAAAATTTGAGTTTGAAATGAGAATTGTGCTTAATAGCCTAATTAGAGGTCAAATTGTAAATTCACAAAATCAAAGCGTCAATCCGCAAAATTGTAAAAAAGTGACGAGACAAGTATCTCAAAACCAATCACCAGAGGTCCAGAACCGGCCAGTAAGGGGTTGTACCTGCCTACCTCGTCGGTAGCCGGTTGGATCGGACAAACTAGTTCATGCTGGTTTGACCAGTTTTGGCCGAACTTGCTAAATCATGCCTACATGGTCCTTGTGGGTTTAAAAATTTATGCAATTGGACCAAATTGAAAAGAAAATTTTGTCCAATTTAAAAAAGAATTGTCCGATTTAAACCTAATTAAGCCAATTATATCCCGTAATTGCAACCTATGAGTTTTCAATTGGCTTAATTGAGTGATTTTTGTGAAAGACAACAAATCAAAACCATATGTACATGAAATCGAGCTTTAAGGGCTAAACATGAGCAATTTTGCAATTCTTTATCCAAAATTACAAATTAATTGAAATTGAATTCAATTAATATTGCAATAGACCTATTTGACTAATTACCAATTTGTAGGATCACCCAATGCGTTTAAATTGACCTTGAATTAGTGCTAAAACTTAGGCCAAAAATGAATCAAGGTCTAATATTAAAATTAAACCTAGATCCATGACACTGAACCATAGTTTAAATGAGTCAACTTAATCTTTGTCAATTATAGCTCAACAGTTCGATTTTCTTACACCCAAGAGAGTGAAATCCTTCAAATCGAAAAGCTCTCATGTGAATTTCTCAAATTTGACTCCAGATTTGGAGTTATCTTAAGAAAATAAATGGAAAACAATCGTCCGTTCATAGATCATCAAGAATTGATTTTGGCCTACTAATTAGGGCTTCAAAGAATAAATTCTCAAAATTGAATAAACGAATGAGTTAGGAATAGTCCCTAGACCAAATATTGTAAAAGAAACTACACCTAATTTATGAAATCCTGATTTTCGATTATGTTTTCGACTAAATGAATTGGGCTTTTCACGCGCCTATGGCCTTTTTCTCTAAGTTGGCCACTCACGAGATTACTAGTCTATTAGGTGAAGCCGTTAAGGAATCTAAATGCGACTGACTTGACAATTTGATCAGAAATCGACTGCTCGATCGTGCTAATTTGCAAGGGTTAATACGACATCATTAAAATCGACTAGGCATGTAATTAAATTGTAGGTGATTCCACATTATTGCAAAATTCTTATCGAATGGCACTAAACCGATTTTTTCTATTGATTCTGTACCCTATGCCCGTATTTGAAATCTCGAGATTTTCACAACAATTGAGAGTCACCTATGAGTTGGAGATGCACAATGTGGATCGAAAATAATCGACCATGGGTCAAGAGCGCTAAAAATTCCTAAAAGTTACACGGTAGGTTAGGTCATGCTAAAATTGTGTCCAATTGAAATTAACCACGAAATTGAACCCATTAAAGAATTTCAGGAATCAAAAGTTCTAGTGCATCATGATTTATTTTAGGAACATTGACTCATCCATTGAAGAATTTTTAGCAAGTCCGGATTTTCGGCAAAAAAATCATAGTTGGGCAATTTTAAACCGGGAAATTCATAGGGCCATTTTTGTGTACATTTTTTTGCCTTCAAGTTGGATCAAATGGTGATGGGAATGTAAGAATTTGGTGTGGGCTCCTACCTTGGCATTTTTTGCTATTGAATTGAGGTTAATTGGAGAGGAATGTAAATAAATTGAAGTTGAAAAGCATGAAATTCGTAGGCCATGGGGGGCTGCAACATTTGGACCCCAAAAGTGGCTTATTGGAGAAGATTGGGAGGGAAATTGCTATTGGATCATGGTTATGGAGTTATGGGGCATAAACTCAAGTGTTTATGATATTTTCCAAAGACTTTTGTAGCCTCTTGTCCCCCCTTTCCAGCTACAGCAACTCCATCTTCTTCTTCCTTGCTTCTTTGTTCTCTATTGTTGCCGAAAACCTCCATTTCTAGAGCAAGCAGCCAGCCATCAACCCTGCAAATCGAACCAACCACCGCTAGCCTCTTTGTCGATGTCCAAGTTGCACTCGAGCTCGAGACCGTCTGTCGCTCGTCCACTTCCAACTGTCAATCCCGCGCCTTTAGCCCATTTCGGCTCGCGACGCTAGTCACCCATAGTGGCCCACGAGTCACCGTCGTTGGTCCCCAAGCCACCAACCCACCTCCGCCTGCCTACGCCTGACCCCGCCGTTGCTGCCTAGCTCGTTCCCGCGCTATCCTAGCTCCCTTGATCAACCTCTTTAACTAGCCACAGAGCCAAAGTCCTTGTTGGGCTATGGGCCTTCCAAGACTATTTTTGGGCCTTTTCGGACCTCCTCAGGTGTTGCCATAGGCTCGAGTCTAGCTCGTCTTCGCATTATCGTCGCCGTGAACTCATCGACTCGTTAAACCAGTGAATTTGCTTTCTAAACCTTAATTATGGGGTTAATTATGCTTATGGTGGTTTAATTAGCCTAATGAGGGATTAGTTAGCTTAAGTGAGATTAGTGTAAGTTAGTTTAGTTATTTAATTAGATTAGGTAATTAGGTTAAATTAGTTAGATTAGTAGGTTGGTTAATTAGTAATTAGGTGATTAGATTAGTGTATATAGCTTAATTAGTGATTTATTTAATTATTTTGTCATTTATTTAATTATTTATTATTTTTCGAAAATTATATCGGGATAATCGGTTGCTAGAATTTCGTGCCGATCGTCAGTGTGCAATTAGTTTGTACAATTGATTGTTAAACTGTGCAATTGATTGATGATTGATGATTTTGATTTATTATTTCAAAATATGGAATTTTGGGTATTTAATTACAAAAATACCAAGTGTCGGTTTTCAACACCAAAAATGTTTTGAAGTACTATATAAAATAGTGGGATTTTTAAAAGAGAGGATATGACACTTTATGGTTTGATTTAACCATGTGTCCACACACACCTATTTTACTGGGTGTTTTTAATATGAAGAAAATAAATCAAGCACATTATTTAAATTGAAACATTTGAATGCAAAGCACGATGTCCTTGGCCGGAATTGGATATGTGTGTAATCGTTGTGAGAACCCGTCATGAGTTTTTATGCCGGACGATACTACTTCAGGAATGTCACATGTCAACGGATGCCGGTCGCAGTGGAGGCTAGGCCGATGCTTTTTCGGGAATGACATCTAGATGTAGACGTTGTTGTGCTGGATGGGGCAAGACGGTGCTCGGCTATGCCAAATGACCATTTACTGTTGAGTTGGCCATGGCCATTGGGTCATAATTAATTGGAATGCTTGAATGAGTGATTTGACTACACCTTATTATGGGACAAAATTGTGTGGCACGGAATGGGACGTGCCATAACAATTTGGCCTTATAATCGGAACCCCGTAATTGATTGATATGTGGAAAGTGAAGCGTTTCAATTTTCGAATACATTAATTGTATGCTTATGTTATATGAACTATAGTGATGTGCAGGGAGGTGCTGAGGCAAGGTAAGTCTCATTTGATGTGTGCTTAGGCTGCCTCTAAGTGTATTGTCTTCTTAATCGAGGTTTAGGGTGTAGACTCGCTGAGATATTGTCTCACCCTGTCGTGGCTTACAATTCACAAGTCATTAGATGGAGGTGAGACCCGTTCGTTTTGGGCGGCCTCAAGAGGCCGAAGAGCGGCGTACCATCTTCCCTGTCCCCAGGAATCCTTGGACCCGTGAGCTCGTCGTGACTACGATTTGGGTGGATGAGGGCCAATCTTAGTTGGTACCTCATCGATTCAAAGCGTGGTTTTGTCACTGGCCTGTGGGGTCCAGGAAAGTCCCATGGATGGTTTCAACGGACCTGCCGTCAAGGGTGAGAGTGAGGTGGTACTTGACCCTATTGTGGACGCCAATATTATTGCAAATATCATGGAGAACTAGTTGCCTGAGGATGAGCAGGAGGTTGAAGTTGAGGAGGTAGCTAACCCATTAGACATCGACATCCCTGACAGTGTCATGGTAGACCTAGATCTCAAGTAGATAGGGTTCGGGGTAGGGTTAGCTAGGTAGTCCTTTGTGGGGCCTTGACTTTTTGTATATGACCTTGTAGGCTGACTCGGTTTGTTTATAAAAGGTGTTTTGTGTGAATTGATTGTCCTACTCTTGTATCCCATGTTTGATTGTTGTCTAGCGATTGTTTATTTCGCTTCTACATGTGCATGAATCGTTTAGGTCGGCGACGCGTCCTAAGAACATTGCAATTTTATCGACTACCGAGGGATGTATGTACGCTCGAGGTTCGGGGCGTGACATCCCCGTCCAAAGTGGTATCAGAGCTAGTCAGTGTTTGGAGTGATAAGATGTGATGAGTCTTGAGATAGTTAGTAGGAAATGCCTTTTTCTTATGCTAATGCATGTGTTTGATAGTTGATTGGTAGATTGTTTTATGTGATTGCTCAGTTTCTAATTATGTGTGGAATTGGAAAGTAGGTTATGTAAAGATCTTGCATCATGAGCGATCAAGATCAGAGAACTCCTAGGAAGAGGTCTATGACGTCTGTCACTCGGGGTAGGACGTCGACAAAGGTTGGTACCCAAGGAAGAGTGCCGGCTCAAGCCAATGCGAGTAGGATAATGTCACTGCAGATCGATGCTGGTGTAGCAACACCTGGCGATCCTAGAATCGAGGGGATTGTGCAGGCATTTAAGATGTTGGGAAACATGGTAAGGCAGCAAGCCCAGAATCAAGCTGCGCAGCCACCGCTATCGCCGCCGCTAATGTTGCCATTGCTGCTATTGTAGCTGTTGCCGCACCTACCGAGGTTCCACTTGGGAACGTGATTGCTGACCAATCGATGCATAAGCTCGTTAAGCAATTTCTGAAGCTAAACCCACCGAGGTTCACAAGAGTAGGTGATCCCAAGGCTACAACCCTCTAGATTCAAAAGTTAGAGAAAACTTTTGCACTATTGAGATGCTCGGAGGAAGAAACTGTGGTCCTTGCAGTCTATCAGCGGTAGGGAAATGCGAGTACCTGGTGGAGGGCCACCAGAGGTAGAGTGTTCCCTAAAGGTGTGGTTCCGGAGTGGAATGCCTTCGTTGAAACTTTTAATGGCAAGTACTTCTCTAACAATGCCAAGGAATAGAAGATGGAGGAATTTTAGCGCCTTCGTCAAGGTCTAATGTCTGTAGACTAGTGCAAGGCAAAGTTTGTCAAGCTGTCATAGTATGCCCTGAGACTGGTGGAAGATCTAGAGGACAGAGTTAGGAGGTTCAGGAATAGCCTCCGATCGGAATTGAAAAATCTGCTGGTGCCGTTCAATCTGAAAGATTACAATGAGTTATATGGACGGGTCCAGCTGATAGAGAGGAACTTGAACGAACGAGCCGCCGCATCTGGGTCAGGATTTTGTTCAAATAGAGATGGCAACAAGTTTGGGAAGAAGCCTATGATTGGAGGAATGTACTCTATTCCGCCCAACAGGAAGGGTGGGATTGAAAAGTCAACACCAAGTCAAAATGGCATGTGTCACTTCTGCGGAAGGTGACATGGTTCGGCCCCATGTCATTTTAGGATGGCTGCTTGCTATGGATGTGGCCAGCTGAGCCACCGGGTCAAAGACTGTCTCCATAGACCAATGGGATTGCAATTGCCGCCGCCACCACCTATGGATCATAATAGAGGGTATGCACCACGGAATACACCACAGGGTGGTTTGAACTGGCCTCCAGCTTAGGGATGGGTGTATGCCGTCACCCGACAGCAAGCTGAGGACTCACTTAATGTGGTCATAGGTACAGTTTCACTGAACGACCATGCTGCTTATGTTTTATTTGATCTTGGAGCTACTCATTCATTTATTACTGAGTAGTATATTAAGTTGGTAGGGTTGAGTCTTAAATTGTTGGAGTCAGTGGTTAGTATATCTACACCATTAAAAGATAAGGTGTTGTCTACAATAGGTTGTCCTGGCTACAAGTTAGCTACTGGTGAGCGAGAGGAAATGATAGATTTGATAGTGCTAGTCATGTATGATTTTGATGTGATAATTGGCATGGACTAACTCGCCAAGCAACGAGCTACAGTAGACTATTATCGTAAAGCGATTCAATTTAACCCATTAGCAGGTGAAAGTTTCGAGTTTGTTAGGTGTTGAGGAGGACCCTCGATTACTTTAATCTCGTCACTTGAAGCAACCCGTTTGTTTAATGGGGGTTGCCAAGGTTACTTGGTGACTGTCATGGATACGACAGTTGAGGAGCAAAAAATTGAGGACATTGCCGAGGTTCAGGAGTTTCCATATGTGTTTCCGAATGAATTACCTGGTCTGCCCCCAAAAAGGGAGATCGAGTTTATAATTGAGTTGGCCCCTAGGACGGAGCCAATCTTTAAGGCTCCTTATCGGATGGCGTTATTAGAGTTGAAGAAACTAAAGGTTCAGATGTAGGAATTGTTGGATAAGGGATTTATACGTCCTAGTGCAACACCTTAGGGAGCACCGGTTTTGTTCATAAAGAAGAAGGATGGTTCGTCGTGTCTTTGCATCGACTATCGGCAACTCAACCAGGTGACAATCAAGAACAAGTACCCACTACCAAGGATCGACAATTTGTTTGACCAGTTGCAGGCAGCATTGATATTTTCTAAGATCGACTTGAGGACAGGATATCATCAACCGAGGATCAGAAATGAAGAAACATTGAAGACGGCATTTCGTATGCGTTATGGTCATTATGAGTTTACTATAATGTTGTTCGGTTTGACCAACACCCTATTTGCTTTCATGGATTTGATGAATCGTGTGTTCAAGGAGTACCTAGATCAGTTTGTGATGGTGTTCATTGATGACATCCCAGTGTACTTGAGAAGTCTTGAGGAGCACGAAAGACAGTTGAGGATAGTGCTTTAGACTCTGCGATATCATGGATTGTACACTAAGTTTAGTAAGTGCAAGTTTTGATTGACTCATTTAGCTTTCCTAAGTCACGTGATTTCAAGCGAAGGGATTTCAGTAGACCCAGATAATTGAAGCCGTGATCAATTGGCCAAGACCAACGATAGTGACAGAGATCATAAGTTTCTTGGAATTTGCAGGTTATTACAGACGATTAGTGGAATGATTTTCAGCGTTAGCCGATGACACGACTGCTGAAGAAAGAAGAGAAGTTTGTATGGACGGATAAATGCAGCATAGTTTCCAAGAGCTTAAGCAGAAATTGACTACCGCACTGGTACTGACCATTCTATCTAGTCCTAAAACATACAAGATCTATAGTGATGCATCATTCAAATGACTAGGTTGCGATTTAATTTAATATGGCAAAGTCGTTGCATACGTGTCCCGTCAATTGAGACCTCATGAGTTGAACTATTCAACGCATGACTTAGAACTCACAACGATTATCTTTGCTCTGAAGATTTAGAGACATTACTTGTGTGAAGAAAGATTCTAGATCTTTACAGACCATCAAAGTCTCAAGTACTTATTCTCTCAAAATGAGTTAAATATGAGATAGCGTTGCTGGATGGAACTCCTCAAGGACTATGATTGTGATATCATGTATCATCCGAGAAAAGTTAATAAGGTTGCAGATGCGTTGAGTCAGAAGTCTTCAATCGCGTAGATGGTGATTAAGGAGTGGATCTTACTCGAAGGAGTTCGGGATTCAGTTTTCAAATTTGAGGTAGGCCGCCTTTCAAATCTTATGGCCACCCTCAAAATTGAACCAAAAGTGCAAATCAGAATCAAGATAATCTAGAAATCCATAAGAATTTGCAAGAAGATGCAAAAAAAAAAAAAGGAAGGCTAACTTTCAGATTTCTGAAGACGGAACACTGAAGTTTCATGGATGATTGTGTGTACCTGACAATGCAAAGCTTAAGGAGGAGATTTTGTCATAAGCTCATCATAACAGTTACAACATTCATCCAAGAAGTACAAAGATGTATCAAAATCTTCGTCAACACTATTGGTGGACCGGTATGAAGGCAGATATCGACAGGCATGTCGCTAAATGTTTGACGTGTCAGCAAGTGAAGACACAGCATTGTAAGCCGGGATGACTTTTATAACCTCTCGAGATTCCCGAATGGAAGTGAGAACACATCATAATGGACTTTATAATGGGCTTACCGAGGAGTCAGCAAGATAATGATTCCATATGGGTCGTGGTTGATAGATTGACGAATTTTGCTCACTTCATCACCGTACGAAAGGACTATGCATTTGACAGATATGCTGAGTTATATGTGCGTTAGATAGTTTGATTGCATAGAGTGCCGGTGACGATTACTTATGATTGAGACCTGAACTTTACAGCAGCCTTTTGGAAAAGTCTACAGACTGTCTTGGGAACAAAGCTGCAGAACAGTACGACCTATCATCCACAGATGGATGGCCAATCTAAAAGGACGATTCAAACCCTCGAGAACATGCTGCAAGCTTGCGTGCCAGATTTCAAAGGAAGCTGGGAAGAACAACTTCATCTAGTTGAGTTTGCCTACAACAACAGTTATCAACAGAATATTCAGATGGCACCGTTTGAAGCGTTGTATGGTAAAGCATGCAGAACTTCAGTTTGTTGGGATGAAGTTAGAGAGTGAAAGATTACAAGCCCAGAGTTAATTCAACAGTCAATGGATACAATTGCAGTTATTCGGGAAAGACAGACAGCTCAAAGTTGTCAAAAAGCTATATAGATAAGTGTCGAAGACCATTGGAATTCTAAGTTGGTGAACACGTCTTTTTGAATGTATCACCGGTGAGGGGAACTTCACACTTCGGCAAGAAAGGGAAGTTGAGTCCGAGGCACATTGATCCTTTTGAGATTCTGGAGAGAATAGGGACTTCAGCATATCGTCTTGCATTGCCGTTGAGACTGGCTCAAGTGCATGACGTCTTCCATGTGTCGATGTTGAGAAAGTATAAGCCTGACCTAACTCACATGCTGAATTTAAAGAATTAGACGTGGACAACAAGGTGTCATACGTGGAAAGACCAGTTCAGATTGTGGATCACAAAGAACAAGTGCTATGTACCAAGACGATCTCGTTAGTCAAAGTGGTTTGGCAACATCACAAGACAGAAGGAGCGATGTGAGAAAGTGAAGAATCTATGAAACAACAATACCCTCACTTTTTTTAATAAAATTTGTAATTGTTTAAATTTCGACAATGAAATTTTTATAAGAGAGGAAGAGTTGTAACATTCTAATTTTCGATTATGTTTTTGACTAAATGAATTGGGCTTTTCATCGACGCGCCTATAGCATTTTTCTCTGAGTTGGCCACTCATGAGATAACTAGTCTATCAGGTGAAGCCGTTAAGGAATATAAAAGCAACTAACTTGAGAATTCGATCAAAAATTGACTGCTCGACCATGCTAATCTGCAAGGGTCAATACGGCATCGTTAAAATCGACTAGAGACCGGAGATAGGTCAATTCGACAGAGGCATGTAATTAAATTGTGGATGATTCCACATGATTGCAAAATTCTTATGGAACAACACTAAACTGATTTTTCTGTCGATTCTATACCTTGTGCATGTATTTGAAACCTTGAGATTTTCACGACAACCGAGAGTCACTTATGAGTTAGAGATGCACAATGTGGATCGAAAATAATCAACCACGGGTCAAAAGCACTAAAAATTCCTAAAAACTACTCGATAGGTTAGGTCAAGCCAAAATCGCGTCCGGTTGAAATTAACCACGAAATTGAACCCGATTTCAAGAATCGAAAGTTCTAGTGCGTCACGATTTATTTTAGGAATATCAACTCATTATTTGAAAATTTTTGGCAAGTCCGAATTTTTAGCAAATAAATCATAGTTAGGCAATTTTGAATTAGGAAATTCCGAGGGCCATTTTTGTGAGCATTTTTAGCCTCCAAGTTGGATCAAATGGTGATGGGAATGTAAGAATTTGGTGTGGACTCCTACCTTGGCATTTTTTTCCAATGAATTGAGGTTAATTGGAGAGGATTATGAAGAAATTGAAGTTGGAAAGCATGAAATTCGTAGGCCATGGGGAGCTATAACATTTAGACCCCAAAAGTGGCTTGTTGGAGAAGATTGGGAGGGAAATTGTTGTTGGATCATGGCTATGGACCTATGGGGCATAAACTCAAGTGTTTGTGATATTTTCCAAAGACTTTTATGGCCTCTTGTCCCCATTTCTAGTTGCAGCAACTCCATCTTCTTCTTCCTTGCTTCTTTGTTCTCCATTGTTGCTGAAAATCTTCATTTCCAGAGCAAGCAGCCAGCCACCACCCTTGCAAACCGAGCCAACCATCGCTAGGCCCCTTCGCCGCCATATAAGCCGCGCTCGAGCCTAAGACCGTATGCTGCTCATCCACTTCCAGCCGCTGGTCCTGCGCCCTTAGCCCGCGTCAACCCACTACGTCGATCACCCATAACCGCCCCCGAGTCACTGTCGTTGGTCCCTAAGCCACTAGCCCACCTCCACCTACCCTCCTGGCCTTGCGGTTGCCGCCTAACCCATTCTTGTGCCGTCCTAGCTCCCTCGACTAGCCTCTCTAGCCAGCCACAAAACCGAAGTCCTTGATGGGTTGTGGGCCTTCCAAGGCTGTTTTCGGGCCTTTCCGAACCTCCTCGGGTGTCATCGTAGACCCGAGTCTCGCTTGCCTTCACATCATCATCGCCATGAACTCATCGGCTCATTAAACCAGTAAGTTTACTTTCTAAACCTTAATTAGGGTGGTTTAATTAGCCTAATAAGGGATTAGTTAGCTTAAGTGAGATTAGAAGTTAGTTAGTTTAGTTATTTAATTAGATTAGGTAATTACGTAAGTTAGTTATGTTTAGTTATTTAATTAGATTAGTATATTGGTTAATTAGTGATTAGGTGGTTACATTAGTGTGTATAGCTTAATTAGTTATTTATTTAATTATTTTTCATTTATTTAATTATTTATTATTTTCCGGAAATTATACCGGGATAACCGATTGCTAGAATTTCGTGATGATCATCGTGGTGTAATTAGTTTGTACAATTGATTGTTAGATTGTGCAATTGATTGATTTTTTATGATTTTTGATTTATTATTTCAAAAATATGAAATTTTGGTATTTAATTAGAAAAATACCGGGTGTTAGTTTTTTATGCCAAAAATGTTTTTAAGTACTATCTAAAACAGTGGGATTTTTAAAAGAGAGGATATCGCGCTTTATGGTTTAATTTGACCGTGTGTCCACGCACATTTATTTTACTGAGTGTTTTTAATATGAAGAAAATAGGCAAAGTATATTATTTAAATTGAGGCATGTGAGTGCAAAACACGATATCCTTTACCGGAATTGGATGCGCTTGTGATCGTTATAAGAATCAGTCACAAGCTTTTATGACAGACGATACTCCTTCGGGAATGCCCCATGTCAACGGATGCCAGTCAAAGTGGAGGCTGGGCCGATGCTCCTTCAAGAATGCGATCTTGATATATATGTTGCCGTGCTCAATGAGGTAAGACGACGCCCGACTATGCCAGATGACCGTTGACTATTGAGTCAACCGTGAGCGTTGGGTCGTAATTAATTGGAACACTTGAATGAGTGATTTGACCACACCTGATTATGGGACAAAATTGTGGCACACAATGGGACGTGTTATAACAATTTAGCATTATAATCGAGACTCCTATGATTGATTGATATGTGGAAAGTGAAGCGTTTCAATTTTTGAATACCTTGTATGCTTATGTTAAATGAACTGTATTGAGGTGTGGGGAGGTACTGAGGCGAGTTAAGTCTCATTTGATGTGTGCTTAGGCTGCCTCTAGGTATATTGTCTTCCTAATCGGGGTTTAGGGTGTAGACTCGTTGAGACACTGTCTCACCCCATCGTGGCTTACAATTTACAGGTCCTTAGATAGAGGTGAGACCCGTTCATTTTTGGCGGCCTTGAGAGGCCGAAGAGCAGCGTACCATCTTCCCTGTCCCCGGGAATACTTGGAGCCACGAGCTAGTTGTGACTATGATTTGGGTCGATGAGGGCCAACCTCAGTTGGTACCTCATCGATTCAAAGCGTGGTTTCATCATTGGCTTGGTGGGGTCCAGGATGGTCCTGTCGATGGTTTCAACGGACCTACCGTCAAGGGTGAGGGTGAGGTGGTACTCGACCCTATTGTGGACGCAGATATTATTACAAATATCGTGGAGAACCAATTGCTTGAGGATGAGTAGGAGCCCGAAGTTGATGAGGTAGCTGACCCATTAGACATCAACATCCCTGACGCTGTCGTGGTAGACCCAGATCCTAAGTAGATAGGGTCCGGGGTAGGGTAAGCTAAGTAGTCCTTTGTGGGGTCATGACTTTTTGTATATGACCTTGCAGGCTGACCTGGTTTGTTTATAAAGTGTGTTTTGTGTGAATTGATTGTTCTACTTTTGTATCTTATGTTTGATTGTTGTCTGGGAATTGTTTATTTCACTTCTGCATGTGCACGAATCATTTGGGTCGGCGACGCATCCTGAGAACGTCACAATTTTATCGACCACCGAAAGATGTGCGTGCGTTTGAGGTTCGGGGCGTGACATAATTATGGCTACAATGAAATGAAATAATTTTATTTTTGATCAATTTGAAACCTAAAATCGAAAAATCTGGAAAACAAGGTTTTTAATCGAATTTTGTGAAATTTTAGACAAGAAAGTCAATTTGACACTTAAACAAAGTATTTTGTGTATTTTCTATTTTTTCAATTTTTTTTTATCAAAAGTTTGATCATAAGTCAACAATTTAGTTGACTTTTCCTAAAATATTAATTTTTTGGTCTAATCTTTGGATTTTTGAAAAATTGATTTTAAGAAAAGTGCAATTAAAACTAATTAATGTCTTTTTAGGTGAAAAGTCAATTTTTGACCCAAGGTTGACTTTTGCTCAAAAGGTTGATAAAAAAAATCAACCCAAAATTATTTGTTTGATTTCTCAGGTTTTCTTTAAAATGTATTGGAAATTGCTTTAAAACAATAATGCAAGAGAAAGAAGTGAAAAACGACACTTTTTGGTTGAGAAATGGGTTCTGTTGCGACCAGAATTCCAAATCTTGATTTTCTTACCTTTTTTCGAAGCATCGACTAAAAATCAAGTGTCAACAATTATGTTCTTAGGATGATGACATAATAGAAGATCTTAGGACACCGCATTAAATGCATAAGATGAATCGTCCCTCTTAGGTGTTCACTTAATAATTTGATAATGATGACTCAAGATTTGCCTTAGGGAAGAAGTAAATGACTCATGGCTTAAGTATACCAATCGGAAAGAAGGTTCTAGAACATCTCATTAAATGCAAGGAGCCTCTTAGGTGTACACTCTAAGATTATGAAATGATAACTTAAGATTTGCTTTGGGGAAGAAGTTGATGACTTATCCAATGGCCTGATTTTTCATGTTTATTATGTTCCTTAAAAGAGGACAAAAGAGAATATTCCAGAAGCTACAACTTGGAAACCAAGTTTGAGTAAAAAAAAATATCTAAACCCCATGATTACTCAAGATGTAGACATTAAATGTAAGGAGCTTAATCACTAACTTAGATATCCCATAAAATCATTACATATCGTTATTGCTTGGTGACTCATAAGCTTAGGTGTCTTATAGAAGAGTGGGTCATAATTACCTAACATTCTCCTTAGAGAACAAGTTAGCCAAGTCATGATGTAACGACCCTAACTCCATCTCCAGGGTTACAAGCGACTGAGGTAATTTTCGCGATGTCCTAAGCTCGTCACCGTCCTAATTCTTTTTATCTTGTTATTATGTATATGCGGAAGCGTGAACGAACAAATTCCCAGACAAACAATAGCTAGAAGACTAGGATATACATCACACATAGCACATTACTTTATATTACAATAGTACATTTACAAGCCATTTTTCTATGGGCCATTTTTTCCTTTTTACATCAAACTATAAGTATTCACGTAGGCTAAAGGAATTCCTATCTCCTTTAGCATGACTACAGCTCCTAAACCAACGTGAGACTTCCATACTTATAAGTTTGAAAGATAAGGGAGTGAGTCTAGGAACTCAGTAAGTAAAATTCCTCTACTAGGAAGGCATTTCAACATTAAAGCCTAGCAAGTACAACACTTGCAAATATCGTTGATGACAAATCAATAGCAACTCACTGGTCATGCCTTGACTAAATACATGGTGTCGATGTAAAATACCTTCGGCTTAATAATGAATAATCAACATATCATGTTCATGCATAACCGACACTCATGCAAATTCATTTACCGTCATCCTAGCTCGACCACACCCTCCCAGCTCCACCGCGTCTTCTAGCTTCTTGTTAGGTTTCCTAGCTCGAACCAGGCATCTCGACTTAATTGAGACTTCTCGGGGCTAATTTCGTGAAACTTCCAAGTTCAAGACCCAAGCATCCAGGCTCAACTAGGGTATCACATTCAATGAATGAGGCATCGCCGCTCCACTATGTGATGACTGGCACTTTTTCCTCTTTAAGTGCACGCACAAGCCAGTTCTTATATTTTCTTCTTAGTCAACTCATACATGGCCTGAAGGCATGCTCATTCATATTTGTGTGCCATGACTCCTATTATTACACTGTGCAACATGTTGGGAACGATCCTTGATCCCTGACTTGAATCGAACATTTAGCATTGTCTCCGCAGTGAACAAGGCTCGGAAACAGCATTCCTCAATGCCGATCCAATACCTTGAGGCTTAGTTACACCTTGCTTTGTGAAAATCCTAAGCTTGACAAACCTTGACTTCGACTTGGCATAAACATACTTTGTGCCATGAATAACCCTTGGTCCGTGCCTTGACTCAAATGCCAAGCACAAAGTCCCTACACCAATCAAGACATAGAATCGACACGCTCTTATGCCTTACCAAGACCTTATAGGCTTGGGCGATCCCCGTACCGACCAAGACTTGGAACCAACACATCTTAATGCTAATCCAAGACATTGCGGTCTTAGGCAATCCCCGCACCGATCGAGACTTGGAATCGACATGCTTTAATGATGATCCAAGGCCTCGTGGCCTTGGGCGACCTTCCCTTGCATTGAACTTAACTCAAGCAAACCTCAGCTTCATTTTGGGCGTGAACAACTCAAGCACACATTCAAGCACAAACATGAGCAAACCATACAAAAGATCTTACATCCTACCTAGTGCTTGAACAAGTGAGCATCTAACTAGACTCAATCATGGAGTCTACTGCCTTAAAGAGGAGGAAATGAGTGTGTAAAGGGCAAGAGAGGAGAAGAAGGTTCAAGGTGAGGAAATGAGTGAGGGACTCTTCTTATTTATAAGCACTAATTTCATCATTACATGTCCAAATGACCCAATCATCTTTCTTGAAGTGGCACAGCTATACAATCTATGTAGCAAGCCTAGTTTGCAAGGTGGCACACCTAAGGGCCTATGAGAATGATTGAAGGCTTACTTGTTTCCTTCTCATTGGACCACTTATACCATGCCATTATCACTTGGCCTACTTATTCTCCAAGGAGAATCTTATGGTAAAGATGGCCATATCTTTCATGAACACCTAAGCCAATGACTCACTATTCTCATTAAATGCCTAAATTTGATTAATCATGAAGCTTGGGTATTTAACACATGCTTAAATTAAAGAACTTGCTTTCCAAGTTTTGGCTTCTAAAATATTCTACCAAATTCTCTTCCAATTGGTTCATTTAAGCTCTTGAGTCCTTTGCTTCTTCCCCAAGAAAAATCTTGAGCCATCATTACCAAATCTTCAAGTGGACACTAAACAGGGTGACTCATCCTTGCATTTAATGATATGTTTTAGAATCTTCTATTATGTCTTTTCTTGATTGGACCATTTATCCAAAAGTTCTTTACTTAATTCCCAAGCAAATCTTTGGTAATTATTATCAAATTTAGAAGTGTCTACCTAAGATGATGAGTCACCCCCTTATGAATGACCTAGGGGGTTCTAGAATGTTCTCTTTTGTCCATTTCCAAAGGATATAGCAAACATGGGAGATAGACCATTAGAAGTGCAATCGAGACCAAGCAAGGGCTTTATGTGCACATCCTCTATTGACTATTCTGACACACTTGAGGTTCGTGGATAAGCCACCCTCGGTGCGGTTGTTGTAGGCAAAATTTTCCTTCTTGGCTAGGCCCTTAGCCTAAGGCATGAGCTCAATGGCCATCCCTTTGACCGACTCTGGCCGAGCGAACCAGCCCTAGGCCTAGTCCAGGCCAACTCCTGATTGTCATGTTGCTATTTGAGATCAGTCAATCCGTAATCAACACACGGTTGTACCGATGGACTCATGGTCTTTCATGGTTGGTACATGATCAAGAAAAATCACCCGCGATCGGAACAAAACCACTCGAGACCGATTTATGATCACCCATCGAACTGTGGTGGTACGTGACCATCCCTCGATCAACCCTTATGGTCGAGCAGTCATCCATAGACCAAACAACTCGAGTCCACTTGCGTGGTCACTAGATTGGTCTACAGCAGATCTCTTGATTAATTCATGGCCAATTCTTTGATCAGAACATGGTTAATCTATCAGTTACCATTCCAATCGGGCCGATCTATCCATGGCTTATTCTTGGAACAATCCACGACTAATCCTTACCATTGGTACACCAGACTTATAATCATTTCTCATAAGTCAAAAATCATAGATGTTACACATGATGGCCTAATGACTCAAAGCACAAGTTGACCAATAAGAAGAAGACACAAAAGTCTTTAATTATTCCCTTAGAACCTTAGAATGCCACACTATCAAACTAGCCATGACACTTCAATAAAGCTTAATGAACCACTTGTTAAAGCCATTTAATGAAACTTAGCCTATAAATAGGGAGTCACCATGTTCATTGTGACATCCTGAAAATTCAATTCTGATTTCGATTGGATAAGTTGAACCTTTCATTGACGCGACTATAATGCTTTTATTTGAAATGGCCACTCACGAGATAACTAGCCTATCAGGTGAAGCCATTAAGGAATATAAACGCAATAGACTTGAGAATTCGACCAGGAATCAACTGCTCGACCGTGCTAGTCTGCAAAGGTCATTACGGCATAGTTGAAAATCGATCAGAGATCAAAGATAGGTTGGTTTGACTGAGATGTGTGGTTAAACGTGGTGATTTCACTAATTTGCAAAATTCTTATTGATCGACACTAGATTAATTTTTTTGTCGTTTTGGCGTCCTGTGTCCATATTTGAAACCTTGAGATTTTCACGACAACCGAGAGCCACCAATGTGTTGATCGATACATGTGGCTCAAAGAAAATCGACCACGGGTCAATTGCACCAAAAATTTCTAAAAGCTACCCAGTAGATTAGATCATGCTAAATCGCATCCGATTGAAATTAACCGCAAATTTGAACCTGATTTCAGAAATTGCAAGTTCTGTCATATCACGAGTTATTTTAGGAACATCAACTTATCTTTCGAGGAATTTTCGGCAAGTTCAAGATTTTTACAAAAAATTGTTTCGGATGATTCGGAAAAAAAAAAACGAAAATTTGAATAGGCCAATTTTAAGGAATTTTGGCCTCCTGTGTGAGCCACTTGGTGAAAGGAAATTGTGTGGGCTTTTTTTTCAACAAAATTGGACATCAATCAGAGAGATTTGTTAAGAAATCAAATTCTGAGAAAAAGGAAATAAAATTTGGAATCGAAGGAAATTCATAGGCTGGAGGGACTATCGCATTTTGATCTTTATTTGGACTTCAATTGGGACAAGTTGGTGTGGGAATTGGCCTTGGATGACCAATTGTTAATGTTGTGTGAAGTTAAGCTAAAAATATTTGTGTTTTAATTATTTTTCTTCCTCCCCCTCACCGGACTCCTTCTCTACCGACATTTTTCTCTCTTTCCTTCCCTCCTTCGCTGCTTTTTACTTCCCTTTTATTTGTGCTTAGCCAAAGCTCCTCCACATTTTTCTCTCTCTCTATTTCTCCCTCTCTCTCTATTCAAAGCCCACGAATGAAAGGGTCCCCCTCAGTCGACAATCCCTGCATCATTGGTCTCCTTTTTGCTTCCTTTCTTTGACTTTTGAAGTCATTCTTATCCCTTCTCTCTCTCTCTCTCTCTCTCTCTCTTTATGGCCCACGCAAATTTATCATGAATGATAAAAATGGTGGCATTCTCAGATGGTGAGAACAGTATACTATATTAGCCTACGGGCTTTGATATGTCAGCTTAGTGTGAGCAATATACTTTATCAGCTTAGAGTGAGTATCATGAGTATACTATACCAACCCGATGGTTGATATGTCAGCTTAGTGAGAACTGTATACCGGTATACTACATCAACCCGATAGTTTGATATGTCAGCTTAGCGAGAGTAGTATACCTAAGCAACTTTTGGAGAACATTATTAGTGTACTATATCAGCCCGATGGCTTGTTATGTCAGCTTAGCGAGAATAGTACGCTATTTATCAGCTTAGTGCAAGCTATACTATCTATTATCAGCTTAGAGTGAGCATTCCTTAATATGATCGGACTTTATAGATAGTATTGAATTGATTGACCGAGTGATGGTCTTGCTGACATGGAATCGATTAAATCAATTGATCGATGATTTGATCCGATGTGATGATTTGATTTGTTAACATGATTCAATGAATTTGCGAATGGTACTGACTTGCAGGAAGGAACTGAGGCAAAGGTAAGTCCTCTAGCTTATGCTTGACCACCGAGGGATGGGCATGCGCTCGGAGGATCGAGGTGTGACATTCATTCTTGCCAACTCTTGGCTCATTTTCTCATCTCTCCTCCCTCTTGCACGCCTTCCTTTCCCTCTCGGCCTTGCACGCCTACCACCTCCACCAAACTACCATCTCTTGGAGAAACTATTTTTAGCACATTAGGCAAGTGGAATATCTTATCTTTGGTTAAGGATGCGGACAAGGCAAAGAGCAGTTATTGATATGGAGCTGAAGCTTCCAAAATGATTTGAAATCAAAATGGTAATTGTCAAAGAGTAGTTACTTGTAAAATATAACTATAAATAGCCAAAGAGGCATTGGTGTAAAGGACCTTTTGCCAAAATCAACAATCGAAGACATATCTCACTAGTTATCTTTTTTCTTCTTCTTTTTATTGCACTTTTACATTAAATTGCACATTTACTTTTTCTCTTGTTTTCTTGTATTGTCGTTTGTCCGTGGTTTAGACAAGTCACTTCCTTTCTAAAACAACACAGATCCCATTTCAAACAATAAAGTTGAAGTTTTGGCCCCTCGATGAAAGATATTTGTTGAGGGAACCTTTCCTTAACAAACACAACCTAATCTCAGAATTTGTTATGGTGAATCTCATATTTGGATCATTACGATTTATGTGTCATAATTAGGGTTGTGTTTTGGCAGGCATAAAAGAAGGATGAGTGTATTTTCAATAATGAAAAAAAAGCAAGGTGGATGGTATAATTGTCATGGAGAAATGATTGTGTGGTAGTCTTTAATTCACTGTGAAAATAACAGTTTATTCATAACCACAAAAACAAAACAAAAAAATTATAAATTGTTTTGTGGCCCAATCCTTCAAGAATTTATAGCTCAAAACAAGTTATTCTCACAATGGCCCAAACATTATTATACTAGCAAAGCCCATTCACATAAGGGTGCAAAATTGCATTATCAATGATAGAGGTATATATGTTAGTGAATTGAAAATTAAGACACGTTTTTTTTTTCTTCATCAATATTCATGGACAGACTTGTCGGTGAGCGATAAAAGAGGTGCATGATATTGATGAATATAAATGGTCCTTGCAGTACTTTCTTGATAGGACAATGATTATGTGATGGCACCGTTATTCTTCCATAAGAAATAGTTGGATCTCCACCTCTTATTTAACCAAGGTAATTGAATTTCTTGTTGTAGAATAACATTTGTCAGATTCTTTACGTTTTTCGGAAGAATTCCATCTAGAAGGTGTCCTTCTTCAGAATTGCCATATGTGCCTTCTCTTTAAATAGATGCTGAAGTTCAAGCAGAAATGGATACCACATCCTTAGGTTCTCAGTTGGGTAGAATGATTTTCAAAGTATTCCTTTAAAACCAAACGTATAGTAGGAAAGAAAAACATACTTGCTGACTTCCTGTCAAGACCGAATGCATTCATAGCATTTATCAACATGTATGTGACGAAGTCCAATGGGTGGATTCAAAACAGCCAAGATGAAACCTGATAATCCTAGCAGAGCCTGTTTACCAGATATACCCAGGTACATTCAGACCAATACCCTTTTTGACAATCTTCATTGTCAAATGTGGATATACCAAGTGAAGATTTTTAGCAAGTATGGTGGATTAAGCCTTACGCCAAATGGATTATATCCAGAATATCCATTCATCCATCTTATATCTTTCAACCCAAATGAGGAGTTCCTAGAACAATTCAAATGGTTCTATTGGTATTTAGTCAATTTTTATACCTTGGCCATTAAATTTCCAACAGCCAAAATGGTCTTAATTATTGGCATAATCATTTAGGGAGACCAAAGGTTAAGCATTTAGGTGATGTGCTTAATTGGTTTAAACCATTGGAAATGTATCTTTAAGGAATAGCTCGAAGCCTGTAGACCTAATTCAGAACTCCATACAACCATACTCTTCGACAGACCATGATTGTTTGTTCGTCCAAGTGGAGATATGAGTAAAACTCTAGCTGAGGGGTAACCACATACAAACCCCAAGTAATTCCAAAATGTCTCTTCTAGACTCTCCCCTGCAAAATCTCTGCATTCCCTCAGGAATATCGAGAGCACCAAAGGATTTACGCCGGTATAATCAAGTGATACCACCAGAGGTGTGGCTAGAAGGATCTACCAATACTTCTTGGGAGCAGCCTACTAATTAAAAATATCAGATACTAATTGATATAGCGCTTGATCAATACTATGGTATAGATATGTAAGCTGATATGGACTCTGCCAACCTCAAAGATACTCCGTCCTCATCAAAGGATCCAATTGGAAGGACCATTATCACAAGATCCATATGATCACAGTGAGTTTCAGCTTGCACTCACTCTAGATCTTGACAAGAGTAGTCCATCACTCCAACTAAGGATTCTACCCTAGCTAGATGTTCCACTGAGTTTTATAAATGTTCTATCAAGTTTGGCTAATGTCACATTCACTTCCCATCAGTTTCTACATAAAAAGAAGAAACCCTAAGAGATTATTGAAAAGGCAAAAGTATGAAGATAGTTCGGACAGCTCAGACTAAGACAACTTTGAAAAACCAGTTTGTCAATACGACCAGTGTAGACTGTCGGCTAAAAGATAGGGCTTGAATAAATGATGTTACTGTAACATCAATGTAGCGTTACTAAAGCAACAAATGATATTATTGTAGCACTATTATAGGAGTTCCTTTAGCACTGTATAGTATTGTAGCAAATGAAAAAAATTGTCGGTCATGAATGTAAAAGTTGAAATTAGTAGCTATTAGTAGAAAAGTCATGAGTCACGAGTGTCCTAGAATTTTGTTTGTATTTTTCTTTTCCAAATGCCTATAAAAAGGCATCCTTTGTTTAATATTGGAGCAGACCAAAACCTCCCTAAAAAAAGTGTTGTGTGGTTTACAATGAATCCTTAAAACATATTCTTATCTGTCTAATATGATTTTTTAGCAACCGCAGATGTTTTTATTAATTTTGGTAGTATGCTTTGCGGTTGTTATAATGTGGAACCTATGTATCAGAACTCTGCTATCATAAAACTTTCTATGATATGAACCAAAATTTGAAATGGAATTTGGTTGCTAAGAGACAGTCTTGATCATGAGGCCAAAGGAGTTGTGCATGTGGATAGCATATCTGCCACAAAGTCTATTTTCGTTTTCCTTGGTTCATATGCTCAAACTCAACCCTACTCATTCGACGAGTCTATTTAAGACCACCCATCTATATAGATCAAGCCGTGTATGCAAGAAGTGATCATCACAAACTTAGCTGAAAAAAAAAAGCATTGGCAACAACCCCACTTCATTTCGCTCCCATCTCCAAGATACAATTGCAACTACATTATGAAAAGCCTTCAATGCGATTGCCAGCACCTGCTCGAAAACGTCGTTGGCAATAAGATTGCGATGAACCCTCTCGATCCTGGAGAGTTCAGGCGTCAAGGACACATGGTCGTTGACTTCCTAGCCAAGTACTACGAGAACATTGAAAAATATCCAGTTCTTAGCCAAGTCGAGCCCGGATATCTTTCGAAACGCCTCCCGAGTTCTGCCCCGCAGGATGAAGAACCCATGGAGGCCATACTCGATGATGTGCACCAGCACATATTCCCGGGCTTGACTCATTGGCAGAGCCCCAATTTCTTCGCCTACTACCAGACCAACACTAGTACTGCAGCGATTCTTGGTGAGATGCTTTGCGCGGGGTTCAACGTGGCAGGATTTAATTGGGTCTCCTCCCCCGCTGCGACTGAACTTGAGAGCCTAGTCATGGATTGGCTCGGGAAAATGCTGGACTTGCCAAGGTCATTCCTCCCTTTCGGGAATGGCGGGGGAGTCATTGAAGGGAATACCAGCGAAGCCATAATTTGCACTCTCACCGCTGCAAGAGATAGGGTCCTGAGGAAGTTGGGACATAATTCCATTGCGAAGCTCGTTGTCTACGGGTCCGACCAAACGAATTGCTCATTTCAGAAAGCTGCCCAGGTTGCGGGAATAGACCCGCGGAACTTCCGGGCCTTAAAGACGACGAGGTCAACCTTGTTCGGCTTGTCCCCGGACTCGCTAGAGAAGGCAATCCGTCTGGACATCAATGCCGGGCTAATTCCGTTGTACTTATGCGCCACGGTCGGGACAACTTCATGCGCAGCGGTTGACCCGCTGGCGCCTCTATGCAAAGTCGCAAGCAAGTTCAGCATGTGGGTCCATGTCGATGCAGCGTACGCGGGAGCCTCGTGTATATGCCCGGAGTACAGGAAATTCATCAATGGGGTGGAGTTTGCAGATTCATTCAGCTTCAATGCACACAAGTGGTTACTGACCCCTCTCGATTGCTGCTGCCTCTGGGTAAAAGACCCAAATGCCCTCGTGAAGTCCTTATCAACGGACCCGGAGTACCTCAAGAATGAGGCAACTGAGTCAAAGCAAGTTATTGACTACGCAGATTGGCAACTTTCTCTCAACAGGAGGTTCAGGGCATTGAAGCTGTGGCTTGTACTCAGGAGTCATGGCGTGCAGAACCTGAGGAGTCACATAAGGAACCATTGCGGATTGGCAAAGCTCTTTGAGGAGCTCGTGGAGGAAGATCCCCAATTTGAAGTTGTTTTCCCGAAAAACTTTGCGTTGGTTTGTTTCAGGATTCGTCCCTCAGGGGTCGCCGGCACGTCAAATGGCCAGGTCGAAAACGAACATGGTGAAGCATGGAAATTAAACGAGGTGAACAGGCTCAATGCACAATTGCTTCACGCTATTAATGCTTCCGGTCGGGTCTTCATGAGTCATACAACGGTCGGAGGAGTTTATGTGTTACGGTTTGCCGTCGGGGCGACGCTGGTGACTGAGAAGCACGTGATCATGGCTTGGAAGGTGGTGCAAGAACATGCAAATACCCTATTAAGCATGCCGGCCAGTGAGCAACATTCCGCATAACTAGCCTACTGCAAAATTGCGCTGCATGGGCTGCATATTCCCTTTAGGCAGTACTTTTCCAAGGGTTGCTTATGCCGCCGTTGCCGAAATACAGGGCAATACTATGTCTGCGTTAGGCAATTCTCATTTTAATAAGCAACACTTGTAACTGAGTGAGGCATAGTACCTTCAATTGCCTACGCCTTTTCAATGTAAGACAATAATTTAAAGATTGTTGCCAAACATATAAAAAAAAAAAAATCCATCAAACGTTGCCTAAACTATAGACATTAATATGAAGATTTGAATCATTTGTCAAACAATTCGATCTATTTTCTCTTCTATTCTTTTACTACCAGAGTCACTTGCCAAAAGTTAATGTAGAAAGAACGCTCCCCAACCCCAACCAAAAAAAAAAATGTTGCCCAATGTCATAGTCAATTACTGCTTTAAAACTTGTGTTGCTGTAGAATTTCCAAAAGCAACACATACCATAATTGTCACAACCCCAGCTCTATCCCTAGGGTCTCGAGCAACAGGGCTTATTTGTGATGTCCTAAGTGCATCGCTGTCCCATTTCTTTTTAATCTTAAATTTAAGCACATGTGGAAGCGTGTACAACAACTTTCTCTCAGACAACACAACAATCAAACAGTCAAGAAAACACTACACAAAGCACACTACAACTATATTACATCAATATATTTACAAGCCCTTCTCTATGAGCCTATTTCCTTCCATTTACATCACTCAAAAAGACAGAGACCAGGGAATCCCTAACTCCTCTAGCGAGGCTACAACTACAAAGGAGGAGACTTTCATACCTACAATTCTGAAAAACAACTTGGTGAATTATAAACTCAATAAGTAAACCCACTAATTTCCGGGTAGGAGGATGTATCATCTTTCAACAAACACAACTTATCCCAAAACATTTGTTGATGGCAAATCAATGACAAAACAAAGCTTTGTTTTGATTAGAACATGATAAATCCCCATTTAATAATATGCAAACATAAATCAAAATTCATCCCACAACATGAGGAACTCACACCTCACTCATTAATATGCAAGCATAAACCAAGATCCATTACAGCATACTTCAATGTATGCTTACCTTCAACTTATCAATAAACATATCAGCATATCATACTTATGCATGTATTGGCATGCATAAAAGATTCATTTAACTTTGTCCTAGCTTGATCAAGCCCTCTCGACTCAACCGAGGCTTCTAACTTCATGTTGGGCTTCTTTGGCTCGATTCGACCGAGGCTTCTCAAGGCTTCCGAGCTTAAACCCAAACATCCTGTTGACGTTGGGGCATCTCGTTCTCATTAACAAGGCATCCCGTTGGCATGGGAACATCCCATTGACGTAGGGGCATTGTCACCACCTCAAGTGATGACAGTTCTTATCTTTCATTAGGTGATCACATGTGATGCCTTAGAAAAGCCAATTTTTAATCTTTCATCTTAGCTGAAGCTTACAAGGCTTGAGGGCCTACTTATTCAAGAGAGTGTACCATGACCCTCAATATCATAATATATAACATGCTAGGCATGATTCTTGGTTCATGGCTTGAACCGCACACCTAGGTCAATCCCGATATTAAGCAAGACATGGAATCTGCACACTTCAATGCCATATCAAGACCTCATGGGCTTGAGCAATCCTAGTATTAAACAAGACTTGAAACTAGCACACCTCAATGCTAATCCAATACCTCACGGCCTTAGGCAATCCTTGCACGAAACGAGACTTGGAATTGGCACACCTCAATGTTGATCCATGGCCTCGCAAACTTAAGCCATCGCAAGTTGACATCAATTTCAAGCCGAGTGAACCTTGAGCTTGTCCCAGGGCGTGAACACATTCAAGCATGCAAACATGAGCAAAGCATACAAAATAACATTACAACATACACACGGCTTACATTGGTGAGCACACCACTAGACTTGATGACGTAGGCAATTGCCCTAGCCAAAAGTTAGGAATTCTACTTACTACTCAAGCCTCATGACTTAACCCGTTACGATTGAACGCCGACCTAGAATCGAACATGGCTTGGAATCAGTACACCTAAATATCAATCGGAGACCAAGTAAGGTCCAGTCCATTGCGTCTTAATGCACATCCAAGATCAACGAGATCCCTTTTCATATTTCAAAACATACTTTGGCTCACAGGCACAAGCATCATCATAAAATAAATCGGCAACATAAGAACAATCGGAAACGTTACCAAACAAGTTCAAGTAAGAACAATCCAATCAACTTCAATCAAGGATTCATCACACACTTGGAATAGCATAACACAATACCCTAGCCAAATATTAGTAAGTCCATTTACACTCTCTAGACCGGCGGCCTCACAACGGCTCAAATGGCGGTGGTGATCCTTGGCAAGAACGGCACAAACCCATTTCGAAATCCAAATCTTCATAGAACACTTTGAATTTTGAATGTGTTGTAGACATGGATATCCTTTACAACTTTGATGAAGGAAGCATGTTTAGATTGCAAAAGAAAAATTCTATAAAAAATCAAGAAGACAACTCAGCCATCGTTTTTACTACATTGGACAGGTTTGACATGATAAATGAATAGGCTCTCTTACCAACCATTTTAATTCAAAAAAAAAAATCTGAAATTAGAGGATGTTGTAGATTAAGTTGTTTTGAACAACTTTTATCAATGAAGTTTATCAAATTTGAGCCATCAAATGCTCTATAAAATCATAAAATAGTGAGGTTTAGTTGTTTGAAAACTGGAAATCAAAGTCAAAACCTAGGAAACCAAAGATTGCAAGTCTATAGAGGAAAGATGGCGCCTTGGTCTTGATTCAAGAAGCATTAATGGTTGGATAACCTTGTCCTCCAAGCCTTTAGATACAGGGATTGATTGACCCTAATCTAATAGGGACACATAAGTCGAAGTCATCCTCTTTATCAATGGCTTGTAATGATGACTATAACACCTAAACTTATGAGTCATCACCTTCATCAATTACTAGTTTCCAAAGCTTAGACTATTGTCCTCCAAGGCTCATCTTAGGGTAATAATAACCTTTTTCTTAATAGGGATACCTAAGATCATGAGTCACTCTCCTCATTAAATAACTAACTTCCAAAAACAATTAATGCACCTATAGGAAAGTAACTAAATTGAAAGCCATCTCACTAGGTTGGAATTATGTGAGTCTAACCACGACCAACTACCTTATTTGGTCCGAGGTTCATGCCTAAGTCATGATTGAACGAAGCTAGATGCAACCAAGCCTAATCAACAAATTGATTTTCAAAATTTCCTTTTATTGTGTAAAAAAGGCTCTTAGATAGGTTCAAGGTCCAGTCCTTAAACTAATCAACTGGTCCTATAGCTATTCCCGGGGCCAGTCCAGGGTCCTACACTACAATTTATGGCCAGTTCGAAACCAATCCATGTTGAGTTTATTCAATTCACGATTGATTCTCGGTTGTCATATAATCGTGTGGGATTAATCGATCCGCCTCGACTCACGATCACATTGAAGTGATTAATGGTCATCCACAACTGGTACAATGACCATGCGAGTCACCTACGACCAATACATGACCATGCAAAATCGATTCATAACCATCCACTGATCAATCCATGACAATGCATGATCGTCCCACAATCAATCCTTGTGATTGAATAATCTACTCATGGTCGACCACTCTATCCAAGCATAACCAATCCTTTAGCCGCCTAATTCCAGAACATGCTAAATGGCCCATAATTGACCCTCAAGTTGACTTATGGCCTATTCCCAACATCGATGTTCCAATCCTTGGCCTACTAATCGAGACCAAAATAAGAATCGAAATCAAGAATGTTACAACTCTCCCCCTTAAAAAAAAAAAAATCCTCGAAATTTAAATGCATACCTATTCATCCAAAAAGATATGGGTACTGGCACTTCATAATTTCTTTACTTTCCCATGTCGCCTCTTCTATTTCATGGAACCGTCATAGGACCTTGACTAAGTGAATGGTCTTATTTCATAAAACTTGTTCTTTCCTATCCACGATCTGCATCGGCTCCTCAATATACAACATTATGTTGTCTACTTCAATCTCTTCGGAGTTCAACACGTGTGCTAGATCGGGCTCATACTTTCTCAACATCAATATTTGAAACACATTATGTACTTGAGTAAGCTTCAAGGATAAAGCTAGCCAATAGGTCAAATTCCCTATTCTTTCAAGAATTTCACTACTAAGGTGCTCGAATGAGGACAAGGTTACATTGGCAGTGTACCAGCTATAAGGTAACATTAGTCAATGGTGGAATGCCACTAAAGAAAGGGTATTTCCTAAAGGCACCATTCCAACCTAGGAAGCTTCATCGAGACATTCAATAGAAAGTATTTATCTCAGTGCGCATGCATCAAAAGATGGCGAAATTTCCACAACTTTACCAGAATCAAATGACGATTGACCAGTACAAGGAAAAGTTTACAGAATGGTCAAAGCCTACTCCCAGATTGATTGAGAACCCAATGGATAGTGAAAAAAGATTTCATGATGTTTTGAAGCCTAACATCCAAAGCTAGTTGGTGCCGTTGAACCTCAAGGATTATAATGAGCTATAAGAGCAAGCGTAGCTGATAGAAAGGGATTCGCTAGAATGAGCAACTGCAACAAAACCGCAATATCTATCTTCTCAGAACAACCAATTATGCGCAAAAAGCCAATGGCAGGAGGTAAATGTTTCTTTCCTCCTAATAAGAAGAACAATGGTGGGAAGCTGATGTACGCCTCAAGTGATATATGTCACATTTATGGAAGACGGCATGAGAATGCACCGTGTCTAGCTTAGACATGAGCTTGTTATGGGTGTAACCAACAAGGCCATTGTCACGCCCCGATCCTCAGGCATGCACACATCCTTCTCTCTTGGTTGATTTTTATAATGCGATACCCCAGAACTATGTATCGCCAACCCTTTCATTTATTAAGCACATGCGGAAGCAGTTATAAATCCCCAGACAATCAATCGATGGGATAGAAAAGCAATGCCATATTTTTCGTATTGAAACATATAACCAAACTTTTATACAAAACACAAACCAAAGTACTGTACTAACTATTCACATCAACATGGAGTTCTCAAAAGAAGATAAAATCTCAGTTCACCTAGGCCGTACTCAAGGCCCCTCTCAATATTATCTTCTTCTCCCAAAATCCTTCTTCTTAAGTTTCACCGCAGAGTACTCCTCAGATTCCTCCTTAGCTCCTCAACGGGGTCCTGAAATGTTTTCCCCAAATCGGGATGAGACTATGTTTCAGCGAGTTCTACCCCACTAAGACTCATTTAGGATACCAATACACTACTCAGTTGCCTAAGCACAGCATGAGTCAAAGGACTTATCTTGGCCTCAGTCTCAACCTGCAATTCAAGGTTATATACGAACGCTTCATAAATCATAACGAACAATCAATCAAATCACGACAATCTGATCAAATCATTGATCAATTGAACTAGTCGATTACATGTCAGACGGACCATTCTAGGTCATTGATTCCACACCATATAACCTCCCATCGGACACTCGGTCACAAAGCCACATCAATGCTCTCGGGTGTCAAGTTCACCAAGGTGTCGTATCCACTAGACAATTGCGTGCGTTCTTTAAGGCGCCGTTTTCGCCAATGATATCCCAAATCACCGAACCACACATGCTTACAACGATTTGTTCAATAGACAATTGTGTGCGTTCTTTAAGGTGCCATTTTCGCTAGTGATATCCTAAATCACCGAACCACACATGCCTATAATCATGTATTCAATAGACAGCTACGTGCATTCTTTAAGGCGCCGTTTTCGCTAGTGATATCCCAAATCACCGAACCACGTATGTCCATGATGGGATATGTAATAGACCGGTGCGTGCATTCTTTAAGGTGCCGTTTTCGCCAATGACATCCTTAGTCACCGAACCACGTAGGCCCATACACCATGTCTGGTCGGTTATAGCCCAGAGTATTTCCAATCCACTCTCATGATTCCATTCTCTTTATAACTCATCAAAACATTATAAATGCTAAATAAACATACTCGGTCATCTACCAATCAATCATTCAATTTCACTCAATTTCAAACAATTTAGGGTAAATCCCTAAAATATCACAATTTATGTAATTACATGCAACGTAGAGCTCAAATAAATAAATGGACTCCGCACGACAATCAGCACGAGATTTCGGCCGTCGGCCATCTCAACCTTAATTTCTGAAAATTAAATAATTAATTAATTAATTTCAAAATTAAATAATCAATATTAAAAATTCAATTTAGCTCAAAATAAAGCCCAATTAAATAAACAGACTTCGCAATGGTCATCAGCATAATATTCTGGTCACTGGCCATCACTGTTGAATTTTCGAAAAATAAATAATTAATTAATTAATTCCAAAAAAATAATATTTAAATGCCAAAAATTCTACTTAGGCCCGAATTATCAAATTGAAGCTCGATTAGGGTTGGGAAAAATCCCGGGCTACCCTCAATAATAGTAGACCACATTTACTTGCTAAATACACATTCAATTTGTCTAATTTGCATCACAATTGACTAATAAACACTAATCTAACAACCTAAACCTAATTAATAAAATTAAACAATCAATAAGTGTCATTAGCTCACTAAGCAAGGATTAGTGAGATTCTTCACCGAAATTGCGTGCAAATCGGATCAATCCGACAGGGGGCGACGCGAGGAACAATAAACCTCAAAGCGGGTCTCAAGTTTGGGGCCCGGAAACGCCCAAAACCGACTACAAACCAGCTGGAAACCCACTCACGAGTTTGCTGGTTTGGCTGCAAAATAGAGAGAAAGAGAGAGGGTTGGGGGCGGCAAGGGGTCGGGAAGGTAGGCGACGGTCCGATGAGGCTGCACGGTGGCTCCGGCGGTCTGCTCAGCCACTCACGGTGGCTAAACAAAGGCCGAACAAGGACTGGATCACGCGGGGAATGCCTAGTCGCAAGGGGAAGAGGGCTGGCGGAGCGCGTGACGAGTGGCGGGCGCACGGGCGTGGGCACGGGCAGCAAGACGGTGGCGACGGCTTCGGCGAGCTGCTGGTGTTCTTCTTTGTTGGTTTCGGGCTGGTTCGCACAAAGAAGAATGAAGAAGAAGAAGAAGTTGGTTCGGTCACATGGGGTGGGGAAGAAGAGAGAGGAGAGAGAAGAAGAGATAAGAGAGAGAAGAGGGGTTTGACTAGTCAAAGAAATAAAAATAAAAAAATAAAAAAAGAAGAGGAAGACAGCTAAGAGGAGAGGGCTAGGCGGTGGGGTGCTCGCACGAAGGGGGGAAGGGGAGAGGAGAGAGAAGAGAGAAAAAAAAGAAAAGAGAAGGGAGAGAGAGAGAGAAAAAAAAGAAAAATGAACAATAATACTTTTCTTATTTCATTTTCTTTTCTCTTTCCCTTTCTAATTTCTTTCGGTCTTCGATTTTTTCTCCGATAATTTCTTTCCTGAAATTTCGAACTCATCAATAATTTGACGGACGATGAGACAAGATCCTAAAAACTGAATTATGACACGATCGAATATTCGATTCCCGAAATCGAATTCAATTTTGTGGTTAGAATCATTTAGACGTAATTTTAGCCCAATCCAACTAATTAGGTAGCTTTTAGGGATTTTACCGCAGATACATCCCTTAACGGCTTCACCCAATATGTTAGTTAACTCGTGAGTGATCAGCTCAAAGAAAAAGTACCATAGGCACGTTGACGACATGCCCATTTCACTTTATCAAAACGGGGTCGAATTTCAGGATGTCACAGTCATCATATAAGAAACTATCCCTAGTGTCCACCAAGGATGCAAATGTAGCAACAGCAAACGAGGCCACAATTTGAAGCTGCACCACAAAACAACACCAACCAAACCCTAGCCCAAGGAAGAGTTTATATCCTTACCCAAGAAGAAGCTAAGAACTCCCAGGCTATAATCACATGCATAGTCTCCTTACAAGAACATGCTACTTACGTATTATTTGATGGAAGAGCCACACATTCATTTATCGCTAAACGGTTTGCAAAGTTAGTTGGATTAGAATCTCAATCGCTAGAAATGAATCTTAGTGTCTCTACCCCATTGAGAGACGAGGTGCTGTCCACCATCGGGTGTTGAGGATGCAAAATCAATATAAGTGATCATAAGGGAATCATAGGAATGGATTGGCTCGCTAGGCAATGAGCAGTGTTAAACTGCCATAGTAAAGTGATTCAATTTAGATCATCCAACCATCCTAGTTACAAGTTCATAGGAAACAGAGGAGAACCCTCCATACCCCTAGTCTCAGCACTTGAGGTAGCTCAACTTCTGGAGGAAGATTGCCAAGGTCATTTAAAGACCATGATGAACATGTCAGATGAGGAACTAAGGATGGAAGAAATCACCATAATATGAGATTTTCCCGATGTATTTCCAAATGACTTACCAAGGCTACCCCCTTAACAAGAAATAGAGTTTGTTATTGAGTTAGCTCCTAGAACGGAGCCAATTTCCAAAACCTCTTACCGAATGGCGTTATTAGAATTAAAGGAATTGAAGGCACAGCTATAAGAGTTGCTTGATAAAGGGTTTATCTGCCCTAGTGCGTCCCCATGGGGTGCACTAGTATTGTTTGTGAAGAAGAAGGATGGATCGTTGCATATTTGCATCGATTACAGGCAACTCAACAAAGCTTCTATCAAGAATAAGTACCATTGCCAAGAATTGATGATTTGTTTGACCAACTCTGAGGAGATTCAGTGTTCTCCAAGATAGATTTGAGAGATATTTATCAACAATTAAGGATCAAGAAAGAGGACATCTTGAAGACGACGTTCCGAACCATGTACAACCACTATGAGTTTCTAGTGATGCCATTTGGACTGATTAATACCCCAGCTGCTTTTGTGAGTCTAATCAACCGAGTGTTCAAGACGTACTTGGATAGTTTTGTCATAGTGTTCATTGATAACATATTGGCATACTCAAAGGATCCAGGGGAGCATGAACAACACTTGAGCATGGGATATCTCCTAGATTCTTGATAGGACAGATGTTTAAGTAAAGAATGAATTCCTTCGTGTTCATAGTTAAGGCAAAGCAAAGATTTTGTTATTGATCTACCATCGACATGTTTAGGTCGAGTAATCATAAGGTCTTGATGCCAGGCATCCGTCTATACGAGGTTTAGGTTATTTATTTATTGAGTTTTCAACTCATTTGTTGTTGTTTAATCTTTTTCAAGCCAATTGGTATGAGTCTTCCACCATCTTGTTTTGGTCTCCCTATATATATGGAGGTTGTGGTGTTGGACGTGAGGACGCTACAACCGACATCCTCTTCTAGTGCCATACCACAATGGTGTAGGTGGACGAGGGCGTGGAGTACCTGATTCCCCATCTATATGTGGCCTATTTCGCTTGGGTTGACGAGGAATTCTACGGTCCTCGTTGGGGGTTTCAACAGTCTGCCCAGTGATGCTAACGGATCAGTGTTGCCCCCTCTTGATACACCGTGGACGACCTTAAGTCCAACCCCGACTACGACCCAAAGTTCAAGCCCTAGCCCTAAGGACACCAGCTTTTGATGGGAACCACTTTTGGTAACCGCCCTTGTAGAAAGAGTTAAGACTAACCCCTCCCTCCTTATATTTTTTTTGTGCGGGGAATGGCCCTAAAGAAGTGGGCTTGTCAATAAATCATTCCAATTTATATATGAAGTATATAAAATGTATAATTCATGTGTGTTGTCCTTACTATCCATTTGACGTTGTTGATTAGGTGGTGGAGTTGCACGCTTCTGCATATGCTTAATGGAAAGATAAAAATCAATGGGATGGCAATGCCTCCTAAGACGTTGCAAATTAATCCTGACGAAGCGGTTATTGTGTTTCCACGACAATAGAAGGTCCGGGGCGTGACAAGCAAGATGCTAGAATTCAAAGAGTACAAACCACAACTTGTTTGGCAAGGATAGTATTCCAAGCATATTCGTCGCGAGGGATGTACATACCAACGCTAGTAGGAACTGACCACGCTATGTCATGTGCGAACCGCTATTCTTTATCGATTCATTATCGCCGGCAAGGAAACATACTATGCCGTTGAAGAATATGTCCGAATATGAGATTTGCCTTTAGAGAGTAGTTTTAGCTGTAGTAGGGTTAGGGAAATTTTTTAGCTTTCGAGATCTATCTAATCACCATCTGAATGTCAAAATCTACTCGTTTCATAATGCCGAACGGGTGTTAATCACAGAACCGTAACCATATGATTATCGTTAATCCTTAATTTAGAAGAGGCTTTCGATCTGTAGAGGAGATGTTGAAACTTGCCAGTCTTTCTTCCAATTGCTGAATTATTGCCATCAACTATAGAATTGCATCATATGCTAAATCGGACTAGTCTCCTTCGGACGAGACACTTCCTGCCATCAATCAGAAAATTCGTCTTGATATCTACGTAGATGGTCATTGTCATTTCCAAATCCTCAAGGTACCCAACGTAGAAAAATGACATCTGAGATTTTATTCGATATAAGCCGTTAAGTTTTTATGGTGCTAGTAATTGGGTCGATCCGACGAAATGGGTTGCCCCTGCCGGACAAAAGAGGGGGAGGCACGCAACGCCACATCTTTCTTCCCATCATTCTCTCACCGATATGCTAATTCTGTCCAGCTCTTAAAATCCCAAATGGTGAATTCGGTTAGGGGATTTCAATTAAAAAACCAATAAGAGAATACATATTTAGAGGAGAAAAAGATGGAAAATGGACGTAGTAGGTAACCCAAAATTTCCCCAAAAAAAAAAAAAAAGATGAATCGTTACCAAAATTACCACCTAGGCATGGGCAGAGACCGATTTTCTATAGATTCAGGATACCTTTTTCCCACCTCTTTTTTGCTTCTTTTGCTTCTTGTATTCATCATATAAACTGAGAGCCCTCGTTGTACGATCTAACTCGCTCCTCAATCTCTCATTCTCTTTTATGTCGTGCAGGAGCATATAATGTTCTGATAGCTTCTTTTTCACCTCGCCTTCGTTGAGTGAACTTGCTTCCTCCAGAATACGGTCCACACTGGATGTGGCCGCTCCTTCACTCGCACGTTTCCTCTTGTTGCTCGATTTCATAGCATTGCTCTTCAGGCTGAAGGATTCCCGTTCAAGTGACAAGTCCAGGAACGCTCGTTGAGGGGACAGCATGGAGAAATAAGCTTGGGTAGGAGCAATGCTCAAGTTAGCAATGCCTGAAGCCATAGTTGAAATTGTTGGATGATAATGTTTTGTTAGAAGGTTGAGTTCCCAAAGCACGGAAGCTAGCGCACCACTTTGATTAGGGTCCAAGGCATATGGTTGATATTTCTGCAAAACAGTAATTGCTATGAGAGAGATTGTTCGTAGTTTACGCGGCAACACAAAAGGGTATATGAAACCAAGTGATCTGATATGACAGAATCATGCGAGAAATTGGTCCTTTATTGAGCAGAGCTTAAATAAAGGTGAAGCCTATGAGAGTGCACTCTAGTCATGCAGATGGCAAAACATCGCTATGACTGGGAGCATGTAAGATAAGCTCGCCCAATGCTCGTCAGAAAGACCGCCACCATAGCTTCTCAACAGCCATTTGCAATGACAACTGAAAAAATGGATCTAGAAAGCAACAACAATCCTACTGATGATTAAGTTTAGTTTCATGATAGCAAAGGTACTTAGCAGCTCGATAGTCAGTCATCGGATCTTTCCTGTTGTTAGATGAGATAACCAACAAAGTTCACTAATGTTATCGCCTCGAAGCTTGAATAGAAGACATTTGACACATACACAAATGCGTGCACATATAATTTCTGCATACCCTGTTGATGATTAAGTTTAGTTTCATGATAATGGACCTATTGCTAGCCATCTTGCTGAGCAATTCAAAGAGTACATGGAATGCATAGTAGACTGTCTGCATTCTTTGCACGACATGATAATTCTCTCAAAGGGATGATTATTGTCCAACATGACAGGAATGGTCAGAAGAAATATACCCTCCATATGCCAACCGACCTGGATATGTCATTCTCGAGTGATATTGCTAAGTTTATAAGCATAGAAACCGAAGCCTCAGCGTGAGTTTATCCAACGCCTGTGTGGTTTTCGTAATAGTATATATCCTCCGAGCTTCTCATTAGTGGCTGAACTGTTATATTTTTTGTTTGTGGGTAGCTCTTCAAGATGTAGGACGTGAGCATGGGGATATGGCTGGAGCAATTCAACAGTTCTGTGCCGGTACAGTACTCACACAGCTGGAAATTTTGCCAATATGGTTGCATGGAAGACTACTACACTGCACATTACCAGTCTCGTAGGCAGATGATCTGCTTGTGGGACAAATTGGCGAGGGGTCAAGCCCAATGCTGCAACTTTAGATGACGGAGTAACAGACCAATCTCGTCTTTAAGATTTAGCCGTACATAGTCCTCTTTGGCTTCTTGTAATTAAGCTTGCAGTTGGTTAGTTCTGTTAATCATGAAATAGGTCAGGCTGGCAATCCCAGTAGAGAATGAGATGAAGAAATTTTGACTGGGATATATTGTACCATTGCACCGGCTGTTTAATCGAGCTGAGTAATCTTGGTTAGGTCATCTTGAAGGGAGTCCATTTTGCACAACTGGGCAAATCTCTTCATTTAGGATGGAGTAGGCTATAGAGCGAAGCATCAACCAATAGGCTGAAATGGAAAAGATGGGTTCCGGTCCATGCCTTGGAGTTTCGATGTCGGTTCTGTTCGACATCATAGTCTGTAGGCTGAATACGCTTGAACTGGACCAAATAATGTCATCTCTATTTTTTCAATTTTGATGACCAAATTGTTACTCCGATCCAAAAAACTGGCGAGTTCAATGAATGAAATTTGCACTTTTACAAATCGGGCATCCTATAGTCCCTCGCTCCTTTGGGTAAGTCTTGCATAGATCTGAGTCCATAACCCAAATGCATTGCGGGCATCGGTCTTATGGAATTCACCTAATGAAGGCCATAGGGGTCCAACTGAATCCGGATTCAAAAAGGTATTTACTTGCTGCCCCAGCCGAACCACCACTTTCTCATTGCTGTAGTCCGCTCAAACTTCTTTTGTCTTCTGTGACAGCTTAATTTGGGCCGTACAACCTGCAAGCCTTTGAATCGGTCATGTATTGGGTGTGTTGAACGTGCCTATAAATATCATCAAGTGAATTAAAAATTCTAAAATTTATCACGGATATACAATTGGATCCTAAAATTTTCAAAAAATCAGTCAAAACTTATCATGAAAATATAATTGAGTATTAAAATTTTCAAAAAGTGCAATCAAATCATAATCTTGTTAGGCTTGTGCAGTCAAATCTTTCATTTAATTCCGTCTAACTTGATAAACGAAAAATGTAAACAAGTTTTAGGACTTGATTGCATCAACTTGATAAATTTTAGGACTTGATTATACTGTTGTGATAAATTTTAGAATTTGATTATACTTTTAAAAGTTTTATGGATCAATTGCACTTTAGTGGTATGTTTTAGGACTTCGGGTATACTTATCCAAATCATTATCATTGAAAAACAATTGAGTGCTGCCGGTGATGAGTTCATGGACATGTTATTTTTAACGTAGGTGTGTAATGAGCAATGGACACGTTATTTTTAACGTAGGTGTGTAATGAGCAGCATAGATGGGTTAAAATTTCTCGATTCGAATTTTCTCAGCAGTTAGGAAGAAATTGCTATATAATCCTAGTCGGAGACTTTGAAGAACCAAATGAGACTGTGTATGTGAAGTTCATTAGAACTTTGTATTTTAAGCGATTTAATATACATGCGATTGTTTGAATTCGGTACATACTATGTGGTTTTGGCTACAACCATAGCGCCACATGGCTTGCTCATGTACGGATTTTATCCAGCAATTTAATTTTTAAGGTTCTTTAAGCAAAATTAATTCTGCGTCTCTAAGTCTTATGCATGTTTTGGAAATAAATCACTAATCAATATTGTAATGATTGTTCAAAAATATTAAATGTTTGTAAATAAGTGTTTTTATAGATAAATGTACTCTATTTCGAAATACTTATATAATATATGAAAGATATAATGGTTTATTATGGAGTTTTGAAAGAATTAAAAATGCAGGGTTATCTGTTCATATTTGATGAATAAATATAATTAAGAGATCAACACAAAATATCCTTTATCAAAATATGAAATTACAAAAATAAAATTATAATAAAATTACTCATAAAGGGTTCTATAACAAATTGCTTGTATTTCAACATGTGCGGTAAACACAATTATCACGAATAAAAGTTTGGATACTCATTATGACGAAATCTTTGGTCGTACTTCTTAAGTGCATGATATTAACAAATTGATAAAGAAAACATGATGGCCCATATTTACATTTAAATGACAAAAACTCGTTGAATCTTTCATGTTCTCAGATGAGATAACCAACGAAGTTCACTACACATGCACACACGCATGCACATATAATTTCTGCATACCCTATTGATGATTAACTTCACTTTCATTATAATCGACCTTTTGCTATGCTTCTTGCCGAACAATTTGAAGAGTACATTGAATGTGCGCAGTGGTAGATCGTCTGCATTCTTTGCAGGACACGATAATTCTCTCAAAGTGATGAGTATTGTCCAACATTACAAGGAATGGTCAGAAGAAATATACCCTCCACATGCCATCGGACCTGGATATGTCATTTCGAGTGATACTGCTAAGTTTATCGTTTCTCAACATGGAATCCAAAGCCCCATGGTGAGTTCATCCAACGCCTGTGTGGTTTTCATAAGAATATATATCCTCCAAGTTTTTCTTATTAATGGCTGAACTGTCGTATATTTTGCCTGTGGGTAGCTCTTCATGATGGAGGATGGGAGCATGGGGATCTGGGCGGAGCAATTCGACAGTTCTGTGCCGGTACAGTACTCACACAACTGGAAATTTTGCCAATATGGTTGCTTGGAAGACTATTGCATTGCACATTACCAGTATCCTAGGCAGATGATCTGCTTGTGTGAAAATTGGCGAGGGGTCAAGCCCAATGCTGCAACTTTAGATGACGAGTAACAGACGAATGTCGTCTTAAAGGTTTAGCCGTACGTAGTCCTCTTCGGCTTCTTGTAATTAAGCTTGCAGCTGGTTAGTTCCATTATATAATGAAATAGGTCGGGCTGGCAATCCTAGGAGAGAACGTGATAAAGAAATTTTGACTGGGATATATTGTACCAACGCACTGTCTATTTGATCTACTAAGAAAACTTCCCAATATGTTTAGAAGATTGACAAAACCTTCCACAAGTGTTTCGTGATTCTGATGATAGAATTTCTGAGTGATATTCTTGGAGCCAACTGGTTCAGATTTTGTTTTGAATATCATTACACTTAGACTTGTTCGTCTTATCAAAATGTGGTAGTTGTCTTTGTCAAAGTCAGTGATATTAATTGGAATTGTATGAGGACAATAGTAAAGCTTGCGTGAGGGTTGTGAAGATAACGTACATCTTCAAACATTACGAGAAGCTTTCAGAACTTCATAATCAATGTGGATGATATGAAGCGCAACAACTAGTAATTTGGCTCAAATTTCTATCCTTATATATATTGATTGTCTATCTATCCAGGAATGGTGAAAACCAATGTTATCCTCCTTCTCTTATGGATTCGTGATTCGATTAATCATTTAGAGATGATACATTATGTCCTAACGAGGAACTCTACCAAATGAAACCTAACCTATATTGTATGGGTAACAAAACCAAAGGGAGATTCTAATCTTATAATCCAAACAGTGATTAGATCTTCTCATATCATTAATGTCCAACAGGTTGATTGGATGAATGATCCTTAGAAGTATTATCCGATGAATGATCCTTAGAAGTATTATCCAACGGTCAACTTGGAAATCGAGGAGTATAAAAGGAGATCGTGGAGCTGAAGGAACAACAAGATCTAAAGTCTAAAATTCCAAATTTCAAAGAGAGCCTCAATACTTTCATACTTGTCTTTGTAAGTTGAAATTGTAATCTTTGAGTGGTAGTTGTTTAGAGTGACTATGTGAGATCAAAAGATACAATCACACATACTTGAGTGGTGAGTACTCAAGTTCTAAAATCTCTTATTGGTTCTCTTGTGAAATCCAGCCAATAAGCTATCGATGTGGGAGAGTGGATGCATACTTGCTATTAGTTGAACCACTATAACTGTTGTATGCAATCTTCTTTATCCCTTAACCTCTCTTTTATTCTATTTGATAATTTATTGCACACGAAAATATCTGATCACTGCAAAGTTTTTCATCAGACGTTATTCCTTCGTGTTATTGAACTTGGTCATTTTTAAATTCTGTTTTAATTGTATATAATTACCTATTTACTCTCCTCTATGTGATAGTTCTAGTTGCATCATGATCAAGCTGAGTAATTTTGGTTTTTCATCTTGAATGGAATCCATTTTGCACTACCCGGCAAATGTCTTCAGGTCGCTGCTCTAAGTTTCGTTCTCGGTTCCGTTTGACATCATAGTCTGCAGGCTGAATTTGCTTGAACTGGACCAAATAATGTCACCTCTCTATGCTCAATTTTGATGACCAAATTGTTATTCCTCCAAAAATCCAGCGATTTGGATGGATGAAATTTGCACTTTTACAAATCGGGCATCCTATCCAGTCCCACACTCCTACGGATAAGGCTTTCCTGGATCCGAGTCCATGGGCTAAATCCGTTGTCTGCGTCGATCATATGGAATTCACATAACGACGGCCAATCCATGTTGAATCATGTTCTAGACAGATCCTGAGCCACTCCTCCATTGGCCGCCAGCTGAACGTCCTTTTTCCCATTACTCTAGGCCACTCAACTGGTTTGTCTTCTGTGCCAGCTTTATTTGGACGGTACAACCCGCCAGCCTTGGTGACAGTCATGTTGTGGCCATTGCCTTTTCACGAATCACGTCGATCTGACGACTCGTTCATATGTTGAATGTGTCTATAAACACCATTGTAATATAAAAACACACGAGCTTTGTCATTGGCAGGTTCTTGGCCCCAATGTTGCCGACACAGGTGTGGATTGCATATTGGCACAGTTGGGTTAAATTTTTCAATGTGAGTTTTGTAAAGCAATTAGAAAGAAAACTGCCTTATTAGGATGGTACAACACCCTAGCCCTCGTGAACATCATGTTTAGGCCATTGCCATTTCACAAATCACGCCGATCTACCAACTCTTTTGTATGTTAAGTGGACCTGTAAAGATCATTATCATATCAAAAACACACGAGCTTGGTCTCTGGCGGATTTGTGGTCCAAAGGTTGCCAACATAGGTGTGGAATTGGCATTGGCACAGTTGAGTTAAATTTTGTCAACGGGAATTTTGTCAACAATTAGGAAAAATCTACTTTATTAGGACGGTACAACCCCCAAGCCTTTGTGGAGGTCATGTTTTGGCCATCGTCTTTCCACAAATCACGTTGGTCTATTAAATCTTTCATATGTTAAGCAACTTTGTATGTGTCAATCATTTATTAATATCATTCATTACTTTAATTCGACAAATTCAATTCATTAGAATAATCCATAAAATATGGAGGAACAAAAAAACAAGTAATCTATATTCTGATGTTGCTAACACAGGTGAGGAATGGAAATTGGCATAGTTGGGTTAAACTTTTCAATCGGCATTTTATGAACAATGAGGAAGAAACTACTTTATCATAACGGTACAACCGGCCGGCCTTTTTGGAGGTCATGTTTCGGCCATCTCCTTTTCACGAATCATGTTAACGTTTTTGACTGTTTTGTATGTTAAGTGGGCCTATAAATGTCATTCTCATATAAAAACACATCAGCTTTGTCGATGACGGGTTCTTGGTCCCGATGTTGCCAACACAAGTGTGGAATGGGCATAGACACAGTTGGGTTAAAAAAAAAATTTGGAATTTTCTCAACAATTAGGAAGAAACTACTAAAGAACTCTAGCTAGAAACAGCACCAAATGAGAGTGAGTATATGAAGTTTATTAAACTTTAATATTTAAGCCATTTTGTATGTGTTAGATTGTTTCAACTCATTTTGTTGTATATAGATTTGCTTTGTGGAAAGAAAATCAATGTTGTGTAGTTGCGGTCGCGATGACGACCTAAGTGGCACAGACATTAGGACACGACACGACACGCGGACACAATATTTTTAAACGAAATAGAAAATTTCCACACATTGTAATACATTATATATTAAATGTCTATTTTTATATATACATGAAAATTTATTATTTTTATATTTATTTCAACCAAATTAATTTGATTCAACTTACAACTAAACAAAGAAATAGCTTAGTATAAATTTATAATAAAAACATGAATCAATCATTGATTAATATCATTCATTGTTTTAATTCGACAAATTCAATTCCATTACAATAATCCATAAAATATGGAGGAACAAAAAAAAAAAACAAGTAATTCATATTCCGATTTTGCTAACACAGTTGTTGAATGAGCAATCGCCTAGCTAGTTTAAATTTCTCGATTGGAATTTTGTCAACAATGAGGAAGAAACTACTTTATCATGACGGTACAACCGGCCGGCCTTTTCGGAGGTCATGTTTCGGCCATCCCCTTTTCACGGATCATGTTGATGTTTATGACTGTTTTGTATGTTAAGTGGGCCTATAAATGTCATTCTCATATAAAAACACGCCAGCTTTGTTGATGACGGGTTCTTGGTCCTGATGTTGCCGACACAGGTGTGGAATGGGCGTAGACACAGTTGGGTTAAATTTTTTATGGGAATTTTCTCAACAATTCGGAAGAAACTGCTATATAACTCTAGCTAGAAACAGTGCCAAATGAGAGTGTTTATATGAAGTTTATTAAACTTTCATATTTAAGCCATTTGTATGTGTTAGATTGTTTCAACTCATTTTGTTGTATGTGAATTTGCTTTGCGGAAAAAAAGTCAATGTTGTGTAGCTGGAGTCGCGATGAGGACCTAAGTGGCACAGACATCCGAACATGACATGACACGCGGACACGATATTTTTAAACGAAATAGAAAATTTCCACACATTGTGATGCATTACATATTAAATGTCTATTTTTATATATACATGAAAATTTATTATTTTTATATTTATTTCAACCGACTTAGTTTGATTCAACTTACAACTATACAAAGAAATAGCTTAGTACAAATTTACAATAAAAACATGAATCAATCATTTATTAATATCATTCATTGTTTTAATTCGACAAATTCAATTCAATTACAATAATCCATAAAATATTAGGACGGTACAACCGGCCGGCCTTTTCGGAAGTCATGTTTCGGCCATCTCCCTTTCACGGATCATGTTGATGTTTTGACTGTTTTGTATGTTAAGAGGGCCTATAAATGTCATTCTCATATAAAAACACGTCAGCTTTATCCATGACGGGTTCTTGGTCCTGATGTTGCCGACACAGGTGTGGAATGGGCATAGACACAGTTGTGTTAAATTTTTTTAATGGGAATTTTCTCAACAATTGGGAAGAAACTGCTAAAGAACTTCAGCTATAAACAGTGCAAAATGAGAGTGAGTATATGAAGTTTATTAAACTTTCATATTTAAGTCATTTTGTATGTGTTCGATTGTTTCAACTCATTTTGTTGTATGTGGATTTGCTTTGCGGAAAGAAAGTCAATGTTGTGTAGCTGGAGTCGCGATGAGGACCTAAGTGGCACAGACATCAGGACACGACACGACCCGTGGACACGATATTTTTAAACGAAATAGAAAATTTCCACACATTGTGATACATTATATATTAAATGTCTATTTTTATATATACATGAAAATTTATTATTTTTATATTTATTTAAAACGAATTAATTTGTTTCAACTTACAACTAAACAAAGAAATAGCTTAGTATAAATTTACAATAAAAACATAAATAAATCATTGATTAATATCATTCATTGTTTTAATTCGACAAATTCAATTCCAATACAATAATCCATAAAATATGGAGGAACAAACAAAACAAGTAATTCATATTCTGATTTTGCTAACACAGTTGTTGAATGAGCAATCGCATAGCTGGGTTAAATTTTTTGATTGGAATTTTGTCAACATTGAGGAAGAAACTACTTTATCATGACGGTACAACCGGCCGACCTTTTCGGATGTCATGTTTCGGCCATCCCCTTTTCACGGATCATGTTGATGTTTTTGACTGTTTTGTATGTTCAGTGGACCATTAAATGTCATTCTCATATAAAAACACACCAGCTTTGTGGATGACGGGTTCTTTATCCTGATTTTGCCGACACAGGTGTGGAATGGGCGTAGACACAGTTGGGTTAAATTTTTTATGGGAATTTTCTCAACAATTCGGAAGAAACTGTTATATAACTCTAGCTAGAAACAGTGCCAAATGAGAGTGAGTATATGAAGATTTATTAAAGTTTCATATTTAAGCCATTTTGTATGTGTTAGATTGTTTCAACTCATTTTTGTTGTATGTGAATTTGCTTTGCGGAAAAAAAAGTCAATGTTGTGTAGCTGGAGTCGCGATGAGGACCTAAGTGGCACAGACATCAGGACAGGACACGACACGTGAACATGATATTTTTAAACGAAATAGAAAATTTCCACACATTGTGATGCATTACATATTAAATGTCTATTTTTATATATACATGAAAATTTATTATTTTTATATTTATTTCAACCGAATTAGTTTGATTCAACTTACAACTAAACAAAGAAATAGTTTAGTACAAATTTACAATAAAAACATGAATCAATCATTCATTAATATCATTCATTATTTTAATTCGACAAATTCAATTCAATGATAATAATCCATAAAATATGGAGGAATAAAAAAAAACAAGTAATCCATATTCCGATTTTGCTAACACAGTTGTTGAATGGAAAATCATATAGCTTGGTTAAATTTTTCGTACAGAATTTTGTAAACAATGAGGAAGAAACTACTTTATTAGGATGGTACAACCGGCCCGCCTTTTCGGAGGTCATGTTTCGGACATCTCCTTTTCACGGATCATGTTGATGTTTTGACTGTTTTATATGTTTAGAGGGCCTATAAATGTCATTCTCATATAAAACACGTCAGCTTTATCGATGACGGATTCTTGGTCCTGATGTTGCCGACACTGGTGTGGAATGGGCATAGACACAGTTGTGTTAAATTTTTTGAATGGGAATTTTCTCAACAATTAAGAAGAAACTGCTAAAGAACTCTAGCTATAAACAGTGTCAAATGAGAGTGAGTATATGAAGTTTATTAAACTTTCATATTTAAGTCATTTTGTATGTGTTCAATTGTTTCAACTCATTTTGTTGTACGTGGATTTGCTTTGCGGAAAGAAAGTCAATGTTGTATAGCTAGAGTCGCGATGAGGACATAAGTGGCACAAACATCAGGACACGACACGACACTCAGAGACTATTTTTAAATGAAATAGAAAATTTCCACACATTGTGATGCATTACATATTAAATGTCTATTTTTATATATACATGAAAATTTATTATTTTTATATTTATTTCAACCGAATTAGTTTGATTCAACTTACAACTAAACAAAGAAATAGTTTAGTACAAATTTACAATAAAAACATGAATCAATCATTTATTAATATCATTCATTGTTTTAATTCGAAAAATTCAATTCAATTACAATAATCCATAAAATATGGAGGAACAAAAAAAACAAATAATCCATATTCCGATTTTGCTAAAACAGTTGTTGAATGGGAAATCGCATAGCTGAGTTAAATTTTTCGAACGGAATTTTGTCAACAATGAGGAAGAAACTACTTTATTAGGATGGTACAACCGTCCGGCCTTTTCGGAGGTCATGTTTCGGCCATCTCCTTTTCACGGATCATGTTGATGTTTTTGACTATTTTGTACGTTAAGAGGGCCTAAAAATGTCATTCTCATATAAAAACACGTCAGTTTTGTCGATCACGGGTTCTTGGTCTTGATGTTGCCGACACAAGTGTGGAATGGGCATAGACACAGTTGTGTTAAATTTTTTTAATGGGAATTTTCTCAACAATTAGGAAGAAACTGCTAAAGAACTCTAGCTATAAACAGTGCCAAATGAGAGTGAGTATATGAAGTTTATTGAACTTTCATATTTAAGTCATTTTGTATGTGTTCGATTGTTTCAACTCATTTTGTTGTAAGTGGATTTGCTTTGCTGAAAGAAAGTCAATGTTGTGTAGCTAGAGTCGCGATGAGAACCTAAGTGACACGGACATCAGGACACGACACGACACGCGGACACGATATTTTTAAACGAAATAGAAAATTTCCACACATTGGGATACATTATATATTTAATGTCTATTTATATATATATATATATATATATATATGAAAATTTATTATTTTTATATTTATTTCAAACGAAATAGTTTAATTCAACTTACAACTAAACAAAGTAATAGCTTAGTACAAATTTACAATAAAAACATGAATCAATCATTTATTAATATCATTCATTGTTTTAATTCGACAAATTCAATTCAAATACAATAATCCATAAAATATTAGGACGGTACAACCGGCCGGCCTTTTCGGAAGTCATGTTTCGGCCATGTCCCTTTCACGGATCATGTTGATGTTTTGACTGTTTTGTATGATAAGATGGCCTATAAATGTCATTCTCATATCAAAACACATCAGCTTTATCCATGACGGGTTCTTGGTCCTGATGTTGCCGACACAGGTGTGGAATGGGCATAGACACAGTTGTGTTAAATTTTTTTAATGGGAATTTTCTCAACAATTGGGAAGACACTGCTAAAGAACTTCAGCTATAAACAGTGCAAAATGAGAGTGAGTATATGAAGTTTATTAAACTTTCATATTTAAGTCATTTTGTATGTGTTCGATTGTTTCTACTCATTTTGTTGTATGTGGATTTGCTTTGCGGAAAGAAAGTCAATGTTGTGTAGCTGGAGTCGCGATGAGGACCTAAGTGGCACAGACATCAGGACACGACACGACACGTGGACACGATATTTTTAAACGAAATAGAAAATTTCCACACATTGTGATACATTATATATTAAATGTCTATTTTTATATATACATGAAAATTTATTATTTTTATATTTATTTCAAACGAATTAATTTGTTTCAACTTACAACTAAACAAAGAAATAGCTTAGTATAAATTTACAATAAAAACATAAATAAATCATTGATTAATATCATTCATTGTTTTAATTCGACAAATTCAATTCCAATACAATAATCCATAAAATATGAAGGAACAAACAAAACAAGTAATTCATATTCTGATTTTGCTAACACAGTTGTTGAATGAGCAATCGCATAGCTGGGTTAAATTTTTCGATTGGAATTTTGTCGACAATGAGGAAGAAACTACTTTATCATGACGGTACTGTCGCGACCTCTTTTTTAGCGGCGCCCGCGATCGGGTACGGGCGCCTAAAGAGGCTAATGGCTCGGCTAAATTTATTATGCTCGGACTCTCCCAAGTCCACCAATTCACGACTTAATGGTTTGGGTTTTTTAGCCAGTAAATCAATTTTTTTTAAATGGAGTCGCCACTAATCAATTTGGGATGGGTTGATTAGAAACCCAAGCGAAGTATCGGGAGAAATACTTGCTCCTGCGCAACCAGAGAAATTAGGATCGGGACTTGATTACACTAGTTAATCACTAATGCCCTTTCGGTACCTAATCTTGTTTAAACCCCGAGGTTTTTGGATGTTCGAGGGATTTTCCATGCATTTTTGGGAGGAAAAACGTTTTTTTTTTAGTCATTTTCTAGTTTTTGGACACAAAAGGGATTTTTGGTATTTTTTTTGGAAAAATACAAGTCTTTTTGGCTTTTTCTGAATTTTTTTGGCTTTTTCATGAATTTTTGGCTTTTTTTTGGATTTTTGGCATTTTTTAATTTTTCGGAAAATAAAATATTTTTTTTTATTTTTTAATATTTTTGGAAAATAAATTATTTTTGATTTTTTTTGATTTTTTTAGAAAATAAAACATTTTTCAACATTTTTTTAATTTTTTTCGATTTTCTGGAAATTAAAACATTTCTTAATACTTTTTGGAAATAAATTATTTATTAATTAATTATTAATTATTTATTAAAATATTATTTAAAATAAAACTTTAAAAAAAAAAAGCGACCCGGGTCGGATCCGCGGGTTGGGTCGACCACAGCGGCCCGACGGGCCGCGTTTGTCCCGACTTTTTTTTCTCCTTTTTTTTTTTTTTTTTTTTTTTTTTTGGGGGAAAAAAAAAAGCCTAGCCCAAATAGTCTTATTTTTCAAGAAGGACCCGGCCCAGCGCGAGGGCCCGGGTTAGGGTCAGCCCTACCCGAACGAGACCCACGCCCGACCCGCTCTCGGCCAAAACCCTACCCTCACCGACCCGCATGACCCGGCGCGACTCCCCTTTCTCTTCGCCTAAACGCGGTGCCGATGGAGGACTTGAGGCGACGATGACTAGGTCGACGACGACAAGCGCGACGACAGTCCACGGCAGCAACGACGGTCTTCCACGGCGACGACGACTAGGGTTTCAAGCGGAGAAACGAGCGACGGGCGGTGGTTGATACCTGTCTGCATAGGGAGCACGGCGCAGGGGCGTTGCTGGTCGGCGTCAGGGGGGGATCGCGACACGGCGGTGGACAGATCCAGCCCTCCCCCTTCTAGTTTCGTGCTCGCTCAGCTCTCTACTTCGCAAATCCAGAACCGCTTCTTCTCCTCCGGCCTCAGCTGCTCACGGATCTGGGTTCGCTTGCCGCCGGCCTCCCCCGATGTCTCTCGGTGGGAGGTCGTTTAGCTTGCGACCCGATCCTCCGCCCTCTTGGCTTGCTCTTCGATTTCCCCCTTGAAGTCTCTCAAAGGGAAGATCTCGGAGTTCGCCGTCGTGTGGCCTTCCCCCCGACACCCTATTTATAGGCGCGCGGGTGCCGGTCGGCGGAGGCTAGGCCGGCGGTCTTTGGTGCGCCAACCGGCCTTCCTTCGCCGGCTGAACCGGCATCAGTTCCTCCCCCTCCACGAAGGCTCGCTCGCCATCAATGCCGCGTCCTCTCAGCCACCGGCCTATGCTCCTCTCTCTGCCCTAGCTCGTCCTTCGCGCGTCGGCACCCTTTGTGCGCGTGAGTTGCAGAGGCGTAGGGGAAGAAGAAGGAAGAAGAAGAAGAGAAGGGGGTCGAGCTTTTGGGGGAAAATGGTTAGGCCCTAGGCCTGCGTGAAAAAGAAAAAGAGGGGGTTGGGCTGGCTTTTTTTGTTTTCTTTTGCTTTTCTTTTGTTGTTTTGTTATTTGTTTATTATAAATAAAAACTTAATTAATAAAATAAACAAACTAAAAATTGAGGTGTCAACAGCTGCCCCTCTTTGAAGGTGAGCTCGCAGAGGTTGCATTCAAAGACAGACTGATGCCTCAATTTTATCCATGCATGTGTAGCAGATTATATTTTATTTGGGACCTATTATTCTATGCGGAAAAAGAGCAATATAACTTTACATATACTAAGACAGATAAGAAGATACATGTAGATACTTACCGAGAGTGAGTGAGATAGGGTGTAAACCCCGAGTTTGGCAAGTATCAAGGTGTCATCTTACCTGTTGATATGAGGAGGTTGCTTTTCTAGGACCCGAACCTTTCTTCGGTCGCCTTGACGGGAGACTACTCTTCTAGGACCCGAACCATTCTTCGGTCGCCTGTTAAAACAATCAATGGTTTGTCTAGGACCCGAACCTTTCTTCGGTCGCCTGTTAAAACAATCAATAGTTGGTCTAGGACCCGAACCTTTCTTCGGTCGCCTTGACGAGAGATTGCTCCTCTAGGACCCGAACCATTCTTCGGTCGTCTGTTGGAGTAATCAGTGGTTTGTCTCGGACCCGAACCATTCTTCGGTCACCGTGACGGGAAATTGCTTCTCCAGGACCCGAACCATTCTTCGGTCGCCTGTTAAAACAATCATTGGTTTGTCTAGGACCCGAACCTTTCTTCGGTCGCCTTGACGGGAGACTGCTCTTCCAGGACCCAAACCATTCTTCAGTCGCCTGTTAAAACAATCAATAGTTTGTCTAGGACCCGAACCTTTCTTCGGTCGCCTGTTAGAGCAATAAGTTGTTTGTCTATGACCTGAACCTTTCTTCGGTCGCCTTGACAGGAGATGCACCGACCTTTCTCAGGGCATCTGCTTGTTGGGAGATAGTACTTGGATGATCACAAGTACAAACTCTTGGGGGATACTTGGATGATCACAAGTATTGAAGGGGTACCTGGATGGTCATAGGTACAAACTCTTGGGGGATACCTGGATGATCACAAGTATCGAAGGGGTACCTGGACAATCACAGGTACAAACTCTTTGGGGAAACCTAGATGATCACAAGTATCGAAGGGGTACCTGAGATATTCGTGAAGGTCTCCCACCTCCTAGTATGGGGAATATCGAGGACATGCCCCGAATATTCATGAAGGTCTCTCACCTCCTGGTAATGGGGAACATTGAGGACGTGCCTCGCATATTCGTGAAGGTCTCTCACCTCCTGGTAATTTGGGAATATCGAGGACGTACCTCGCATATTCGTGAAGGTCTCCCATCTCCTGGTAATGGGAATATTAAGGGCGTACCTTGGATATTCGTGAAGGTCTCTCACCTCCTGGTAATGGGGAATATCGAGGGCGTACCTGGATATTCATGAAGGTCTCTCACCTCCTGGTAATTGGGAATATCGAGGGTGTACCTGGGATATTCATGAAGGTCTCTCACCTCCTGGTAATTGGGAATATCGAGGACATACCTGGGATATTCGCGAAGGTCTCTCACCTCCTGGTAATTGGGAATATCGAGGACATACTTGGGATATTCGCGAAGGTCTCTCACCTCCTGGTAATTGGGAATATCGAGGACGTATGAAGGTCTCTCACCTCCTAGTAATGGGAATATCGAGGACGTGCCTCGCATATTCATGAAGGTCTCTCACCTCATGGTAATTGGGAATATCGAGGACGTACCTTGGATATTCATGAAGGTCTCTCACCTCCTGGTAATTGGGAATATTGAGGACGTGCCTCGCATATTCATGAAGGTCTCTCACCTCTTGGTAGTTGGGAATATCGAGGGCGTACCTGGGATATTCGTGAAGGTCTCTCACCTCCTGGTAGTTGGAACAACGAGGACGTACCTTGGATATTCGTGAAGGTCTCTCACCTCTTGGTAATTGGGAATATCGAGGACGTGCCCCGAATATTCATGAAGGTCTCTCACCTCCTGGTAATTGGGAATATCGAAGGTGTACCTGGGATATTCGTGAAGGTCTCTCACCTCCTGGTAATTGGGAATATCGAGGACGTGCCCCAAATATTCATGAGGGTCTCTCACCTCCTGGTAATTGGGAATATCGAAGGCGTACCTGGGATATTCGTGAAGGTCTCTCACCTCCTGGTATGGGGAATATCGAGGACGTGCCCTGAATATTCATGAAGGTCTCTCACCTCCTGGTAATTGGGAATATCGAAGGCGTACCTGAGATATTCGTGAATGTCTCTCACCTCCTGGTAATTGGGAATATCGAGGACGTACCTGAGATATTCATGAAGGTCTTTCACCTCCTGGTAATTGGGAATATCGAGGACGTGCCTCGCATATTCGTGAAGGTCTCTCACCTCCTGGTAAATGGGGAATATCGAGGACGTGCCCCACATATTCGTGAAAGTCTCTCACCTCCTGGTAAATGGGGAATATCGAGGACGTGCCCCACATATTCATGAAGGTCTCTCACCTTCTGGTAAAGGGGAATATCGAGGACGGGTCTCATATATTCATGAAGGTCTCTCACCTCCTGGTAATTGGGAATATTGAGGACGTGCCTCGCATATTCGTGAAGGTCTCTCACCTCCTGGATGACCGCAGGCACTCAAAAGGGCTAGAACACCTAGGTAGCCACAAGTGTACAAAGTACTGGAATACTTGGATGAACACAAGTATTTAATGATATGATCTGGGACCCCTCAGGCAGGTCTAAGTATCATGATGATAAGATAGCATACCTGGGTAACCGCAGGTGCACAACGAGTGGAGTGCTTGAACAGCTACTATATCATTTGGGGACAACTCGGGCAGGTTGAGTGTCATGAAGAGGAAGTACCTAGACAACGGTGGGTACTTGACGATATGGGGATACCTAGACAGCAGTAGGTATTCCAAAAGATACTTGGTCAGTCACAAGTATCAATACTCTAGGGACAACTCGAACAGATCGAGTGTCAGGAAAAGGGAGTATCCGAACGATGGTCGGTACTCAAAAACAAGGGGATACTTAGACAGTTGCAAGCACCCAAACTCAAGGGACGACTCGAATAGGTCGAGTGTCAAGAAGAGAGTACCTGGACAGTGGTAGGTATTTTAAGACAAATGGGGATAGAGATATGCTTACCTGGCAATATCTCTGATCTCTAAGAGTATGTTTGCTATTTACACAATATGCACACATGATTGTCTATGCTGTAAATTCATGAGTTCAAATGAGATTCATGCATTATAATTTTGTCAATTTTGCATCATCTGATTTCCACTGGGGAAGATTTTGAAAGACAACCTTCATTTAGAATGTAGATGTCTTGAGCATGCCAGATGAGGGACTTTCAGTCTGAAAGGACTTTCCACTCTCTCTCATGGAAAAGGCTATCCTGACCATTGATGCAGGATTTATAAGGACCACCTTCTCACTGCCATCATGTCAGCAGGGGTCTGAGTATTCTCGCAAACAGTACGATTTTACCAATGTAAGAGGTCTTTGTTGAAACTGTGATGAAGTCTTGGCCAGTGGCTCATCGAAGAGGACCATCAAGGTCAAGGCTTATGAATGGAGTGCCGCACGATTGTCTCCGGGCTTGGAAGTCAAGAATCCTGCGAAAAGAGATAGAGTAATCTTGCTCGTACTTCTTCGAGCGATGTTTATAGACATATGAAATCCTAGGTTAATTGAAGTGCCCTAGTCTGAAGAGACTTTTACAATGGGATGTAACGTAGACTTGGCTCACATGTAAGAGGGTGAGAGTTGGTGACTGTCTTGGCATTTGTCACTAGTCTTTCTTGTAAGATGGAGGTTCTATGGACCACAACAACTTTTCTTGGCTGTATTTTTGACTAGGGGGCGTTGGCCTCGCTTTTACCAGGCACACTGCTTTTTTCATGCCCCTATTTTTATTCCAGTTCTTCTTTTATGGGCATTGACCTTGCTCTTACCAAGTACACTGCTTTTTTATGCCCATGTTTTTTTCATTCTTGTCGTTAGAGGAACTAGCCTAGGCAAGTTCAATGACGACACTGTTGTTAGACTCTTGAGTTTTCGTCTTCAGCTAGTGCTCCAAGCTATGCTGTTTAAATGGTAGTAACTTCTTTTTTGTCTCAATGTGAGGGTAAAATTACAGACTCACTTGAGTTGTACAATGAATACAAGTGCGTAGAGAAAGAATTGCTCTTCGTCATTCTAGGGCACTTAAATTAACGCGAGTGTTCATATGCAATAAAGACACTCAAAGATTGATGCAAGTGCAAGCAAGAGAATTCCTATCCCTTTTCTCACCTCGTGATGCTGCTTTGCCTCTGCTCTGCCCTAATGTGGGGTGGTTCTTGATGGGGGTAGGATAGAAATTTCACTAGTGTATGGGGCTCAATGGGGTGAGCGATGGAATGCCTCTCACTATTTTGGTTATCGTACCATTCGCGAGAGAACTCTTTACCCTGCAGCCATGGAATCTTCTGCACTCATCTCACAAGTATATAGATGGGGGACTGTGTGTAGGATATAGCTTGCCTGTCATCATTCTGACGCGCCTCATCCAGCATGCTCGATCAATCTTGTATTCTTCACTTAGCTGTCTATTCTAATAATCCTCAGTGGAATCAGTGACTTAGACAGACAAAATCATCATGCAGATTTCATCTGGAAATGACATGCAACATTTTGATTATGATGAAGTTTGAACTCTTCAAAACAAGTGAATGGTTTTGACTCAAAAAGACCCTATTGACGACTTTAGGGGCTAACATAGTGGTGTTTCCAAATATGTTAGAAAGGGTTATTCGCAAATGGATGTCAATGGTTGTCCCTATTAATTAGGGATATGACACATGAATGATCAGCCAAGGATTGGGAATCTGATCGGGCATCTCTACTTTTGCCCCTGCAGAAGAGAAGATGTACAAGTAGATCAATTAGTCTGGTGAGTTGTCATTTGCTTTGGTGATTACTCAGGATGCCATTTCATTTAGGAGAGTTTGTCGCTCTAGGAGAGCTTATCGTTTTTGATAGTTTGACATGTCTTTCCTTGATTTGTTATCCGCATTTTTTTACGATCAAGTGATCACAAAGTCCTATGTCCCTTGCTTCGTTAGATAAAAGGGATCATGTTAGTCAAAAATTCTTTCAAGAGTCGAATAACTTGGGAGCGATACAACATTACCATCAAGTTTGCTTTTTGATTCCCAATTTTCCCTTCACCGGATTGGATGGACTTGAAGTGCAAGTGGGACACGAAGTCCTATGTCTTTTGCTTCATTAGGTCATCTGCTCTCTAGTAATTTGCAGGCGCAAGAGAAGCAAAAAAAAAAAATTTTTTTTTTTTTACCAAGCGGCTAACTGCCGCGTCGGGGATTCGAACCCCCGACTTCAGACCGTTTTGCTTCTTCCCGGATACCACTCGGCTAGAGGCGCCGACGGTGTTCATAGGGCGCTGTTTTTTTCATTTAACCGATTCGGTTCCTGGACGTCACGTCCTTTCATACCAAGTTAGGTAAATCGATACGCGTCATTTGATTTGTCCAAATTAATCATTAAGCTTGTGAGTTCAGATACTAGGAGTATTGGAAACGATACCAAATTACTCTTCTCTAAAGTTTGTATTTGCTGACTCCTAGGGATATTTGAATGTCGATGACAGCCTTTTCGTCTTGGCACAATTTGACATTTCTTTCGATTGGCCTTCCTTACTCATGGCCGTGTATGTATGATTGATGGTTTGTCGATTTATCTTCAACGCCTTCCTTCTGCGGAATTTTTCTTCTATCTTTGACTATATGGCCATTGGGCAAAGTCATGTACCTCAAGCTTCTATGGAATCTGAGATGGACAATCAAAATCTCCAATTCTCTTATGGCAATTACTTCTTGGGAGAGCATGCATCTGGAGTGAAGCTTCTAAATTCTAAAGTCATTGTCCAGGGTGTGGGGCTATAGATCGCCTTGACTGTCTAGATTTTCTCCCTGTTGACAGTAATCACTTAAAAGGAAGAGGAGAAACTCCTTCCTTATGTTGAAGTTGATACTGTAACATCTAGCCGTTTGGGCGCGTCGTGCGACAAGATAGTCCTTTGGCTTAGGATGGAGTCAAGGCGGGGAGTGAGGCATGTCATGGATGCTTCGATTTCAACTGTATGCATGTACCTATTATGTCTCACATTTTGTATCCTGTAAATAGAAAAGAGGGGTTGTCATTCTCAATATTATGTTAAGGGAATAAGACTTACCCATTTTTTTTAAACAGGATGCTCCTTTCTATTTGCCCCTGTTTTCTTGGCAGGGTGTCTTTGAATTTGGCGAGTTCACCTGATGCGCTTGCTTCAAATGCCCTCTGTCACACTAAGTCAAAGGGGACGGGAATGATCTTCTGAGACATGAAGTGAATGAGTTAGAAAGACAAACATGATTAAATTTATCATCTTGTTTTAACAAAAACTTTCGGGTGATGAAATATTTTTTATTTTCAAAATACGTCTTTGGGAGAGAAAAAGCATGAGGAAGCCCAGCCCTCAGTATTCTCCTTGGACGATATTTTCTTTTCATGGTTGGATAACATCACTTTGGCGGGTTTGGGATACCGCCTCATGCTTTCAAAACAAAATATTAGAATTGTACATTATATTACTGAAATGGAAAATACAACAGTAGCACACTAGACAGAATAAGAAACATGAAACAAGCAACACCCATGAAAACTCCTATGAAAAGGAGCACTTTGATAGTGCTGGTTTTGAAATCAAGCGCCTTTGAGTTCCTCGCCTCCAGTAGACTCGAAATATTCGCATGAGAGGACCACTTCATTGAAGCTACGGAAATGCAACCCATGCAACCAACAGCGATGCTTGCGGGGTAAAGCTCCTATGAACAGCTTTATCATTTCTTCATCGGCCAGCTGAGGGTAGGTTTGCATCATAAAAGCTTCCCACCTCCTTGCATATGCTCGAAAATCCTCCATTGGTCTTCTTTTAAAGTGAACCAAGTTCTCGCAAGACGCCGGCTCAATGCGGTGCTGGTACTGATGCAGGAATATGGAAGACAGCTCATTCCAATCCCTCATGAGGCTGATATCTACTGTGACGAACCATTGCAATGCAGACCCTGTAAGACTTTCTTGGAAGGCCTGAGTTGTGAATGACATCGGGCTATAGTATCGACTCATTTCAGCATGGAGGTACTGCAAGTGGGCCACGGGGCAAGTCGTGCCGTTATACTTGCGGAAATTGGGTATCCACATTTCTATGGGGGTCATGATCCTACCAGGGCAAGACAAGCTTGGTATGTCTTGATTAGGCCACTAGTTTTCCCACTGCATATTCGTTGTAATGGTGAATTCTTCTGTTTCAGGGAAGTTGGACTCTACCGAAATTACCCCATTACTTTCTTTTGGGTTAAAATTTCCGAATGAGGATGAAGTATTGAAACTATCCTCATGGTCAGAGGACGAGCTTAGTACTTCGTTAGGATCGTAGCGTATAAAGACGTATGCTTCCTCTTCTGACGGACCTTCATCTCCGGATGAGAGTATGAAACAGTTATACGATGAATCGTCAGTTTCATTATTGAAATAACGCTGGAAGTCCTTGGGATTGTATTCTAGGGCCGGGAAGTCTTCAGGGTTGTACTCTAGAGGATGGTGGCCTTCAAAGCTGTATTCTTGGGAATGCTCGAAGCTTTGGTGCGGTGGCTCGTCGGTAGATGTTGAATCGATCTGCTTAGGCTTTCTTTTCTTGGCTTCTGGTCTAGACCTTTTAAGTAAGGCCCTTCGCTTTGCTAACTTGATTCTGTCAAGGGAAGTGAGAGACATTAGAGTTTCACTGTCTGATTCACTTTCCAGGTTGATAGGGGTTGGTATTCTTTGGACCCAAGCTCTTGGAGTAAGCTTGGGGAGTTGTCCAGTTGTGCCCCGCTCTTGAACAGGCTCTGAGTCTATGATCTCGTACAAAGGCTCCTTGCCTTTCCTAATGGGAAATTTTCCAGTAACAGGATGTTGCTTAGCTGCCCATTTATTATGCAAGGCTTTATTAACACGTTTCTCTCCTATCTCAGCAACTAACGGCTCCTCGTGCTCCGCGATCACCGACTCTTCGTAGGGCAAGATGATGTCAGGGGTGATGTCAATATTGTACTCTTGGTGAAAAACATGAATTAGTTCCCTCTAGGTTTTAAGGGGACTAATCTTCCTGATAATGTACCATCGCAAGGCAGGGCCAGTCAAGTTTGATTGGTACGATTGAATCATCCATCGGACCAAGTAGGCCTGCAAGTAGGTCTCTGGGCGAGAGGTATCAGCATACCTTTCGCATTCAGGTGCTTTGAGCTTTTCAGGGATCTTAATGCCGGCGTAATTGGATAGGTCCATGGGATTCTGCTCCTGTAGTTGGCTTAACTTTTTCATGATTCTTTCAAACTGTCTATAGTACTGGCTATTTTCTGGCAAATTTGCGGGTGTCATGACGGTGTTTGAGGCAACTATAGAGTTGGGCTCAGCTTGAGTGGATTTCATTTGTCTCGAGAGTTGTTGAAGGACAATGGACATCTGTCCTACGCCGTCTTCAATGTTGGCGAGACGATTTTGTACATCATTCTGATCGGGCCCTGTTGCATGAGGCCATTCGCGGGCGATTGGTGGCCGGCGATTCATAACTACCTGCTCGTTGCGGAAACAATGAATGAGCACGAAAGTAAACAGAGATTGACCTATGGCAATGGTCTAATTACTTTTTATTTATCAAAATAGGATTTTATAGACCGCAAACTTCTGACATCTAAAACTTGAAATTGAAATGACAGAATGAAATACTAGACATTAAACAAAAATCCCTAAACAATGGGACAAAACTTTCACAAGATTAATACTAAGGGGCAAATGATTCCCAATTTATATGCGACGGGGAGCCTTGCTCTTGCGAGGATGCCTGCTTCCTTGGGCTGGCTCTGAGGTGTGCATCCAGTCCATTCCCAAATCCCTCTCCATAAGCTCTGCTTGCTCGTGCGGGCTGCTCTCTCTGATTGAGCGAGGGACTGATGGCTTCCACCTTGTCGGGATGTGATGATTGTGGATGTAGGCCGCAGAGGCGTGGTGGGCTTTTTCTTCTCCCTCAAGCCCTTCAGGTATCACAATCCTTTTACGATGGCACTTGTCCTAGGTTTCCTCAGCAGTAGAAATTTCGAATTCATAGTCACGGCTTGTGTTGAAAAGAACTGGAGGGACCATCATCTTGAAAGGCGGTGGGATCTCCCGAAGGGCTCCATATTGTCGTGCTACCCGATACGGGTAGTAGGGAATGGCGTCGGTGAGACCGAACAACGGAATTGGGCGGGTCCGCATGTAAGCAAAGCGGGCCCTTTTTTCATGGAACCAACTAGCACACCATTGGAATGCCTCAGGAGCTGGGTTTCTTAGAGAGCTTACCCAATTTAAACAGCTTTGATTGGGAATGTACGGTCCTAAAACCATAAATTTTTGTAATGGATTTTCAAAAGCATTTGTTTCAGGCGATCGCATGAAGTCTTGAAATTCGCTTAGGTGAGAAAAGAACCAAACTTGTAAAATTTCAGGAGAGGCTCGCATGATTTTCTCCGAGTTGTCTTTAAAACGATTAAAAGACAAGAATGTTTCAGTTAAAATCATGTTAACATAATTTCCCCCCCTCAAGATCTGATCAACTATCCATGCCATCTTAGGACTTATTGCATTTCTTTGATGAGGGAAAATGATGAGTCCGAAAAAGGCTAGGAGGAAAATCTCACTTTTTTGGGTCATAGGCTGATTTTGAAAACAAGCTTTCATAAATTCAAAAGGGCAGGTATTATGGTTGTTTTCAAGAATTTGTGTCATAATATGGACTTCAGTTCTTAAAAGGCGCGCCAACCCACGCAATGGGATGATGCCTGTTGATGGCCTGACAAGCTTTTTCTCAAGAGGCATTCCAGTGATGATGTTGTATTCCTCCAAGGTTGGAGTTAGCTCAAACCTACCAAACATAAAAGTAAGTGTCCTCGGGCACCAGAAATGTGCAATGGCCTGTATGACTTCGGGACGAACAGTGATTTGAATCAACGATAGGAGATGATTGATTTTGGCTTTCACATGCTCTTGGGCAAACTGATCCAATTGACCCCACCATCTTAAGAGTTCCGCTTTGGGAGTAGGAATGAACTGGATATCGTCTTTCCCCATCGCATATAGATTGGGACTTTGAAAAGCTTATCCTAAATTGCCATGGGCCAATAAAAGACTAAGTAAAAGTAAAGAAATCACTTTACTTTTAAATAAAATGGCAAGCACAAAGACATACAGATGGGACGTGCGGCTCGATTTCTAACTTAGAAGGCTTGATGAAATTAAAAGGGTATCCGCCCATCGCAATCTCGCGTTAGCAGCATACCCCCTTAACCTCGGCTAAGAAATTCGGGGAAAAGAAAGGCAACCTCTACATCGCAGTCTCGCATTTGAGGTCGTATCTTTCTTAACACCATCCTAGAAATCCTATGGCGGCCCAGGTCCGGCGGCCGGGTTGTGTATGCCATGTGTAGTGTTTAAAACAGTAAAGCAAGCACAGCAGTCTATAATCACAAAACATTTTATTTTGACAGAATAAAAAGAAAAACTTTAAGCTATTACCCTGTACAAAAGAAAAAAAACCAAGTCAGCAAAGCATTTAAACAAAGATAAAATGGCCTAAGTCTTCAAATTTTCCCTAGCGGAGTCGCCAAACTGTCGCGACCTCTTTTTTAGCGGCACCCGCGATCGGGTACGGGCGCCTAAAGAGGCTAATGGCTCGGCTGAATTTATTATGCCTGTAAAAGTCCACCAATTCACGACTTAATGGTTTGGGTTTTTTAGCCTGTAAATCAATTTTTTTAAAATGGAGTCGCCACTAATCAATTTGGGATGGGTTGATTAGAAACCCAAGCGAAGTATCGGGAGAAATACTTGCTCCTGCGCAACTAGAGAAATTAGGATCGGGGACTTGATTACACTAGTTAATCACTAATGCCCTTTCGGTACCTAATCTTGTTTAAACCCGAGATTTTTTGGATGTTCGAGGGATTTTCCATGCATTTTTGGGAGGAAAAACGTTTTTTTTTAGTCATTTTCTAGTTTTTTGGACACAAAAGGGATTTTTGGTATTTTTTTTGGAAAAATACAAGTCTTTTTGGCTTTTTCTGAATTTTTTTGGCTTTTTCATGAATTTTTGGCTTTTTTTGGATTTTTGGCATTTTTTAATTTTTCGGAAAATAAAATATTTTTTTTTATTTTTTAATATTTTTGGAAAATAAATTATTTTTGATTTTTCTTGATTTTTTTAGAAAAAAAACATTTTTCAACATTTTTTTAATATTTTTCGATTTTCTGGAAATTAAAACATTTCTTAATATTTTTTGAAAATAAATTATTTATTAAATATTTATTAATTATTTATTAATTATTTATTAAAATATTATTTAAAATAAAACTTTAAAAAAAAAAGCCGACCCGAACGTATCCACGGGTTGGGTCCAACCCGCCAAACGTAGCCGCTTGCGGGCCCAACTCGGATTTTTCTCCCTTTTTTTTCCTTTTTTTTAAAAAAAAAGCCCCCAAATAGTCCTATTTTTTGGAAGGACCCGGCCCAAGCGCGAGGGCCCGGAGTTTCCCGCCGGAGCCCTACCCGAAAACCCACGCCCGACCCGCTCTCGGCCAAAACCCTACCCGCATCCCGACCCGCCTCTCTCGACCCCATCCCCTTTCTCTTCGCCTAAACGCGGCGCCGATGGAGGACTTGAGGCAGCGGCCTGCGTCAACGACGGCAGCGACGACGGTCCACGGCAGCAACGACGGTCTTCCACGGCGACGACGACTAGGGTTTCAAGTAGAGAAACGAGCGACGGGCGGTGGTTGATACCTGTCTGCAGAGGGAGCACGGCTCAGGGGCGTTGCTGATCGGCGTCAGGGGGGATCGCGACACGGCGGTGGACGGATCCAGCCCTCCCCCTTCTGGTTTCGTGCTCGCTCAGCTCTCTACTTCGCAAATCCAGAACTGCTTCTTCTCCTCCGGCCTCAGCTGCTCACGGATCTGGGTTCGCTTGCCACCGGCCTCCCCCGATGTCTCTCGGTGGGAGGTCGTTTAGCTTGCAACCCGATCCTCCGCCCTCTTGGCTTGCTCTTCGATTTCCCCTTGAAGTCTCTCAAAGGGAAGATCTCGGAGTTCGCCGTCGTGTGGCCTTCCCCCCGACACCCTATTTATAAGCGCGCGGGTGCCGGTCGGCGGAGGCTAGGCCGGCGGTCTTTGGTGCGCCAACCGGCCTTCCTTCGCCGGCTGAACCGGCATCAGTTCCTCCCCCTCCACGAAGGCTCGCTCACCATCAATGCCGCGTCCTCTCAGCCACCGGCCTATGCTCCTCTCTCTGCCCTAGCTCGTCCTTCGCGCGTCGGCACCCTTTGTGCGCGTGAGTTGCAGAGGCGTAGGGGAAGAAGAAGGAAGAAGAAGAAGAAGAGAAGGGGGCCGGGCTTTTGGGGGAAAATGGTTGGGCCCTGGGCCTGCGTGAAAAAGAAAAAAAAGGGGTTGGGCTGGCTTTTTTTTGTTTTCTTTTGCTTTTCTTTTGTTGTTTTGTTATTTTTTTATTATAAATAAAAACTTAATTAATAAAATAAACAGACTAAAAATTGAGGTGTCAACAAGTACAACCGGCCGACCTTTTCGGATGTCATGTTTCGGCCATCCCCTTTTCACGGATCATGTTGATGTTTTTGACTGTTTTGTATGTTCAGTGGACCATTAAATTTCATTCTCATATAAAAACACGCCGGCCTTGTGGATGACGGGTTCTTGATCCTGATTTTGCCGACACAGGTGTGGAATGGGCGTAGACACAGTTGGGTTAAATTTTTTATGGGAATTTTCTCAACAGTTCGGAAGAAACTGCTATATAACTCTAGCTAGAAACAATGCCAAATGAGAGTGAGTATATGAAGATTTATTAAAGTTTCATATTTAAGCCATTTTGTATGTGTTAGATTGTTTCAACTCATTTTTGTTGTATGTGAATTTGCTTTGGAAAAAAAGTCAATGTTGTGTAGCTGGAGTCGCGATGAGGACCTAAGTGGCACGTACATCGGACACGACACAACACGTGAACATGATATTTTTAAACGAAATAGAAAATTTCCACACATTGTGATGCATTACATATTAAATGTCTATTTTTATATATACATGAAAATTTATTATTTTTATATTTATTTCAACCGAATTAGTTTGATTGAACTTACAACTAAACAAAGAAATAGTTTAGTACAAATTTACAATAAAAACATGAATCAATCATTTATTAATATCATTCATTGTTTTAATTCGACAAATTCAATTCAATGATAACAATCCATAAAATATGGAGGAATAAAAAAAAAACAAGTAATCCATATTCCGATTTTGCTAACACAGTTGTTGAACGGAAAATTGTATAGCTTGGTTAAATTTTTCGTACGGAATTTTGTAAACAATGAGCAAGAAACTACTTTATTAGGACGGTACAACCGTCCGGCCTTTTCGGAGATCATGTTTCGGCCATCTCCTTTTCACGGATCATGTTGATGTTTTTGACTATTTTGTATGTTAAGAGGGCCTAAAAATGTCATTCTCATATAAAACACGTCAGCTTTATCGATGACGGGTTCTTGGTCCTGATGTTGCCGACACTGGTGTGGAATGGGCATAGACACAGTTGTGTTAAATTTTTTTTATGGGAATTTTCTCAACAATTAAGAAGAAACTGCTAAAGAACTCTAGCTATAAACAGTGTCAAATGAGAGTGAGTATATGAAGTTTATTAAACTTTCATATTTAAGTCATTTTGTATGTGTTCGATTGTTTCAACTCATTTTGTTGTACGTGGATTTGCTTTGCGGAAAGAAAGTCAATGTTGTGTAGCTAGAGTCGCGATGAGGACATAAGTGGCACAGACATCAGGACACGACACGACACGCAGACACAATATTTTTAAACGAAATAGAAAATTTCCACACATTGTGATGCATTACATATTAAATGTCTATTTTTATATATACATGAAAATTTATTATTTTTATATTTATTTCCACCGAATTAGTTTGATTCAACTTACAACTAAACAAAGAAATAGTTTAGTACAAATTTACAATAAAAACATGAATCAATCATTTATTAATATTATTCATTGTTTTAATTCGACAAATTCAATTCAATTACAATAATCCATAAAATATGGAGGAACAAAAAAAACAAATAATCCATATTCCGATTTTGCTAAAACAGTTGTTGAATGGGAAATCGCATAGCTGAGTTAAATTTTTCGAACGGAATTTTGTCAACAATGAGGAAGAAACTACTTTATTAGGATGGTACAACCGTCCGGCCTTTTCGGAGATCATGTTTCGGCCGTCTCCTTTTCACGGATCATGTTGATGTTTTTGACTATTTTGTATGTTAAGAGGGCCTAAAAATGTCATTCTCATATAAAAACACGTTAGTTTTGTCGATCACAGGTTCTTGGTCCTGATGTTGCCGACACAGGTGTGGAATGGGCATAGACACAGTTGTGTTAAATTTTTTTAATGGGAATTTTCTCAACAATTGGGAAGAAACTGCTAAAGAACTCTAGCTATAAACAGTGCCAAATGAGAGTGAGTATATGAAGTTTATTGAAATTTCATATTTAAGTCATTTTGTACGTGTTCGATTGTTTCAACTCATTTTGTTGTAAGTGGATTTGCTTTGCTGAAAGAAAGTCAATGTTGTGTAGCTAGAGTCGCGATGAGAACCTAAGTGGCACAGACATCGGGACACGACACGACATGCGGACACGATATTTTTAAACGAAATAGAAAATTTCCACACATTGTGATACATTATATATTTAATGTCTATTCATATATATATATATATATATATATATATATATATATATATATATATATATATGAAAATTTATTATTTTTATATTTATTTCAAACGAATTAGTTTGATTCAACTTACAACTAAACAAAGTAATAGCTTAGTACAAATTTACAATAAAAACATGAATCAATCATTTATTAATATCATTCATTGTTTTAATTCGACAAATTCAATTCAATTTTAATAATCCATAAAATATGGAGGAACAAAAAAAACAAGTAATCCATATTCCGATTTTGCTAACACAGTTGTTTAATGAGCAATCGCATAGCTAGGTTAAATTTTTCGATTGGAATTTTGTCAACAATGAGGAAGAAACTACTTTATCAGGACGGTACAACCGGCCGGCCTTTTCGGAGGTCATGTTTCGGCTATCCCCTTTTCATGGATCATATTGATGTTTTTGACTGTTTTGTATGTTAAGTGGGCCTATAAATGTCATTCTCATATAAAAACACGCCAGCTTTGTTGATGACGGGTTCTTGGTCCTGATGTTGCCGACACGTGTGGAATGGGCGTAGACACGGTTGGGTTAAATTTTTTATGGGAATTTTCTCAACAATTCGGAAGAAACTGCTATATAAAACAGTGCCAAATGAGAGTGAGTATATGAAGTTTATTAAACTTTCATATTTAAGCCATTTTGTATATGTTAGATTGTTTCAACTCATTTTTGTTATATATGAATTTGATTTGCGGAAAAAAGTCAATGTTTTGTAGCTGGAGTCGCGATGAGGACCTAAGTGGCACGTATATCGGGACACGACACGACACGCGAACATGATATTTTTAAACGAAATAGAAAATTTCCACACATTGTGATGCATTACATATTAAATGTCTATTTTTATATATACATGAAAATTTATTATTTTTATATTTATTTCAACCAAATTAGTTTCATTCAACTTACAACTAAACAAAAAAATAGTTTAGTACAAATTTACAATAAAAACATGAATCAATCATTTATTAATATCATTCATTGTTTTAATTCGACAAATTCAATTCAATTACAATAATCCATAAAATATGGAGGAATAAAAAAAAAACAAGTAATCCATATTCCGATTTTGCTAACACAGTTATTGAATGGGAAATCGTATAGCTGGGATAAATTTTTCGTACGGAATTTTGTCAACTATGAGGAAGAAACTACTTTATTAGGACGGTACAACCGGCCGGCCTTTTCGGAGATCATGTTTCGGCCATCTCCTCTTCATGAATCATGTTGATGTTTTGACTGTTTTGTATGTTAAGAGGGCCTATAAATGTCATTCCCATATAAAAACACGTCAGCTTTATCCATGACGGGTTCTTGGTCCTGATGTTGCTGACACAGGTGTGGAATGGGCATAGACACAGTTGTGTTAAATTTTTTTAATTGGAATTTTCACTACCATTAGGAAGAAACTGCTAAAGAACTTTAGCTATAAACAGTGCAAAATGACAGTGAGTATATGAAGTTTATTAAACTTTCATATTTAAGTCATTTTGTATGTGTTCGATTGTTTCAACTCATTTTGTTGTCTGTGGATTTGCTTTGCGGAAAGAAAGTCAATGTTGTGTAGCTAGAGTCGCGATGAGGACCTAAGTGGCACAGACATCAAGACACGACACGACACGACACGCGGACACGATATTTCTAAACGAAATAGAAAATTTCCACACATTTTCATACATTACATATTAAATGTCTATTTTTATATATACATGAAAATTTATTATTTTTTTATTTATTTCAACTGAATTAGTTTGATTCACCTTACAACTAAACAAAGTAATAGCTTAGTACAAATTTACAATAAAAACATGAATCAATCATTTATTAATATCATTCATTGTTTTAATTCGACAAATTCAATTCAATTACAATAATCCATAAAATATGGAGGAACAAAAAAAACAAGTAATCCATATTCCGATTTTGCTTACACAGTTGTTGAATGGGAAATCGCATAACTGGGTTAAATTTTTCAAACGGAATTTTGTCAACAATGAGGAAGAAACTACTTTATTAGGACGGTACAACCGGCCGGCCTTTTCAGAGGTCATGTTTCGGCCATGTCCTTTTCACGGATCATGTTGATGTTTTTGACTGTTTTGCATGTTAAAAAGCCCTATAAATGTCATTCTCATATAAAAACACGTCAGTTTTGTCGATCACGGGTTCATGATCTTGATGTTGCCGACACAGGTGTGGAATGGGCATAGACACAGTTGTGTTAAATTTTTTTAATGGGAATTTTCTAAACAATTAGGAAGAAACTACTAAAGAACTCTTGCTATAAACAGTGCCAAAAGAGAGTGAGTATATAAAGTTTATTGAACTTTCATATTTAAGTCATTTTGTATGTGTTCGATTGTTTCAACTCATTTTGTTGTAAGTGGATTTGCTTTGCTAAAAGAAAGTCAATGTTGTGTAGCTAGAGTCGCGATGACGACCTAAGTGGCACAAACATCAGGACACGACACGACACGCGGACATGATATTTTTAAACGAAATAGAAAATTTCCACACATTGTGATACATTATATATTTAATGTCTATTTATATATATATGAAAATTTATTATTTTTATATTTATTTCAAACGAATTAATTTGCTTCAACTTACAACTAAACAAATAAATAGCTTAGTACAAATTTACAATAAAAACATGAATCAATCATTTATTAATATCATTCATTGTTTTAATTCGGCAAATTCAATTCAATTACAATAATCCATAAAATTTGGAGGAACAAAAAAAACAAGTAATCCATATTCCAATTTTGCTAACACAGTTGTTGAATGGGAAATCGTATAGCTGGATTAAATTTTTCGTACGGAATTTTTTCAATAATGAGGAAGAAACTATTTTATTAGGACGATACAACCAGCCGGAGGTCATGTTTCGGCCATCTCCTTTTCACGGATCATGTTGATGTTTTGACTGTTTTGTAAGTTAAGAGGGCCTATAAATGTCATTCTCATATAAAAACACGCCAGCTTTATCGATGACGGGTTCTTGGTCCTGATGTTGCCGACACAGGTGTGTAATGGGCATAGACCCAGTTGTGTTAAATTTTTTTAATGGGAATTTTCCCAATAATTAGGAAAAAACTGCTAAAGAACTCTAACTATAAACAGTGCCAAATGAGAGTGAGTATATGAAGTTTATTAAACTTGCCTATATAAGTCATTTTGTATGTGTTCGATTTTTTCAACTCATTTTGTTGTATGTGGATTTGATTTGCGGAAAGAAAGTCAATGTTGCATAGCTGGAGTTGCGATGAGGACCTAAGTGGCACGACATCAAGTCACGTCACGACACACGGACACGATTTTTTTAAACGAAATAGAAAATTTCCACAGATTGTGATACATTACATATTTAATGTCTATTTTTATATATACATGAAAATTTATTATTTTTGGATTTATTTCAAACGAATTAATTCGTTTCAACTTACAACTAAACAAATAAATAGCTTAGTACAAATTTACAATAAAAACATGAATCAATCATTTATTAATATCAATCATTGTTTTAATTCGACAAATTCAATTCAATTACAATAATTCATAAAATTTGGAGGAACAAAAAAACAAGTAATCCATATTCCGATTTTGCTAACATAGTTGTTGAATGGGAAATCGTATGGCTGGATTAAATTTTTCGAACGGAATTTTGTAAACAATGAGGAAGAAACTACTTTATTAGGACGGTACAACCGACCGGCCTTTTCGGAGGTCATGTTTCGGCCATGTCCTTTTCACGGATCATGTCGATGTTTTTGACTGTTTTGTACATTAGGTGAGCCTAGAAATGTTATTCTCATATAAAAACACGTCTGCTTTGTGGATGACGGGTTCTGGGTCCTGATGTTGCCAACACAGGTGTGGAATGGGCATAGACACAGTTGGTATATATTTTTTATAGGAATTTTCTCGACAATTAGGAAGAAACTGCTAAAGAACTCTAGCTAGAAACAGTGCCAAATGAGAGTGAGTATATGAAGTTTATTAAACTTTCATATTTAAGCCATTTTGTATGTGTTCGATTGTTTCAACTCATTTTATTGTATGTGAATTTGCTTTTCGGAAAGAAAGTCAATGTTGTGTAGCTAGAGTCGCGATGACTACCTAAGTGGCACAGACATTAGCACACGACACGACACGCGGACACGATAGTTTTAAACGAAATAGAAAATTTCCACACATTGTGATACATTAGATATTTAATGTCTATATATATATATATATGAAAATTTATTATTTTTATATTTATTTCAAACAAATTAGTTTGATTCAACTTACAACTAAACAAAGTAATAGCTTAGTACAAATTTACAATAAAAACATGAATCAATCATTTATTAATATCATTCATTGTTTTAATTCGACAAATTCAATTCAATTACAATAATCCATAAAATATGGAGGAACAAAAAAAACAAGTAATCCATATTCCGATTTTGCTAACACAGTTGTTTAATGAGCAATCGCATAGCTAGGGTAAATTTTTCGATTGGAATTTTGTCAACAATGAGGAAGAAACTACTTTGTTAGGACGGTACAACCGGCCGCCCTTTTCGGAGGTCATGTTTCGGCCATTTCCTTTTCACGGATCATGTTGATGTTTTTGACTGTTTTGTATATTAGGTGGGCCTAAAAATGTCATTCTCATATAAAAACACGCCAGCTTTGTTGATGACGGGTTCTTGGTCCTGATGTTGCCGACACAGGTGTGGAATGGGCGTAGACACAGTTGGGTTAAATTTTTTATGGGAATTTTCTCAACAATTCGGAAGAAACTGCTAAAGAACTCTAGCTAGAAACAGTGCTAAATGAGAGTGAGTATATGAAGTTTATTAAACTTTCCTATTTCAGTCATTTTGTATGTGTTCGATTGTTTCAACTCATTTTATTGTATGTGAATTTGTTTTGCGGAAAGAAAGACAATGTTGTGTAGCTGGAGTCGCGATGAAAGTCTAAGTGGCACAGACATCAGGACACGACACGACACGCGGATACGATATTTTTAAATGAAATAGAAAATCTCCACACATTGTGATACATTATATATTAAATGTCTATTTTTATATATACATGAAAATTTATTATTTTTGTATTTATTTCGAACGAATTAATTTGATTCAACTTACAACTAAACAAAGATATAGCTTATTACAAATTTACAATAAAAACATAAATCAACCATTTAATAAAATCAGTCATTGTATTAATTCGATAAATTCAATTCTGTTACAATAATCCATAAAATATGGAGGAACAACAAAAACAACTAATCCATATTCCGATAATGCTAACACAGTTGTTGAGTGGGCATCCGCATAGCTAGGTTAAATCTTTTGATCGGAATTTGTCAATAATGAGGAAGAAACTACTTTATTAGGACGGTACAACCTGCCGGCCTTTTCAGAGGTCATGTTTCAGCCATCACCTTTTCACGGATCATGTTGATGTTTTCGACTTTTTTGTATGTTAAGTGGGCCTATAAATGTCATTCTCATATAAAAGCACATCAATTTTGTCGATGACGGGTACTTGGTCCTGATGTTGCCAACACAGGTGTGGAATAGGCATAGACACAGTTGGTATATATTTTTTTTTAGGAATTTCCTCGGCAATTACGAAAAAAATGCTAAAGAACTCTAGCTAGAAACAGTGCGAAATGAGAGTGAGTATATGAAGTTTATTAAACTTGCCTATTTAAGTGATTTTGTATGTGTTTGATTGTTTCAACTCATTTTATTGTATGTGAATTTGTTTTGCGGAAAGAAAGTCAATGTTGTGTAGCTGGAGTCGCGATGAAGATCTAAGTGGCACAGACATCAGGACACGACACGACACGCGGACATGATATTTTTAAACGAAATAGAAAATCTCCACACATTGTGATACATTATATATTAAATGTCTATTTTTATATATACATGAAAATTTATTATTTTTATATTTATTTCAAACGAATTAATTTGATTCAACTTACAACTTAACAATGAAATAGCTTATTACAAATTTACATAAAAACATGAATCAATCATTTATTAATATCATTCATTGTATTAATTTGACAAATTCAATTCCGTTACAATAATCCCTAAAATATGGAGGAACAAAAAAAAAAACAACTAATCCATATTTTGATTTTGCTAACACAGTTGTTGTGTGGGCATCCGCATAGCTAGGTTAAATCTTTTGATCGAAATTTGTCAACAATAAGGAAGAAACTACTTTATTAGGACGGTACAACCTGCCGGCCTTTTCAGAGGTCATGTTTCAGCCATCACCTTTTCACGGATGATGTTGATGTTTTTGACTGTTTTATATGTTAAGTGGGTCTATAAATGTCATTCTCATATAAAAACACATCAGCTTTGTCGATGACGGGTTCTTGGTCCTTATGTTGCCAACACAGGTGTGGAATGGGCATAGACTCAGTTGGTATATATTTTTTTATAGGAATTTTCTCGATAATTAGGAAGAAACTGCTAAAGAACTCTAGCTAGAAACAGTGCCAAATGAGAGTGAGTATATAAAGTTTATTAAACTTTCATATTTCAACCATTTTGTATGTGTTCGATTTTTGAACTCATTTTATTGTATGTGAATTTGTTTTGCGGAAAGAAATTCAATGTTGTGTAGCTGGAGTCGCGATGAAGATCTAACTGGCACAGACATCAGGACACGACACGACACGCGGACACGATATTTTTAAACGAAATAGAAAATCTCCGCACATTGTGATACATCATATATTAAATATCTATTTTTATATATACTTGAAAATTTATTATTTTTATATTTATTTCAAACGAATTAATTTGATTCAACTTACAACTAAACAATGAAATAGCTTATTACAAATTTACATAAAAACATGAATCAATCATTTATTAATATCATTCATCGTATTAATTCGACAAATTTAATTCCGTTACAATAATCCATAAAATATGGAGGAACAAAAAAAAAATCAACTAATCCATATTCCGATTTTCCTAACACAGTTGTTGAGTGGGCATCTGCATAGCTAGGTTAAATTTTTCGATCGGAATTTTGTCAATAATGAGGAAGAAACAATTTTATTAGGACGGTTCAACTGGCCGGCCTTTTCAGAGGTCATGTTTCAGCCATCACCTTTTCACGTATCATGTTGATGTTTTTGACTTTTTTGTATGTTAAGTGGGCCTCTAAATGTCATTCTCATATAAAAACACATCAGCTTTGTCGATGACGGGTTCTTGGTACTGATGTTGCCAACACAGGTGTAGAATGGGCATAGACACAGTTGGTATATATTTTTTTATAGGAATTTTCTCGACAATTACGAAGAAACTGCTAAAGAACTCTAGCTAGAAACAGTGCCAAATGAGAGTGAGTATATGAAGTTTATTAAACTTGCCTATTTAAGTCATTTTGGATGTGTTCGATTGTTTCAACTCATTTTATTGTATGTGAATTTGTTTTGTGGAAAGAAAGTCAATGTTGTGTACCCGGAGTCGCGATGAAGATCTAAGTGGCACAGACATCAGGACACGACACGACACGCGGACATGATATTTTTAAACGAAATAGAAAATCTCCACACATTGTGATACATTATATATTAAATGTCTATTTTTATATATACATGAAAATTTATTATTTTTATATTTATTTCAAACGAATTAATTTGATTAAACTTACAACTAAACAATGAAATAGGTTATTACAAATTTACAATAAAAACATGAATCAATCATTTATTAATATCATTCATTGTATTAATTCGACAAATTCAATTCCATTACAATAATCCATAAAATATGGAGGAACAAAAAAAAAACAACTAATCCATATTCCGATTTTTCTAACACAGTTGTTGAGTGGGCATCCGCATAGCTAGGTTAAATTTTTCGATCGGAATTTTGTCAATATTGAAGAAGGAACTATTTTATTAGGACGGTACAACTGGCCGGCCTTTTCAGAGGTCATGTTTCAGCCATCACCTTTTCACAGATTATGTTGATAATTTTGACTTTTTTGTATGTTAAGTGGGCCTATAAATGTCATTCTCCTATAAAAACACATCAGCTTTGTTGATGACGGGTTCTTGGTCCTGATGTTGCCAACACAGGTGTGAAATGGGCATAAACACAGTTGGGTTAAATTTTTTTATGGGAATTTTCTCATCAATTAGGAAGAAACTGCTAAAGAACTCTAGCTAGAAACAGTGCCAAATGTGAGTGAGTATATGAAGTTTATTAAACTTTCATATTTAAGCCATTTTGTATGTGTTCGATTGTTTCAACTCATTTTGTTGTATGTGGATTAGATTTGCGGAAGGAAAATCAATGTTGTGTAGCTGCGGCCGCGATGAGAACCTAACTGGCCCAGACATTAGAACACGACACGACACGCGGACATGATATTTTTAAACGTAAAAGAAAATTTTCACACATTGTGATACATTACATATTAAATGTCTATTTTTATAATACATGAAAATTTATTTTTTTTATAATTATTTCAACCGAATTAATTTGAGTCAACTAACAACTAAACAAAGAAATAGCATAGTATAAATTTACAATAAAAACATGAATCAATCATTTATTAATAGCATTCGTTGTTTTAATTCCACAAATTCAATTCCATTACAATAATCCACAAAATATGGAGGAACAAAAAAAAACAAGTAATCCATATTCCAATTTTGCTAAAACAGTTGTTGAATAAGCAATCGCATAGCTGAGTTAAATTTTTCGATCGGAATTTTGTCAACAATGAGGAAGAAACTATTTTATCAGGACGGTACAACCGGCTGATCTTTTCGGAGGTCATGTTTCGGCCATCTCCTTTCCACGGATCATGTTGATGTTTTTGACTGTTTTGTGTGTTAGGTGGGTCTAGAAATGTCATTCTCATAGAAAAACACGTCAGCTTTGTGGATGACGTGTTCTTGGTCCTTATGTTGCCAACACAGGTGTGGAATGGGCATAGACTCAGTTGGAATATATATTTTTTATAGGAATTTTCTCGACAATCAGAAAGAAACTGCTAAAGAACTCGAGTTAGAAACAGTACTAAATGAGAGTGAGTATATGAAGTTTATGAAACTTTCCTATTTCAGTCATTTTCTATGTATTCGATTGTTTCAACTCATTTTATTGTCTGTGAATTTGTTTTGCGGTAAGAAAGTCAATGTTGTGTAGCTGGAGTCGCGATGACGACCTAAGTGGCACAGACATTAGCACACGACACGATACGCGGACATGATATTTTTAAACGAAATAGAAAATTTCCACACATTGTGATACATTACATATTAAATGTCTATTTTTATATATACATGAAAAAAAATTATAATTATTTCAACCGAATTAATTTGAGTCAACTTACAACTAAACAAAGAAATAGTTTAGTATAAATTTACAATAAAAACACGAATCAATCATTTATTAATAGCATCCGTTGTTTTAATTCCACAAATTCAATTCCATTACAATAATCCACAAAGTATGGAGGAACAAAAAAAACAAGTAATCCGTATTCCGATTTTGCTAACACAGTTGTTGAATAAGCAATCGCATAGCTGAGTGAAATTTTTCAATTGGAATTTTGTCAACAATGAGGAAGAAACTACTTTATCAAGACGGTACAACCGGCTGGTCTTTTCGGAAGTCATGTTTCGGCCATCTCCTTTCCACGGATCATGTTGATGTTTTTGACTATTTTGTATGTTAGGTGGGCCTAGAAATGTCGTTCTCATACAAAAACACGTCAGCTTTGTCCACAACGGGTTATTGGTCCTAATGTTGCCAACACAGGTGTGAAATTGGCATAGACACAGTTGGGTTAAATTTTTTTATGAGAATTTTCTCATCAATTAGGAAGAAACTGTTAAAGAACTCTAGTTAGAAACAATGCTAAATGAGAGTGAGTATATGAAGTTTATTTAACTTTCCTATTTCAGTCATTTTGTATGTGTTCGATTGTTTGAACTCATTTTATTGTATGTGAATTTGTTTTGCGGAAAGAAAGTCAATGTTGTGTAATTGGAGTCGCGATGAAGATCTAAGTGTCACAGACATCAGGACACGACACGACACGCGGACACGATATTTTTAAACGAAATAGAAAATCTCCACACATTGTGATACATTATATATTACACGTCTATTTTTATATATACATGAAAATTTATTATTTCTATATTTATTTCAAACGAATTAATTTGATTCAACTTACAACTAAACAAAGAAATAGCTTATTACAAATTTACAATAAAAACATGAATCAATCATTTATTAATATCATTCGTTATATTAATTCGACAAATTCAATTCCGTTACAATAATCCATAAAATATGGAGGAACAAAAAAAAAAAAACTAATCCATATTCTGATTTTGATAATATAGTGGTTGAGTGGGCAATCGCATAGCTAGATTAAATCTTTCGATCGGAATTTGTTAACAATGAGGAAGAAACTACTTTATTAGGACGGTAGAACCGACCGGCCTTTTCAGAGGTCATGTTTCAGCCATCTCATTTTCACGGATCATGTTGATGTTTTTGACTTTTTTGTATGTTAAGTGGGCCAATAAATGTCATTCTTATATAAAAACACATCAGCTTTGTCGATGACGGGTTCTTGGTCCTGATCTTGCCAACACAGGTGTGGAATGGGCAAAGACACAGTTGGTATATATTTTTTTAAAGGAATTTTCTCGACAATTACGAAGAAACTGCTAAAGAACTCTAGCTAGAAACAGTGCCAAATGAGAGTGAGTATATGAAGTTTATTAAACTTTCATATTTAAGCCATTTTGTATGTGTTCGATTTTTTCAACTCATTTTGTTGTATGTGAATTTGCTTTTCGGAAAGAAAGTCAATGTTGTGTAGCTAGAGTCGCGATGACGAACTAAGTGGCACAGACATTACCACACGACACGACACGCGGACACGATATTTTTAAACGAAATAGAAAATTTCCACACATTGTGATACATTACATATTAAATGTCTATTTTTATATATACATGAAAATTTATTTTTTTTATAATTATTTCAACCGAATTAATCTGATTCAACTTACAACTAAACAAAGAAATAGCTTAGTATAAATTTACAATAAAAACATGAATCAATCATTTATTAATATCATTCATTGTTTTAAATCGACAAATTCAATTCCATTACAATAATCCATAAAATATGGAGGAACAAAAAATACATGTAATCCATATTCCGATTTTGCTAACACAGTTGTAGAATGAGCAATCGCATAGCTGGTTTAAATTTTTCGAGCGGAATTTTGTCAACAATAAGTAAGAAACTACTTTATTAGGACGGTACAACCGACCGGCCTTCTCGGAGGTCATGTTTCAGCCATCTCCTTTTCGCATATCATGTTGATGGTTTTGACTGTTTTGTGTGTCAAGTGGGCCTATAAATGTCATTCTCATATAAAAACATGTCAGCTTTGTCGATGACGGGTTCTTAGTCCTGATGTTGCCGACACAGGTGTGGAATATAGACACAGTTGGGTTAAATTTTTTTATTGGAATTTTCTCGACAATTAGGAAAAGACTTCTAAAGAACTCTAGCTAGAAACAGTTCTAAATGGGAGTGAGTATATGAAGTCTATTAAACTTTGTTATTTTAGTCATTTTGTATGTGTTCGATTGTTTCAACTCATTTTGTTATATGTGAATTTGCTTTGCGGAAAGAAAGTCAATGTTGTGTAGCTGGAGTCGCGATGAAGATCTAAGTGGCACAAACATCAGGACACGACAGGACACGCGGACATGATATTTTTAAACGAAATAGAAAATCTCCACACATTGTGATACATTATATATTAAATGTCTAATTTTATATATACATGAAAATTTATTATTTTCATATTTATTTCAAACGAAATAATTTGATTCAACTTACAACTAAACAAAGAAATAGCTTATTACAAATTTACAATAAAAACATGAATCAATCATTTGTTAACATCATTCATTGTTTTAAATCGACAAATTCAATTCCATTACAATAATCCATAAAATATGGAGGAACAAAAAAAACATCTAATCCATATTCCAATTTTGCTAACACAGTTGTTGAGTGGGCAATCGCATAGCTAGGTTAAATCTTTCGATCGGAATTTGTTAACAATGGGGAAGAAACTACTTTATTAGGACGGTACAACCGGCCGGCCTTTTCAGAGATCATGTTTCAGCCATCACCTTTTCACGGATCATGTTGATGTTTTTGACTTTTTTGTATGTTAAGTGAGCCTATAAATGTTATTCTCATATAAAAACACATCAGCTTTGTCGATGACGGGTTCTTGGTCATGATGTTGCCAACACAGGTGTGGAGTGGGCATAGACTCAAATGCTATATATTTCTTTATTGGAATTTTCTCGTCAATTAGGAAGAAACTGCTAAAGAACTCTAGCTAAAAACAGTTCCAAATGAGATTGAGTATATGAAGTTTATTAAACTTTCATATTTAAGCCATTTTGTATGTGTTCGATTGTTTCAACTCGTTTTGTTGTATGTGGATTTGCTTTTCGGAAAGAAAGTCAATGTTGTGTAGCTGGAGTCGCGATGACGACCTAAGTGGCACAGACATTAGCACACGACACGATACGCGGACATGATATTTTTAAACGAAATAGAAAATTTCCACACATTGTGATACATTACATATTAAATGTCTATTTTTATATATACATGAAAAAAAAAAATTATAATTATTTCAACCGAATTAATTTGAGTCAACTTACAACTAAATAGAGAAATAGCTTAGTGTAAATTTACAATAAAAACACGAATCAATCATTTATTAATAGCATTCGTTGTTTTAATTCCACAAATTCAATTCCATTACAATAATCCACAAAATATGGAGGAACAAAAGAAAACAAGTAATCCATATTCCGATTTTGCTAACACAGTTTTTGAATAAGCAATCACATAGCTGAGTTAAATTTTTCGATCGGAATTTTGTCAACAATGAGGAAGAAACTACTTTATCAGGACGGTACAACCGGCTGGTCTTTTCGGAGGTCATGTTTCGGCCATCTCCTTTCCACGGATCATGTTAATGTTTTTGACTATTTTGTATGTTAGGTGGGCCTAGAAATGTCATTCTCATATAAAAATACGTCAGCTTTGTTGACGACGGGTTCTTGGTCATGATGTTGCCAACACAGGTGTGAAATGGGCATAGACACAGTTGAGTTAAATTTTTTTATGGGAATTTTCTCATCAATTAGGACGAAACTGCTAAAGAACTCTAGTTAGAAACAATGCTAAATGAGAGTGAGTATATGAAGTTTATTTAACTTTCCTATTTCAGTCATTTTGTATGTGTTCGATTGTTTGAACTCATTTTATTGTATGTGAATTTGTTTTGCAGAAAGAAAGTCAATGTTGTGTAGCTGGAGTCGCGATGATGATCTAAGTGTCACAGCCATCAGGACACGACACGACACGCGGACACGATATTTTTAAACGAAATAAAAAATCTCCACACATTGTGATACATTATATATTAGACGTCTATTTTTATATATACATGAAAATTTATTATTTTTTATTTATTTCAAACAAATTAATTTGATTCAACTTACAACTAAACAATGAAATAGCTTATTACAAATTTACAATAAAAACATGAATCAATCATTTATTAATATCATTAATTATATTAATTCGACAAATTCAATTCCGTTACAATAATCCATAAAATATGGAGGAACAAAAAAAACAACTAATCCATACGCTGATTTTGCTAACACAATTGTTGAGTGGGCATCCGCATAGCTAGGTTAAATCTTTTGATCGGAATTTGTCAACAATGAGGAAGAAACTACTTTATTAGGACGGTACAACCAGCCGGTCTTTTCAGAGGTCATGTTTCTGCCATCTCCTTTTCACGGATCATGTTGATGTTTTTGACTTTTTTGTATGTTTAGTGGGCCTATAAATGTCATTCTCATATAAAAACATGCCAGCTTTGTGGATGTCGGGTTCTTGGTCCTGATGTTACCGATACAGGTGTGGAATGGGCATAGACACAGTTGGGTTAAATTTTTTTATGGGAATTTTCTCAACAATTAGGAAGAAACTGCTAAAGAACTCTAGCTAGGAACAGTGCCAAATGAGAGTGAGTATATGAAGTTTATTAAACATTCATATTTAAGCCATTTTGTATGTGTTCGATTGTTTCAACTCATTTTGTTGTATGTGGATTTGCTTTGAGGAAAGAAAGTCAATGTTGTGTAGCTGCGGTTACGATGAGGAACTAAGTGGCACAGACATCAGGACACGACACGACTCGACACACGGACACGATATTTTTAAATGAAATAGAAAATTTCCACACATTGTAATACCTTATATATTAAATGTCTATTTTTATATATACATGAAAATTTATTATTTCTATATTTATTTCAAACGAATTAATTTGATTCAACTTACAACTAAACAAAGAAATAGCTTATTACAAATTTACAATAAAAACATGAATCAATCATTTATTAATATCATTCGTTATATTAATTCGACAAATTCAATTCCGTTACAATAATCCATAAAATATGGAGGAACAAAAAAAAAAAAACTAATCCATATTCTGATTTTGCTAATATAGTGGTTGAGTGGGCAATCGCATAGCTAGATTAAATCTTTCGATCGGAATTTGTTAACAATGAGGAAGAAACTACTTTATTAGGACGGTAGAACCGACCGGCCTTTTCAGAGGTCATGTTTCAACCATCTCCTTTTCACGGATCATGTTGATGTTTTTGACTTTTTTGTATGTTAAGTGGGCCAATAAATGTCATTCTTATATAAAAACACATCAGCTTTTTCGATGACGGGTTCTTGGTCCTGATGTTGCCAACACAGGTGTGGAATGGGCAAAGACACAATTGGTATATATTTTTTTAAAGAAATTATCTCGACAATTAGGAAGAAACTGCTAAAGAACTCTAGCTAGAAACAGTGCCAAATGAGAGTGAGTATATGAAGTTTATTAAACTTTCATATTTAAGCCATTTTGTATGTGTTCGATTGTTTCAACTCATTTTATTGTATGTGAATTTGCTTTTCGGAAAGAAAGTCAATGTTGTGTAGCTAGAGTCGCAATGACGAACTAAGTGGCACAGACATTACCACACGACACAACACGCGGACACGATATTTTTAAACGAAATAGAAAATTTCCACACATTGTGATACATTACATATTAAAATTCTATTTTTATATATACATGAAAATTTATTTTTTTTATAATTATTTCAACCGAATTAATTTGATTCAACTTACAACTAAACAAAGAAATAGCTTAGTATAAATTTACAGTAAAAACATGAATCAATCATTTATTAATATCATTCATTGTTTTAAATCGACAAATTCAATTCCATTACAATAATCCATAAAATATGGAGTAACAAAAAATACAAGTAATCCATATTCCGATTTTGCTAACACAGTTGTAGAATAAGCAATCGCATAGCTGGGTTAAATTTTTCAAGCGGAATTTTGTCAACAATAAGTAAGAAACTACTTTATTAGGACAGTACAACCGGCCGGCCTTCTCGGAGGTCATGTTTCGACCATCTCCTTTTCGCATATCATGTTGATGTTTTTGACTATTTTGTGTGTCAAGTGGGCCTATAAATGTCATTCTCATATAAAAATACGTCAGCTTTGTCGATGACGGGTTCTTAGTCCTGATGTTGCCGACACAGGTGTGGAATAGGCATAGACACAGTTGGGTTAAATTTTTTTATTGGAATTTTCTCGACAATTAGGAAGAGACAGCTAAAGAACTCTAGCTAGAAACAGTTCTAAATGAGAGTGAGTATATGAAGTCTATTAAACTTTCCTATTTTAGTCATTTTGTATTTGTTCGATTGTTTCAACTCATTTTGTTATATGTGAATTTGCTTTGCGGAAAGAAAGTCAATGTTGTGTAGCTGGAGTCGCGATGAATATCTAAGTGGCACAAACATCAGGACACGACAGGACACGCGGACACGATATTTTTAAACGAAATAGAAAATCTCCACACATTGTGATACATTATATATTAAATGTCTAATTTTATATATACATGAAAATTTATTATTTTCATATTTATTTCAAACGAAATAATTTGATTCAACTTACAACTAAACAAAGAAATAGCTTATTACAAATTTACAATAAAAACATGAATCAATCATTTCTTAACATCATTCATTGTTTTAAATCGACAAATTCAATTCCATTACAATAATCCATAAAATATGGAGGAACAAAAAATACACGTAATCCATATTCGCATTTTGCTAACATAGTTGTAGAATGAGCAATCGCATAGCTGGGATAAATTTTTCGAGCGGAATTTTGTCAACCATGAGGAAGAAACTACTTTCTCAGGTCGGTACAACCGGCCGGCCTTTCCTGAGTTCATGTTTCGGCCATCTCATTTTCACAGATCATGTTGATGTTTTTGACTGTTTTGTGTGTTAAGTGGGCCTATAAATGTCATTCTCATATAAAAACACGTCAGCTTTGTCGATGATGGGTTCTTAGTCCTGATGTTGGTTCTGATGTTGCCAACACAGGTGTGGAATGGGCATAGACACAGTTGGGTTAAATTTTTTTTATTGGAATTTTCTCAACAATTAGGAAGAAACTGCTAAGAGAACTCTAGCTAGAAACAGTGCTAAATGAGAGTGAGTATATGAAGTTTATTAACTTTCCTATTTCAGTCATTTTGTATGTGTTCGATTATTTCAACTCATTTTGTTGTATCTGAATTTGCTTTGCGGAAAGAAAGTCAATGTTGTGTAGCTGCGGTCGCGATGAGGACCTAAGTGGCACAGACATCAGGATACGACAGGACACACGAACACGATATTTTTAAACGAAATAGAAAATCTCCACACATTGTGATACATTATATATTAAATGTCTATTTTTATATATACATTATTATTTTTATATTTATTTCAAACGAATTAATTTGATTCAACTTACAACTAAACAAAGAAATAGCTTATTACAAATTTACAATATAAACATGAATCAATCATTTATTAATATCATTCATTGTATTAATTCGACAAATTCAATTCCCTTACAATAATCCATAAAATATGGAGGAACAAAAAAAACAACTAATCCATATTCCGATTTTGCTAACACAGTTGTTGAGTGGGCATCCGCATAGCTAAGTTAAATCTTTTGATCGGAATTTGTCAACAATGAGGAAGAAACTACTTTATTAGGACGGTACAACCGGCTTGTCTTTTCGGAGGTCATGTTTCGGCCATCTCCTTTCCACGGATCATGTTGATGTTTTTCACTGTTTTGTATGTTAGGTGGGCCTAGAAATGTCATTCTCATATAAAAACATATCAGCTTTGTCGATGGCGGGTTCTTGGTCCTGATGTTGCCAACACAGGTGTGGAATGGGCATAGACATAGTTGGGTTAAATTTTTTTATGTGAATTTTCTCATCAATTAGGAAGAAACTGCTAAAGAACTCCAGCTAGAAACAATGCCAAATGAGAGTGAGTATATGAAGTTTATTAAACTTTCCTATTTAAGTCATTTTGTATGTGTTCGATTGTTTCAACTCGTTTTGTTGTATGTGGATTTGCTTTGCGGAAAGAAAGTCAATGTTGTGTAGCTGGAGTCGCGATGAAGATCTAAGTGGCACAGACATCAGGACACGAAACGACACGCGGACACGATATTTTTAAACGAAATAGAAAATTTCCACGCATTGTGATACATTATATATCAAATGTCTATTTTTATATATACATGAAAATTTATTATTTTTCTATTTATTTCAAATGAATTAATTTGATTCAACTTACAACTAAATATAGAAATAGCTTATTACAAATTTACAATAAAAACATGAATCAATCATATATTAATATCATTCATTTTAATTCGACAAATTCAATTCCATTACAATAATCCATAAAATATGGAGGAACAAAAAAAAACAAGTAATCCATATTCCAATTTTGCTAACACGGTTGTTGAATGAGCAATCGCATATCTAGGTTAAATTTTTCGATCGGAATTTTGCCAACAATGAGGAAGAAACTACTTTATCGGGACGGTACAACCGGCCGGCCTTTTCGGAGGTCATGTTTCGGCCATCTCCTTTTCACGGATCATGTTGATGTTTTTTATTGTTTTGTATGTTTAATGGGCCTATAAATGTCATTCTCATATAAAAACACGCCAGCTTTGTGGATGACAGGTTCTTTGTCCTAATGTTGCCGACACCGGTGTGGAATGGGCATAGACACAGTTGGGTTAAATTTTTTATGGGAATTTTCTCAACAATTTGGAAGAAACTGCTATATATCTCTAGCTAGAAACGGTGCCAAATGAAAGTGAGTATATGAAGTTTATTAAACTTTCATTTTTAAGCCATTTTGTATGTGTTCGATTGTTTCAACTCATTTTGTTGTATGTGGATTTGCTTTGCGGAAAGAAAGTCAATGTTGTGTAGGTATAGTCGATGACGACCTAAGTGGCACAGATATCAGGACACGAGACGACACACGGACACGATATGTTTAAACGAAATAGAAAATATCTTCACATTGTGATACATTACATATTAAATGTCTATTTTTATATTTACATGAAAATTTATTATTTTATATTTATTTCAACCAAATTAATTTGATTCAACTTACAACTAAACAAAGAAATAGCTTAGTATAGATTTACAATAAAAATATGAATCAATCATTTATTAATATCATTCATTGTTTTAATTCGACAAATTTATTCCATTACAATAATCCATAAAATATGGTGGAACAAAAAAACAACTAATCCATATTCCGATTTTGCTAACACAGTTGTTGAATGGGCAATCTCATTGCTAGGTTAAATTTTTCGATCGGAATTTTGTCAACAGTGAGGAAGAAACTACTTTATCAGGACGGTACAACCGGCCGACCTTTTTGGAGGTCATGTTTCGGCCATCTCCTTTTCACGAATCATGTTGATGTTTTTGACTGTTTAGTATGTTAAGTGGGCCTATAAATGTCATTCTCATATAAAAACACATCAGCTTTGTCGGTGACGGGTTCTTGGTCCTGATGTTGCCGACACGAGTGTGGAATAGACATAGACACTGTTGGGTTAAATTTTTTGATGAAAATTTTCTCAACAATTAGGAAGAAACTGCTAAATAACTCTAGCTAGAAACAGTTTCAAATGAGAGTGAGTTTATGAAGTACATTAAACTTTCATACGCCTTTTTGTATGTGTCCGATTGTTTCAATTCATTTTGTTGTATGTGGATTTGCTTCGTGGAAAGAAAGTCTATTATTATTTTTATTATTTTTAATATATTTAAATTTTGACCCATTATTTGTTGAATTTTTTTTTAAATTAACCTCGTACTGTGTTGAAATTCTGAACTCGTTTGTCAAATTCTAAACTAACATGTTATAATTTCAGACTCAAGTATCGGAGAGTGTCGAGAGAGTTGGTCAGGTATTAGATTTTCCAACATGTGTTGATTGAGTGTTGGAGAGTGATAGGCATGTGTCAAAGTATCAAACACAATATGAAACTCCCGAAAAGTAACAATGCTTCCTAGATGACGACCGATGTGGGTGTGGGGTGGGTGATAATGATAGGGTTTATGATAGATTAATGATAGATTATTCTCACCACTAAGGCCTAAAGGTGTACCACTGGCCAAAGATAAAGATTAGGACTAACGAAGGCCACCGCCTAGGTTTAAAGGGCGAATCACCAGTTAAGGATAAATGACTTCTTGATTCACCACCAAGAAAGAATCCACTTTCTAATGCTATGGGGAACAGATCAGATGAGGTTTGGTGGTGGCTAAGCCATTGCTAGCCGCTGGTTCAAGCTAGAATCAACACTGGTCCGATCAGACTAGTCTTCGATCGGCGAAGGAATATAGGCTACCAAAGTTGTTCCAGTCGTTTTCTATCTAAGCTCCGGCCACTAGTTGGTCAGGGACTCACCTGGTGACAAATTGATAGTGATTAGTCCACTTGAGAAGGTTGCCAGAACACCAGTTCAAGCGATCGATCCGGCTAGAACAAAACTAGCAAAGGCATTGGTCTTCAAATCCGCGAGAAAAGACAAGCGGATCCGAGAGCTCCGACGACAAATTGGTAGCCTAATCTTGCAAGGAGAGAGAGAGAGAGAGACGTTAGATGGTAGCACTGATCGGATGGTCATCAAGGAGGGGCAAAATTGGCAGCAAATGGTGATCAAACAACAGAAAATGGTGGGAAAATTTAAGGAGAGAGAGAGAGAGAGAGAGAGAGAGAGAGAGAGAGAGAGAGAGAGAGAGAGTTTATGGTCTTAAGAGACTTTTCTACATTTGAGCCCCCTTGGAAATTTGGAGGCAAAACCCTTTTATACTAGTCCCAAATCAGCCAATCTTGACTATCAGCTCAATTCGATGGTTGAAAATTAATCCAATGGCCAAATTAGATTTTTAAAAGGCTAATAATCATTAAAAAGTGTCGGGAAATTGATCGGATGGGTCTAATTTGCGAAAATTTGAGTTTGAAATGAGAATTGTGCTTAATAGCCTAATTAGAGGTCAAATTGTAAATTCACAAAATCAAAGCGTCAATCCGCAAAATTGTAAAAAAGTGATGAGACAAGTATCTCAAAACCAGTCACCAGAGGTCCAAAACCGGCTAGTAAGGGAACCTGCCTACTGTTAGGGAAATCCCTTATGATGTTTTGAAGATGACAAAATAAATCAAAGGCTACTAACATGTTTAATGGTTAAGTAATAGACCATGCAGATAATAGAATATGTAAAGGATATTGTCAAAGTCTGAAAACGGCCAGAAAACTGAACATAACATATATCCAAAGTATATTATGAAGATTTCCAGACTTCTGTGTCAAAGTTTGAAGACTCCCAGACTTTAGTGTCAAAGTCTGTTCTACATTAGAAGTCTGTCAACTCTGACTAATTCCAAACTGAACGTGAATGATGAACCAGAAGACAGACTCTATGCTGAAGCTGAACTGGGTACAGACCTTAAAGCTAAATCTGTTCAGAAGCAGATATGTTCAGACCCAAATTATAAAGTCTACAGACTCAGATTGTAAAGTCTACAGACTCATATTGTAAAGTCTACAGACTCAGACTTTACATCCAGATTCGATGAATCGTAACTCAAGCACAATCATACAATGGATAGTGATCTAGTTTGGATTCCACTTCAAGATTGATTTGATTGATTCAATCTAATTGATTGACGATTGGATCTTGAAGACAAGAACTTTCTATACGAAGAAGCTTTACTTATGGAAACCAAGATTTCATTTGTATGGGCGATCGGAATCAATTTGGGATTTTACCTTTGTCACTCAACGGCTACCAAATCTTATAGATACAGAGCTGTCCAATGGGTATATTAGAAGACGATTCTCCGGGATACTGTCCAACGAGTAGTTTGGAAGTGAAGGAGTATTTAAGGAGATCATGGACCGATGAGCAAGAAAGAGACAGAGCGTAGAATTTATAATTCCAAAGTCTGAGCAACTTTCGATCATATACTTGTCTCTTAAGAGCTTAAACGTTTGTGATTGTGAGAGAAATACCAAAAGACTGACTTAGTAAGATAGTGTGATCTACTACTAAGTGTTTGCACTCGAAGTTGTAATCTCTTGTTGATTGCATAGTGGAATCCAACTAAGAAGGCTGTTAGCGTGGGAGAGTAGACGTAGGCTTGGATTAAGCCGAACCACTATAAATCTTGTGTTCTTATTCTCTTCCCTAACTCCTTTATTTTACTCGAAGCTTATTTTATTTCGCATATATTTGCCAAGGTTTATTTTATACACCTATTCACCCCCTCTAGGTGTTCATACTAGCACTCTCAATTGGTATTAGAGCCAAGTGCTCGGTTTATAAAAGTGTTTTTACTTTTGAGCTAAAGATTCTTTATGGCTAGTATGTTGGCACCAGGACTTATGGAAGGGCAAAGCAACACAAGGCCACCATATTTTGATAGAAAGGAATACGACGTATGGAAGAACAAAATGAAAGCATTCCTAAGATCCAGAGATCTCTTACAATGGGATGTTATGGAAAGAGGAATCAACCCCATTGTTGCGTCTACATCAAATAAGAATGGCAAAGACAGAGAAACAAAACCCCCCACTCCTATGTCTCGGACGGAGATGTCCAAAAGAGAAGCTTTTGATGCGAAAGCAATTTATTCTTTATATTGCACTTTGTCTCCTACTGAATATAACAAAATCTCTTCATGTGAAACAGCAAAAGAAATTTGGGATAGACTTCATGTTACATATGAAGGGACTGATCGTGTAAGAGAGACAAAAGTAAACTTTCTACTCGGCAAATATGAATCCTTCAAGATGAAGCAAGGAGAGTCGATTGGAGATATGTTTAGCCGTTTTACAGAAATTGTAAATGGTTTAGCATATCAAGGTCAGCAAATTTCTACCCCGATGAAGGTCAACAAACTCTTGCGAGGTCTCTCAAAAGATTGGAATCATGTCAAGACCTCAATCCGGGAGACTCAGAGGATTATGCCACTCTCCGTTGATGAATTGATCGGCACTCTTCAATCCTATGAAGTGAAACAACTCAATGATGAAGATCCTGAAGGTAAGAAGTCCATTGCTTTAATATCTAATGCTGTTTTTGATGAAACAGACTCAGAAGACACAAACTCAGAATCAGAGTCTGACTTAGACACAGACTCAGAATTAGAATCTGACTTAGACACAGACTCAGAATCCGATGAAGAAATTGAGGATTGTCCTAAAGTCTGGAGACCTATTAAGAAAAATTGGACAAAAGCAGCATATTCTGCTAACTCTCATGGACCCAAGAAAAAATGGGTACCAAAGAAAAGATAAGTTATTTTTGCAGGATATAAAGAAGAAAGAAGAAAGAGGATTTGGTAAGGAATTTTTTATTCTCAATTTGATTTGGGCAATAATTCTCATTATGCTTGATATTCGATATATCCTTGGTTGATTGAGATTTTATAATGATCATATTTTGCTTTATGGAAAAAGAATCGTATGATTTGTTTTTGTGATTTGTGAGTTGAGATTTGATTTAGTACGTGTGATTATTTGAGATAATTCAGATTATTTGGTTTAATTTTATGCTCTCAAATTGTCATGTTTTGCAAAGTAAAAATCCGATTCTACGTTATACTAATTTTGCAAGATATTTTTTTCTGAGATATTCAAGGATTTTATTTTCTCTGATTTTATTGTACTATGGCTAAGTGAGAATTTATTTTTCAAAATATCATTGTGCATAATATTCTTTCTTTGAATACTTTGTTACGATGAATTAAGAAAGAATATTTGATTATGGAGATTTTCTATTTTACTCTAACGTCAAGGAAGGATCCAAATTGATGGATACCAAAAAGGAAAATGAGTTAATTGCAGGAAATTCTTTAAGGGAAGGATGATTGCGAATCTACGCAGATTTTGGTGCAATCAGAAAATATCTCCTGCGACAATTGCAACAATTGTTTCTATTCGCAAATATTGTCATGATCACAGGGGGAGAAATCAAATCCAAAAGAAAAGGGAAATAATCGTGATCATCTCAAAAAGGCAACAAATTGAGGGGGAGCATTGATCAATTATGGAAAAATCTTTTTGGATTGATCGTGATCTTATTATGAATGAAATGAAAGGTAAATGTGTCAGAATTTGTTCAAAAAAATCCGGTTAGTGCATCTTTTATTACCTTTTGTCATTAACAAATCTCTTACTGATATTATCATTTTATTATGACAAAAAGGGTACGTGAATTTCATGATACATCTGTGATTTTTATTGCATATTTGCTGATATATATGATCGAAGTGAGCTATATTGCATATCTTTAATATTTGACTTGTTTTATAAAAGCTGATTTTTGGAAATTATGCAAGATACATTTGTTATCATTTTATATTCTCTACGTGAATCCATTATTATCACTTTTTGATTATGACAAAAAGGGGGAGAAGATATGAATATGCATGTGTTGATTGATTGGTTGATATTATTGCATAATATTGAGCTGCGATTATTTTTCTATATATTCTTATGCTCAATCTATTTGCTATCTTCTGATATCCTTTGATTTAAATTAATATTTTTAAAAGCATGTTTACAAATCTGCATATTCAGAGATTGTTTTGTCATCATCAAAAAAGGAGAGATTGTTAGGGAAATCTCTTATGATGTTTGAAGATGACAAAATAAATCAAAGGCTACTAACATGTTTAATGGTTAAGTAATAGACCATGCATATAATAGAATATGTAAAGGATATTGTCAAAGTCTGAAGACGGCCAGAAAACTGAACATAACATATATTCAAAGTATATTATGAAGATTTCCAGACTTCTGTGTCAAAGTCTGAAGACTCCCAGACTTTAGTGTCAAAGTCTATTCTACATCAGAAGTCTGTCAACTCTGACTAATTCCAGACTGAACGTGAATGATGAACTAGAAGACAGACTCTATGCTAAAGCTGAACTGGGTACAGACCTTAAAGCTAAATCTGTTTAGAAGCAGATATGTTCAGACCTAGATTGTAAAGTCTACATACTCAGATTGTAAAGTCTACAGACCCAGATTGTAAAGTCTACAGACTCATATTGTAAAGTCTACAGACTCAGAGAAATACCAAAAGAGTGACTTAGTGAGATAGTGTGATCTACTAAGTATTTACACTCGAAGTTGTAATCTCTTGTTGATTGCATAGTGGAATCCAGCCAAGAAGGCTGTTAGCGTGGGAGAGTGGACGTAGGCTTGGATTAAGCCGAACCACTATAAATCTTGTGTTCTTATTCTCTTCCTTAACTCCTTTGTTTGAAGTTTATTTTATTCTGCATATATTTGCCAAGGTTTATTTTATACACCTATTCACCCCCCTCTAGGTGTTCATACTAGCACTCTCACCTACCTCGTCGGCAACCGGTTGGATCGGACAGACTAGTTCAAGCTGGTTTGACTAGTTTTGGCCGGAACCTGCTAAATCATGCCTACATGGTCCTTGTGGGTTTAAAAATTTATGCAATTGGACCAAATTGAAAAGAAAATTTTGTCCAATTTAAAAAATAATTGTCCGATTTAAACCTAATTAAGCCAATTATATCCCGTAATTGCAACCTATGAGTTTTCAATTGGCTTAATTGAGTGATTATTGTGAAAGACAACAAATCAAAACCATATGTACATGAAATCGAGCTTTAAGGGCTAAACATGAGCAATTTTGCAATTCTTTATCCAAAATTACAAATTAATTGAAATTCAATTAATATTGAAATAGACCTATTTGACCAATTACCAATTTGTAGGATCACCCAATGCGTTTAAATTGACCTTGAATTAGTGCTAAAACTTAGGCCAAAAATGAATCAAGGTCTAATATTAAAATTAAACCTAGATCCATGACACTGAACCATAGTTTAAATAAGTCAACTTAATCTTCGTCAATTATAGCTCAACAGTTCGATTTTCTTACACCCAAGAGAGTGAAATCCTTCAAATCGAAAAGCTCTCATGTGAATTTCTCAAATTTGACTCCAGATTTGGAGTTATCTTAAGAAAATAAATGGAAAACAATCGTCCGTTCATAGATCATCAAGAATTGATTTTGGCCTACTAATTAGGGCTTCAAAGCAATTTGTCTTTCACTATGGCAATTCTCAAAATTGAATAAACGAATGAGTTAGGAATAGTCCCTAGACCAAATATTGTAAAAGAAACTACACCTAATTTATGACATCCTGATTTTCGATTATGTTTTCGACTAAATGAATTGGGCTTTTCACGCGCCTATGGCCTTTTTCTCTAAGTTGGCTACTCACGAGATTACTAGTCTATTAGGTGAAGCCGTTAAGGAATCTAAATGCAACTGACTTGAGAATTTGATCAGAAATCGATTGCTCGATCGTGCTAATTTGCAAGGGTTAATACGACATCATTAAAATCGACTATAGACCAGAGATAGGTCGATTCGACAAATGCATGTAATTAAATTGTAAGTGATTCCACCTGAATGCAAAATTCTTATCGAATGGCACTAAACCGATTTTTTCTGTCGATTCTGTACCCTATGCCCATATTTGAAATCTCGAGATTTTCATGACAATCGAGAGTCACCTATGAGTTGGAGATGCACAATGTGGATCGAAAATAATCGACCGCGGGTCCAGAGCGCTAAAAATTCCTAAAAGTTACACAGTAGGTTAGATTACACTAAAATTGTGTCCAATTGAAATTAACCACGAAATTGAACCCATTGAAGAATTTCAGGAATCAAAAGTTCTAGTGCATCATGATTTATTTTAGGAACGTTGACTCATCCATTGAAGAATTTTTAGCAAGTCCGGATTTTCGGCAAAAAAATCATTGTTAGGCAATTTTAAACCGGGAAATTCATAGGGTCATTTTTGTGTACATTTCTTTGCCTTCAAGTTGGATCAAATGGTGATGGGAATGTAAGAATTTGGTGTGGGCTCCTACCTTGGCATTTTTTGCTATTGAATTGAGGTTAATTGGAGAGGAATGTGAAGAAATTGAAGTTGGAAAGCATGAAATTCGTAGGCCATGGGGGGCTACAACATTTGGACCCCAAAAGTGGCTTATTGGAGAAGATTGGGAGGGAAATTGCTATTGGATCATGGCTGTGGACTTATGGGGCATAAACTCAAGTGTTTATGATATTTTCCAAAGACTTTTGTAGCCTCTTGTCCCCCCTTCCAGCTGCAGCAACTCCATCTTCTTCTTCCTTGCTTCTTTGTTCTCCATTGTTGCCAAAAACCTCCATTTCCAGAGCAAGCAACCAGCCATCAACCCTGCAAATCGAACCAACCACCGTTAGGCCTCTTTGCCAATGTCCAAGTTGCACTCGAGCTCGAGACCGTCTGTCGCTCGTCCTCTTCCAACTGTCGATCCCGCGCCTTTAGCACACGTCGGCTCGCGACGCTGGTCGCCCGTAGTGGCCCACGAGTCACCGTCGTTGGTCCCCAAGCCGCCAGCCCACCTCCGCCTGCCTGCCTAACCCCGCCGTTGCTGCCTAGCCCATTCTCGCGCTGTCCTAGCTCCCTTGATCAGCCTCTCTAACCAGCCACAGAACCGAAGTCCTTGTTGGGCTATGGGCCTTCCAAGACTGTTTTCGAGCCTTTCCGGACCTCCTCAGGTGTTGCCGTAGGCCCGAGTCTCGCTCGTCTTCGCATTATCGTCGCCATGAACTCATCGACTCGTTAAACCAGTGAATTTGCTTTCTAAACCTTAATTATGGGGTTAATTATGCTTATGGTGGTTTAATTAGCCTAATGAGGGATTAGTTAGCTTAAGTGAGATTATAGTAAGTTAGTTTAGTTATTTAATTAAATTAGGTAATTAGGTTAAATTAGTTAGATTAGTAGGTTGGTTAATTAGTAATTAGGTGATTAGATTAGTGTATATAGCTTAATTAGTGATTTGTTTAATTATTTTGTAATTTATTTAATTATTTATTATTTTTCAAAAATTATATCGAGATAATCGGTTGCTAGAATTTCGTGCTGATCGTCAGTGTGCAATTAGTTTATACAATTGATTGTTAAACTGTGCAATTGATTGATGATTGATGATTTTGATTTATTATTTCAAAATATGGAATTTTGGGTATTTAATTATAAAAATACCGACTGTCGGTTTTCAACACCAAAAATGTTTTGAAGTACTATATAAAATAGTGGGATTTTTAAAAGAGAGGATATGACACTTTATGGTTTGATTTAACCATGTGTCCACGCACACCTATTTTATTGGGTGTTTTTAATATGAAGAAAATAGACCAAGTACATTATTTAAATTGAAACATTTGAATGCAAAGCACGATGTCCTTGGCCGGAATTGGATATGTGTGTGATCGTTGTGAGAACCCGTCATGAGTTTTTATGCCGGACGATGCTACTTCGGGAATGTCCCATGTCAACGGATGCCGGTCGCAGTAGAGGCTAGGCCGATGCTTTTTCGGGAATGCCATCTAGATGTAGACGTTGTCGTACTGGATGGGGCAAGACGATGCTCGGCTATGCCAAATGACCACTGACTGTTGAGTCTGCCATGGCCATTGGGTCATAATTAATTGGAATGCTTGAATGAGTGATTTGACCACACCTGATTATGGGACAAAATTGTGTGGCATGGAATGGGACGTGCCATAACAATTTGGCCTTATAATTGGGACCCTTGTAATTGATTGATATGTGGAAAGTGAAGCGTTTCAATTTTCGAATACATTAATTGTATGCTTATGTTATATGAACTATAGTGATGTGCAAGGAGGTGGTGAGATGAGGTAAGTCTCATTTGATGTGTGCTTAAGCTGCCTCTAAGTATATTGTCTTCTTAATCGAGGTTTAGGGTGTAGACTCACTGAGACATTGTCTCACCCCGTCATGGCTTATAATTCACAAGTCTTTAGATGGAGGTGAAACCCATTCGTTTTGGGCGGCCTTGAGAGGCCGAAGAGCGGCGTACCATCTTCCCTGTCCCCAGGAATCCTTGGACCCGTGAACTCATCGTGACTACGATTTGGGTGGATGAGGGCCAATATTAGTTGGTACCTCATCGATTCAAAACGTGGTTTTGTCACTGGCCTGTGGGGTCCAGGAAAGTCCCGTGGATGGTTTCAACGGACCTGCCGTCAAGGGTGAGAGTGAGGTGGTACTCGACCCTATTGTGGACGCCAATATTATTGCAAATATCATGGAGAACTAGTTGCCTGAGGATGAGCAGGAGCCCGAAGTTGAGGAGGTAGCTGACCCATTAGACATCGACATCCCTGACGGTGTCATGGTAGACCTGGATCCCAAGTAGACAGGGTTCGGGGTAGGGTTAGCTAGGTAGTCCTTTGTGGGGCCTTGACTTTTTGTATATGACCTTGCAGGATGACTCGGTTTGTTTATAAAATGTGTTTTGTGTGAATTGATTGTCCTACTCTTTTATCCCATGTTTGATTGTTGTCTAGCGATTGTTTATTTCGCTTCTACATGTGCATGAATCATTTAGGTCGGCGACGCGTCCTGGGAACGTTGCAATTTTATCGACTACCGAGGGATGTACGCATGCTCGAGGTTCGGGGCGTGACATCCCCGTCCAAAGTGGTATCAGAGCTAGTCAGTGTTTGGAGTGATAAAATGCGATGAGTCTTGAGATAGTTAGTAGGAAATGCCTTTTTCTTATGCTAATGCATGTGTTTAATAGTTGATTGGTAGATTGTTTTATGTGATCGCTCAGTTTCTAATTATGTGTGGAATTGGAAAGTAGGTTATGTAAGGATCTTGCATCATGAGCGATTAGGATCAGAGAACTCCTAGGAAGAGGTCTATGATGTCTGTCACTCGGGGTAGGACGTCGACAAAGGTTGGTACCCAAGGAAGAGTGCCGGCTCAGGCCAATGCGAGTAGGATAGTGTCACTACAGGTCAATGCTGGTGTAGCAACACCTGGCGATCCTAGAATCGAGGGGATTGTGCAGGCATTTAAGATGTTGGGAAACATGGTAAGGCAGCAAGCCCATAATCAAGCTGTCGCAGCCACCGCTACCACCGCCGCTAATGCTGCCGCTGTTGCCGCACCTACCAAGGTTCCACTTGGGAACGTGATTGCTGACCAATCGATGCATAAGCTTGTTAAGCAGTTTCTGAAGCTAAACCCACCGAGGTTCGCAAGAGTAGGTGATCCCAAGGCTGCAACCCTCTAGATTCAAGAGTTAGAGAAAACCTTTGCACTATTGAGATGCTCGGAGGAAGAAACGGTGGTCCTTGCAGTCTATCAGCGGTAGGGAAATGCGAGTACCTGGTGGAGGGCCACCAGAGGTAGAGTGTTCCCCAAAGGTGTGGTTCCGAAGTTGAATGCCTTCATTGAAACTTTTAATGATAAGTACTTCTCTAACAGTGCCAAGGAATATAAGATGGAGGAATTTTAGCGCATTCGTCAAGGTCTAATGTCTGTAGACCAGTGCAAGGCAAAGTTTGCCAAGCTGTTACAGTATGCCCTGAGACTGGTGGAAGATCCAGAGGACAGAGTTAGGAGGTTCAGGAATAGCCTCCGATCAGAACTGAAAAATCCGATGGTGCCGTTCGATATGAAAGATTACAATGAGTTATATGGGCAGGTCCAGCTGATAGAGAGGAACTTGAACGAACGAGCCACCGCATCTGGGTCGTGATTCTGTTCGAATAGAGATGACAACAAGTTTGGGAAGAAGCCTATGATTGGAGGAATGTACTCTATTCCGCCCAATAGGAAGGGTGGGATTGAAAAGTCAACACTGAGTCAGAATGGCATGTGTCACTTCTGCGGAAGGTGACATGGTTCGGCCCCATGTCATTTTAGGATGGCTGCTTGCTATGGATGTGGCCAGTTGAGCCACCAGGTCAAAGACTGTCTCCGCAAACTAATGGGATCGCAATTGCCGCCGCCGCCACCTATGGGTCAGAATAGAGGGTATGCACCATGGAATTGATATTGCTAGTATGAGTACCTAGAGGGGGGTGAATAGGTATACAAATATTTTTCTTGATAATTTCTGTATACTTGCGCAATACTTAGACAGTTGAAGGATTTGCAAAGAGTAATAATCAATGTAAGGCGAGCAAGGAAAGAGAGAATTAAACACGCGGTTTATAGTGGTTCGGCTTGATCCAAGCCTACGTCCACTCTTACGCACGACGGCCGATTGGCTGGATTCCACTATAATCAAAGAGCTGTTACGGTGTTGATCTTCCTTGAATTCTAGGTGTAGATGATCTACCACACTCGCTCAAGGTGTCACCAAATATAAACACTCTCTGTGTATACAATTTCGCTCGAACAGTCTCAACTAACAATCAAGGTTCTTCGGACTGGAATTTCTCTATCGATCACACACTTAAAACAACTAGAACGTCTTCCTTTTATACTCATTTATGCCATCATAGCCGTTGGCACTTACCAAAGGAATTCCTCCAATCTACCCGTTGGACGGAATCAATCAAGAAGATCATCCGAGCTATTTAAGGAATCGATGATAGCCCATCAATCTGTTCGCCCATACAATCGGGATCTTGGTTTCCATGAATAGAACATTCCAAGATTATTTCGTCGACCATCGGATCTTCAATCGATCTTAGATAAGAATTAAAGAATCCGAAATGATTATCCAACCAAAGAATCTATTCCGAGAGGAATGGATCGAATCCTCAACCATATACCTCGGCTTTAGATTTCCTTCGTCCACGGATTAGAAAGAGCGTCGGTGAGAATAGACTTAAGTCTTGAGTCTTGAGTCTTAAGTCTTGAGTCTTGAGTCTTGAGTCTCGAGAGTACAAAGTCTTCAGACTTTAAACTGACGGTCTCCGAACATCCAGACTTAGACTGAAAGAAACGTTTTGTCAGCTTCAAAATATTCTGGAAAGATTTCTCCAACAGGAATACACCACATGGTGGTTTGAACTGGCCTCCAACTCAAGGATGGGTGTATGCCGTCACCCGACAGCAGGCTGAGGACTCACTTAATGTGGTCACAGGTACAGTTTCATTGAACGACCATGCTGCTTATGCTTTATTTGATCTTAGAGCTACTCATTCATTTACTACTGAGTAGTATATTAGGCTGGCAAGGTTGAGTCTTAAATTGTTGGAGTCAACGGTTAGTATATCTATACCATTGAAGGATAAGGTGTTGTCTACAGTAGGTTGTCCTAGCTGCAAGTTAGCTACTGGTGAGCAAGAGGAAATGATAGATTTGATAGTGCTAGTCATGTATGATTTTGATGTGATAATTGGCACGGACTAACTCGCTAAGCAACGAGCTACTGTAGACTATTATTGTAAAGCGATTCATTTTAACCCGTTAGCAAGTGAAATTTTTGAGTTTGTTAGGTGTTGAGGAGGACCCTCGATTACTTCAATCTCGTTGCTTGAAGCAACCCGTTTGTTTAATGGGGGTTGCCAAGGTTACTTGGCGACTGTCATGGATACGATAGTTGAGAAGCAAAAAATCGAGGACATTGCCGTGGTTCAAGAGTTTCCATATGTGTTTCCGAATGAATTACCTGGTCTGCCCCCAAAAGGGGAGATCGAGTTTATAATTGAGTTGGCCCCCAGGACGGAGCCAATCTTTAAGGCTCCTTACCGAATGGCGTTATTATAGTTGAAGAAACTAAAGGTTCAGATGCAGGAATTGTTGGATAAGGGATTTATACGTCCTAGTGCAACACCTTAGGGAGCACCAGTTTTGTTCATAAAGAAGAAGGATGGTTCGTCGTGTCTTTGCATCGACTATCGGCAACTCAACCAGGTGACGATCAAGAACAAGTACCCACTACCAAGGATCGACAATTTGTTTGACCAGTTGCAGGCAGCATCGATATTTTCTAAGATCGACTTGAGGACAGGATATCATCAACTGAGGATCAGAAATGAAGATACATTGAAGACGGCATTTCGTATGCGTTATGGTCATTATCAGTTTACTATAATGCTATTCGGTTTGACCAACACCCTATTTACTTTCATGGATTTGATGAATCGTGTGTTCAAGGAGTACCTAGATCAGTTTGTGATTGTGTTCATTGATGCCATCCTAGTGTACTTGAGAAGTCCTGAGGAGCACGAAAAACAGTTGAGGATAGTGCTTTAGACTCTACGATATCATGGACTGTACACTAAGTTTAGTAAGTGCAAGTTTTGATTGACTCATTTAGCTTTCCTAAGTCACATGATTTCAAGCGAAGGGATTTCAATAGACCCAGATAATTGAAGCCGTGATCAATTGGCCAAGACCGACGACAGTAACAGAGATCAGAAGTTTCTTGGAATTTGCAGGTTATTACAGACGATTAGTGAAAGGATCTTCAGCATTAGCCGATGACATGACTGCTGAAGAAAGAAGAGAAGTTTGTATGGACGGATAAATGCAAGCATAGTTTCCAAGAGCTTAAGCAGAAATTGACTACCGCACTGGTACTGACCATTCTGTCTAGTCCTAAAACATACAAGATCTATAGTGATGCATCATTCAAAGGACTAGGTTGCGATTTAATATAATATGGCAGAGTCATTGCATACGTGTCCCGTCAATTGAAACCTCATGAGTTGAACTATTCGACGCATAACTTAGAACTCACAACGATTATCTTTGCTCTGAAGATTTAGAGATATTACTTGTGTGAAGAAAGATTCTAGATCTTTACAGACCATCAAAGTCTCAAGTACTTATTCCCTTAGAATGAGTTGAATATGAGACAGCGTTGCTGGATGGAACTACTCAAGGACTATGATTGTGATATCATGTATCATCCAAGAAAAGTTAATAAGGTCGCAGATGCGTTGAGTCAGAAGTCTTCAATCGCGTAGATGGTGATTTAAGGAGTGGATCTTACTCGAAGGAGTTTGGGATTCAATTTTCAAATTTGAGGTAGGCCGCCTTTCAAATCTTATGTCCACCCTCAAAATTGAACCAAAAGTGCAAATCAGAATCAAGATGCTGCAGATGACAAATCCAGAAATCCGAAGATTTTGCAAGAAGATGCAAAAAAAGAGGAAGGCTGACTTTCAGATTTCTGAAGACGGAACACTGAAGTTTCATGGATGATTGTGTGTACCTGACAATGCAAAGCTTAAGGAGGAGATTTTGTCAGAAGCTCATCATAACAGTTACAACATTCATCCAAGAAGTACAAAGATGTATCAAAATCTTCGTCAACACTATTGGTGGACCGGTATGAAGGCAGATATCGCCAGGCATGTCGCTAAGTGTTTGACGTGTCAGCAAGTGAATGCACATCATTGTAAGCCGGGAGGACTTTTGTAACCTCTCAAGATTCCCGAATGGAAGTGAGAACACATCATAATGGACTTTATGATGGGCTTACCGAGGAGTCAGCAAGATAATGATTCCATATAGGTCGTGGTTGATAGATTGACGAATTTTGCTCACTTCATCACGGTACGAAAGGACTATGCATTTGACAAATATGCTAAGTTATATGTGCGTCAAATAGTTAGACTGCATAGAGTGCCAGTGATGATTACTTATGATTGAGACCTGAAGTTTACAGTAGCCTTCTGGAAAAGTCTACAAACTATCTTGGGAACAAAGCTGCAGTACAATACGGCCTATCATCCGCAGATGGATGGCCAGTCTAAAAGGACGATTCAAACCCTCGAGGACATGTTGCAAGCTTGCGTGCCAAATTTCAAAGGAAGCTGGGAGGAACAACTTCATCTAGTTGAGTTTGCCTACAACAATAGTTATCAATAGAGTATTCAGATGGCACCGTTTGAAGTGTTGTATGGTAGAGCATGCAGAACTTCAGTTTGTTGGGATGAAGTTAAAGAGTGAAAGATTACAAGCCCAGAGTTAGTTCAACAATCAGTGGATACAGTTGCAGTTATTCGGGAAAGACTAAAGACAGCTCAAAGTTGTCAGAAAAGCTATATAGATAAGTGTCGAAGACCATTGGAATTCTAAGTTGGTGAACACGTCTTTTTAAAGGTATCACCGATGAGGGGTACTTCACACTTCGGCAAGAAAGGGAAGCTGAGTCAGAGGCACATTGATCCTTTTGAGATTCTGGAGAGAATAAGGACTTCAGCATATCATCTTGCATTGCCGCTGAGACTGGCTCAAGTGCATGATGTCTTCCACGTGTCGAGGTTGAGAAAGTATAAGCCTGACCTAACTCACATGCTGAATTTAAAGAATTAGAAGTGGACAACAGGGTGTCATACGTGGAAAGACCAGTTCAGATTGTGGATCGCAAAGAACAAGTGCTATGTACCAAGACGATCTCGTTAGTGAAAGTGGTTTGGCAACATCACAAGACAGAAGGAGCGATGTGAGAAAGTGAAGAATCTATGAAACAACAATACCCTCACTTTTTTGAATAAGATTTGTAATGGTTTAAATTTCGACAATGAAATTTTTATAAGAGGGGAAGAGTTGTAACATCTTAATTTTCGATTATGTTTTCAACTAAATGAATTGGGCTTTTCATCAACGTGCCTGTAGCCTTTTTCTCTGAGTTGGCCACTCATGAGATAACTAGTCTATCAGGTGAAGCCGTTAAGGAATATAAAAGCGACTGACTTGAGAATTCGATCAAAAATCGACTGCTCGACCGTGCTAATCTGCAAGGGTCAATACGGCATTGTTAAAATCGACTAGAGACCAGAGATAGGTCAATTCAACAGAGGCATGTAATTAAATTGTGGATGATTCCACATGATTGCAAAATTCTTATTGAACAACACTAAACTGATTTTTCTGTCGATTCTATACCTTGTGCATGTATTTGAAACCATGAGATTTTCACGACAACCGAGAGTCACTTATAAGTTGGAGATGCACAATGTGGATCGAAAATAATCAACCACAGGTCAAAAGCGCTAAAAATTCCTAAAAGCTACTCGATAGGTTAGGTCAAGCTAAAATCGTGTCCGGTTGAAATTAACCACGAAATTGAACCTAATTTCAGAAATTGAAAGTTCTAGTGCATCACGATTTATTTTAGGAATATCAACTCATTATTTGAAAGTTTTTGGCAAGTCCGAATTTTCAGCAAATAAATCATAGTTAGGCAATTTTGAATTAGGAAATTCCGAGGGCCATTTTTGTGAGCATTTTTGGCCTCCAAGTTGGATCAAATGGTGATGGGAATGTAAGAATTTGGTGTGGGCTCCTACCTTGGCATTTTTTTCCATTGAATTGAGGTTAATTGGAGAGGATTATGAAGAAATTGAAGTTGGAAAGCATGAAATTCGTAGGCCATGGGGAGCTACAACATTTAGACCCCAAAAGTGGCTTGTTGGAGAAGATTGGGAGGGAAATTGTTGTTGGATCATGGCTATGGACCTATGGGGCATAAACTCAAGTGTTTGTGATATTTTCCAAAGACTTTTGTGGCCTCTTGTCCCCATTTCTAGTTGCAACAACTCCATCTTCTTCTTCCTTGCTTCTTTGTTCTCCATTGTTTTTGAAAATCTCCATTTCCAGAGCAAGCAGCCAGCCACCACCCTTGCAAACCGAGCCAACCATCACTAGGCCCCTTCACCGCCGTCCAAGCCGCGCTCGAGCCTGAGACCGTCTGCTGCTCATCCATTTCCAGCTGCTGGTCCTGCGCCCTTAGCCCGCGTCAACCCACTACGTCGATCGCCCATAACCGTCTCCGAGTCACCGTCGTTGGTCCCTAAGCCACCAGCCCACCTCCACCTACCCTCATGGCCTTGCGGTTGCCACCTAACCCATTCTTGTGCCGTCCTAGCTCCCTCGACTAGCCTTTCTAGCCAGCCACAAAATCGAAGTCCTTGATGGGCTGTGGGCCTTCCAAGGCTGTTTTTGGGCCTTTCCGAACCTCCTCGGGTGTCACCATAGACCCGAGTCTCGCTTGCCTTCACATCATCATCGCCATGAACTCATCGGCTCATTAAACCAGTAAGTTTACTTTCTAAACCTTAATTAGGGTGGTTTAATTAGCCTAATAAGGGATTAGTTAGCTTAAGTGAGATTAGAGTAAGTTAGTTAGTTTAGTTATTTAATTAGATTAGGTAATTACGTTAAATTAACTATTATGTGGTTAGATTAAATTAGTTAGATTAGTAGATTGGTTAATTAGTGATTAGGTGGTTACATTAGTGTGTATAGCTTAATTAGTTATTTATTTAATTATTTTTCATTTATTTAATTATTTATTATTTTCCGGAAATTATATCGGGATAACCGATTGCTAGAATTTCATGATGATCATCGTGGCATAATTAGTTTGTACAATTGATTGTTAAATTGTGCAATTGATTGATTTTTGATGATTTTTTATTTATTATTTCAAAAATATGAAATTTTGGTATTTAATTAGAAAAATACCGGGTGTTAGTTTTTTATGCCAAAAATGTTTTTAAGTACTATCTAAAACAGTGGGATTTTTAAAAGAGAGGATATCGCGCTTTATGGTTTAATTTGACCGTGTGTCCACGCACATTTATTTTACTGGGTGTTTTTAATATAAAGAAAATAGGCAAAGTATATTATTTAAATTGAGGCATTTGAGTGCAAAACATGATATCCTTTACCGGAATTGGATGTGCATGTGATCGTTATAAGAATCAGTCACAAGCTTTTATGACGGACGATGCTCCTTCGGGAATGCCCCATGTCAACGACTGCCAGTCGTAGTGGAGGCTGGGCCGATGCTCCTTCAGGAATGCCATCTTGATATAGATGTTGCCGTGCTCAATGAAGTGAGACGACGCCCCTCTATGCCAGATGACCGCTGACTATTGAGTCAACCGTGAGCATTGGGTCATAATTAATTGGAACACTTGAATGAGTGATTTGACCACACCTGATTATGAGACAAAATTGTGGCACACAATGGGACGTGTTATAACAATTTAGCATTATAATCGAGACCCCTATGATTGATTGATATGTGGAAAGTGAAGCGTTTCAATTTTTGAATACCTTGATTGTATGCTTATGTTATATTAAATGTATTGAGGTGCAGGGAGGTACTGAGGCGAGTTAAGTCTCATTTGATGTGTGCTTAGGCTGCCTCTAGGTATATTGTCTTCCTAATCGGGGTTTAGGGTGTAGACTCGTTGAGACACTGTCTCACCCCCATTGTGGCTTACAATTTATAGGTCCTTAGATAGAGGTGAGACCCGTTCATTTTTGGCGGCCTCGAGAGGCCGAAGAGCAGCATACCATCTTCCTTGTCCCCGGGAATACTTGGAGCCGTGAGCTCGTTGTGACTACGATTTGGGTCGATGAGGGCCAACCTCAGTTGGTACCTCATCGATTCAAAACGTGGTTTCATCATTGGCTTGGTGGGGTCCAGGATGGTCCTGTCGATGGTTTCGACGGACCTACCGTCAAGGGTGAGGGTGAGGTGGTACTCGACCCTATTGTGGACGTCGATATTATTACAAATATCGTGGAGAACCAATTGCCTGAGGATGAGCAGGAGCCCGAAGTTGATGAGGTAGCTAACCCATTAGACATCAACATCCCTGACGGTGTCATGGTAGACCCGAATCCTAAGTAGATAGGGTCCGGGGTAGGGTTAGCTAAGTAGTCCTTTGTGGGGTCATGACTTTGTGTATATGACCTTGCAGGCCGACCCGGTTTGTTCATAAAGTGTGTTTTGTGTGAATTGATTGTTCTACTTTTGTATCTTATGTTTGATTGTTGTCTGGGAATTGTTTATTTCGCTTCCGCATGTGCACGAATCATTTGGGTCGGCGACGCATCCTGAGAACGTCACAATTTTATCAACCACTGAGGGATGTGTGTGCGCTTGAGGTTCGGGGTGTGACATAATTATGGCTACAATGAAATGAAATAATTTTATTTTTGATCAATTTGAAACCTAAAATCAAAAAATCTAGAAAACAAGGTTTTTAATCAAATTTTATGAAATTTTAGACAAGAAAGTCAATTTGACACTTAAACAAAGTATTTTGTGTATTTTCTATTTTTTCAATTTTTTTGATCAAAAGTTTGATCGAAGCCAACAATTTAGTTCACTTTTCCTAAAATATTAATTTTTTGGTCAAATCTTTGGATTTTTGAAAAATTGATTTTAAGAAAAGTGCAATTAAAACTAATTAATATCTTTTTAGGTGAAAAGTCAATTTTTGACCCAAGGTTGACTTTTGCTCAAAAGGTTGATAAAAAATATCAACCCAAAATTAATTGTTTGATTTATCAGGTTTTTCTTTAAAATGTATTGGAAATTGCTTTAAAACAATAATGCAAGAGAAAGAAGTGAAAAACGACACATTTTGGTTGAGAAACGGGTTCTGTTGCGACCAGAATTCCAAATCTTGATTTTCTTACCTTTTTTCGAAGCATCGACTAAAAATCTAGTGTCAACAATTATGTTCTTAGGATGATGACATAATAGAAGATCTTAGGACACCACATTAAATGCATAAGATGAATCGTTCCTCTTAGGTGTTCACTTAATAATTCGATAATGATGACTCAAGATTTGCCTTGGGGAAGAAGTAAATGACTCATGGCTTAAGTATACCAATCGGAAAGAAGGTTCTAGAACATCTCATTAAATGCAAGGAGCCTCTTAGGTGTACACTCTAAGATTATGAAATGATAACTTAAGATTTGCTTTGGGGAAGAAGTTGATGACTTATCCAATGGCCTGATTTTTCATGTTTATTATGTTCCTTAAAAGGGGACAAAAGAGAATATTCCAGAAGCTACAACTTGGAAACCAAGTTTGAGTTAAAAACAATATCTAAACCCCATGATTACTCAAGATGTAGACATTAAATGTAAGGAGCTTAATCACTAACTTAGATATCCCATAAAATCATTACATATCCTTATTGCTTGGTGACTCATAAGCTTAGGTGTCTTATAGAAGAGTGGGTCATAATTACCTAACATTCTCCTTAGAGAACAAGTTAGCCAAGTCATGATGTAACGACCCTAACTCCATCTCTAGGGTTACAAGCGACTGAGGTAATTTTCGTGATGTCCTAAGCTCGTCACCGTCCTAATTCTTTTTATCTTGTTATTATGTATATGCGGAAGCGTGAACGAACAAACTTCCCAGACAAACAATAGCTAGAAGACTAGGATATACATCACACAGAGCACATTACTTTATATTACAATAGTACATTTACAAGCCATTTTTCTATGGGCCATTTTTTCCTTTTTACATCAAACTATAAGTATTCACATAGGCTAAAGGAATTCCTATCTCCTCTAGCATGACTACAGCTCTTAAACCAACGTGAGACTTCCATACTTATAAGTTTGAAAGATAAGGGAGTGAGTCTAGGAACTCAGTAAGTAAAATTCCTCTACTATGAAGGCATTTCAACATTGAAGCCTAGCAAGTACAACACCTACAAATATCGTTGATGACAAATCAATAGCAACTCACTGGTCATGCCTTGACTAAATACATGGTGTCGATGTAAAATACCTTCGGCTTAATAATGAATAATCAACATATGATGTTCATGCATAACCGACACTCACGCAAATTCATTTACCGTCATCCTAGCTCGACCACACCCTCCTAGCTCCACCGCGTCTTCTAGCTTCTTGTTAGGTTTCCTAGCTCGAAGCAAGGCATCTTGACTCAATTGAGACTTCTCGGGACTAATTTCGTGAAACTTCCAAGTTCAAGACCCAAGCATCCTGGCTCAACTAGGGTATCACATTCAATGAATGAGGCATCGCCGCTCCGCTATGTGATGACTGGCGCTTTTTCCTCTTTAAGTGCATGCACAAGTCAGTTCTTATATTTTCTTCTTAGTCGACTCATACATGGCCAGAAGGCATGCTCATTCATATTTGTGTGCCATGACTCCTATTATTACACTGTGCAACATGTTGGGAACGATCCTTGATCCCTGACTTGAATCGAACATTTAGCGTCGTCTCTGCAGTGAACAAGGCTCGGAAATAGCATTCCTCAATGCAGATCCAATACCTTGAGGCTTGGGTACACCTTGCTTTGTGAAAATTCTAAGCTTGACAGACCTTGACTTCGACCTGGCATAAACATACTTTGTGCCATGAATAACCCTTGGTTCGTGCCTTGACTCAAATGCCAAGCACAAAGTCCCTACACCAATCAAGACATAGAATCGACACGCTCTTATGCCTTACCAAGACCTTATAGGCTTGGGCGATCCCCGTACCGACCAAGACTTGGAACCAACACATCTTAATGCTAATCCAAGACATTGCAGTCTTAGGCGATCCCCGCACCGACCGAGACTTGGAATCGACATGCTTTAATGCTGATGCAAGGCCTCGTGGCCTTGGGCGACCTTCCCTTGCATTAAACTTAACTCAAGCGAACCTCAGCTTCATTTTGGGCATGAACAACTCAAGCACACATTCAAGCACAAACATGAGCAAACCATACAAAAGATCTTACATCCTACCCAGTGCTTGAACAAGTGAGCATCTAACTAGACTCAATCATGGAGTCTACTGCCCTAAAGAGTAGGAAATGAGTGTGTAAAGGGCAAGAGAGGAGAAGAAGGTTCAAGGTGAGGAAATGAGTGAGGGACTCTTCTTATTTATAGGCACTAATTTCATCATTACGTGTCCAAATGACCCAATCATCTTTCTTGAAGTGGCACAGCTATACAATCTATGTAGCAAGCCTAGTTTGCAAGGTGGCACACCTAAGGGCCTATGAGAATGATTGAAGGCTTACTTGTTTCCTTCTCATTGGACCACTTATACCATGCCATTATTACTTGGCCTACTTATTCTCCAAGGAGAATCTTATGGTAAAGATGATCATATCTTTCATGAACACCTAAGCCAATGACTCACTATTCTAATTAAATGCCTAAATTTGATTAATCATGAAGCTTGGGTATTTAACACATGCTTAAATTAAAGAACTTGCTTTCCAAGTTTTGGCTTCTAGAATATTCTACCAAGTTCTCTTCCAATTGGTTCATTTAAGCTCTTGAGTCCTTTGCTTCTTCCCCAAGAAAAATCTTGAGCCATCATTACCAAATCTTCAAGTGGACACTAAACAGGGTGACTCATCCTTGCATTTAATGAGATGTTTTAGAATCTTCTATTATGTCTTTTCTTGATTGGACCATTTATCCAAAAGTTATTTACTTAATTCCCAAGCAAATCTTTGGTAATTATTATCAAATTTAGAAGTGTCTACCTAAGATGATGAGTCACCCCCTTATGAATGACCTAGGGGGTTCTAGAATGTTCTCTTTTGTCCATTTCCAAAGAATATAGCAAACATGGGAGATAGACCATTAGAAGTGCAACCGAGACCAAGCAAGGGCTTTATGTGCACATCCTCTATTGACTATTCTGACACACTTGAGGTTCGTGGATAAGCCACCCTCGGTGTGGTTGTTGTAGGCAAAATTTTCCTTCTTGGCTAGGCCCTTAGCCCAAGGCATGAGCTCAATGGCCATCCCTTAGATCGACTCTGGTCGAGCGGACCAGCCCTAGGCCTAGTCCAGGCCGACTCCTGATTGTCATGTTGCTATTTGAGATCAATCAATCTGTAATCAACACACGGCCGTACCGATGGACTCATGGTCTTTCATGGTTGGTACATGATCAAGAAAAATCACCCGCGACCGAAACAAAACCACTCGAGATCGATTTATGATCACCCATCGAACTGTGGTGGTACGTGACCATCCCTCGATCAACCCTTATGGTCGAGCAGTCATCCATAGACCAAACAACTCGGGTCCACTTGCGTGGTCACTAGATTGGTCTGCAGCCGATCTCTTGATTAATCCATGGCCAATTCTTTGATCAGAACATGGTTAATCTATCAGTTACCATTCCAATCGGGCCGATCTATCCATGGCTTATTCTTGGAACAATCCATGACTAATCCTTACCATTGGTACACCAGACTTATAATCATTTCTCATAAGTCGGAAATCATAGATGTTACACATGATGGCTTGATGACTCAAAGCACAAGTTGACCAATAAGAAGAAGACACAAAAGTCTTTAATTATTCCCATAGAACCTTAGAATGCTACACTATCAAACTAGCCATGACACTCCAATAAAGCTTAATGAACCACTTGTTAAAGCCATTTAATGAAACTTAGCCTATAAATAGGGAGTCACCATGTTCATTGTGACATCCTGAAAATTCTGTTCTGATTTCGATTGGATAAGTCGGGCCTTTCATTGACACGACTATAATGCTTTTCTTTGAAATGGCCACTCACGAGATAACTAGCCTATTAGGTGAAGCCATTAAGGAATATAAACGCAATAGACTTGAGAATTCGACCAGGAATCGATTGCTCGACCGTGCTAGTCTGCAAAGGTCGTTACGGCACAGTTGAAAATCGATCAGAGATCAAAGATAGATTGGTTTGACTGAGATGTGTGGCTAAACATGGGTGATTTCACTAATTTGCAAAATTCTTATCGATCAACACTAGATTAATTTTTCTGTCGTTTTGGCGCCCTGTGTCCGTATTTGAAATCTTGAGATTTTCACGACAACCGAGAGCCGCCAATGTGTTGATAGGTACGTGTGGCTCAAAGAAAATCGACCATGAGTCAATTGCACCAAAAATTTCTAAAAGCTACCCGGTAGATTAGATCATGCTAAAATTGCATCCGGTTGAAATTAACTACGAATTTAAATCTGATTTCAGAAATTGCAAGTTCTGTCATATCACGAGTTATTTTAGGAACGTCAACTTATCTTTCGAAGAATTTTCGGCAAATTCAAGATTTTTACAAAAAATTGTTTCGGATGATTCGGAAAAAAAAAACGAAAATTTGAATAGGCCAATTTAAAGGAATTTTGGCCTCCTGTGTGAGCCACTTGGTGAAAGGAAATTGTGTGGGCTTTTTTTTTCAACAAAAGTGGACATCAATCAGAGAGATTTGTTAAGAAATCAGATTCTGAGAAAAAGGAAATAAAATTTGGAATCGAAGGAAATTCATAGGCTGGAGGGACTATCACATTTTGATCTTTATTTGGACTTCAATTGGGACAAGTTGGTATGGGAATTGGCCTTGGATGACCAATTGTTAATGTTGTGTGAAGTTAAGCTAAAAATATTTGTGTTTTAATTATTTTTCTTCCTCCCCCTCGCCGGACTCCTCTCTACCAACATCTTTCTCTCTTTCCTTCCCTCCTTCGTTGCTTTTTACTTCCCTTTTATTTTTGCTCAGCCAAAGCTCCTCCACATTTCTCTTTCTCTCTCTCTCTGTTTCTCCCTCTCTCTCTGTTCAAAGCCCACGAATGAAAGGGTCCCCCTCAGTCGACAATCCCTGCATCATTGGTCTCCTTTTTGCTTCCTTTCTTTGACTTTTGAAGTCATTCTTATCCCTTCTCTCTCTCTCTCTCTCTCTCTCTCTCTCTCTCTCTCTCTCTGTGGCCCACGTAGCTTTATCATGAATGATAAAAATGGTGGCATTCTCAAATGGTGAGAACAGTATACTATATCAGCCTACAGGCTTTGATATGTCAGCTTAGCATGAGCAATATACTTTATCAGCTTAGAGTGAGTATCATGAGTATACTATATCAACCCGATGGTTGATATGTCAACTTAGCGAGAACTGTATACCGGTATACTACATCAACCCGATAGTTTGATATGTCAGCTTAGCGAGAGTAGTATACCTAAGCAACTTCTGGAGAACATTATTAGTGTACTATATCAGCCCGATGGCTTGTTATGTCAGCTTAGCGAGAACAGTACACTATTTATCAGCTTAGTGCAAGCTATACTATCTATTATCAGCTTAGAGTGAGCATTCCTTGATATGATCGGATTTTATAGATAGTATTGAATGGATTGACCGAGTGATGGTCTTGCTAACATGGAATCGACTAAATCGATTGATCGATGATTTGATCCGATGTGATGATTTGATTTGTTAACATGATTCAATGAATTTGCGAATGGTACTGACTTGCAGGAAGGAACCAAGGCAAAGGTAAGTCCTCTGGCTTATGCTTGACCAAAGAGGGATGGGCATTAAAAGGAATGGGTCGACGACGCATCCTGGGACATCGCAATTTAATTGACCAAGGAGGGATGGGCATGCGCTCGGAGGATCGAGGTGTGACATTCATTCTTGCCAACTCTTAGCTCATTTTCTCATCTCTCCTCCCTCTTGCACGCCTTCCTTTCCCTCTCGGCCTTGCACGCCTACCGCCTCCACCAAACTGCCATCTCTTGGAGAAACTATCTTTAGCACATTAGGCAAGTGGAATATCTTATCTTTGGTTAAGGATGCGGACAAGGCAGAGAGCAGTTATTGATATGGAGCTGAAGCTTCCAAAATGATTTGAAATCAAAACGGTAATTGTCAAAGAGTAGTTACTTGCAAAATATAACTATAAATAGCCAAAGAGGCATTGGTGTAAAGGACCTTTTGCCAAAATCGACAATCGAAGATATATCTCAGTAGTTATCTTTTTTCTTCTTCTTTTTATTGCACTTTCACATTAAATTGCACATTTACTTTTTCTCTTGTTTTCCCGTATTGTCGTTTGTCTGTGGTTTAGACAAGTCACTTCCTTTCTGAAACAACACAGAACCCATTTCAAACAATAAAGTTGAAGTTTTGGCCCCTCGATGAAAGATATTTGTCGAGGGAACCTTTCCTCAGCAAACACAACCTAATCTCATAATTTGTTATGGTGAATCTCAGATTTGGATCATTACGGTTTATGTGTCATAATTAGGGTTGTGTTTTGGCAGGCATAAAAGAAGGATGAGTGTATTTTCAATAATGAAAAAAAAAAAAAAAAAAAAAGCAAGGTGGACGGTATAATTGACATGGAGAAGTGATTGTGTGGCAATGTTTAATTCACTGTGAAAATAACAGTTTATTCATAACCACAAAAACAAAAAAAAAATTATAAATTGTTTTGTGGCCCAATCCTTCAAGAATTTATAGCTCAAAACAAGTTATTCTCACAATGGCCCAAACATTATTATACTAGCAAAGCCCATTCACTTAAGGGTGCAAAATTGCATTATCAATGATAGAGGTATATATGTTAGTGAATTGAAAATTAAGACACGTTTTTTTTTCTTCATCAATATTCATGGACAGACTTGTCGGTGAGCGATAAAAGAGGTGCATGATATTGATGAATATAAATGGTCCTTGCAGTACTTTCTTGATAGGACAATGATTATGTGACGGCACCGTTATTCTTCCATAAGAAATAGTTGGATCTCCACCTCATATTTAACCAAGGTAATTGAATTTCTTTTTGTAGAATAACATTTGTCAGATTCTTTACGTTTTTCGGAAGAATTCCATCTAGAAGGTGTCCTTCTTCAGAATTGCCATATGTGCCTTCTCTTTAAATAGATGCTGAAGTTCAAGCAGAAATGGATACCGCATCCTTAGGTTTTCAGTTGGGTAGAATGATTTTCAAAGTATTCCTTTAAAACCAAACGTATAGTAGGAAAGAAAAACATACTTGCTGACTTCCTGTCAAGACCGAATGCATTCATAGCATTTATCAACATGTATGTGACGAAGTCCAATGGGTGGATTCAAAACAACCAAGATGAAACCTGATAATCCTAGCAGAGCCTGTTTACCAGATATACCCAGGTACATTCAGACCAATACCCTTTTTGACAATCTTCATTGTCAAATGTGGATATACCAAGTGAAGATTTTTAGCAAGTATGGTGGATTAAGCCTTAGGCCAAATGGATTATATCTAGAATATCCATTCATCCATCCTATATCTTTCAACCCAAATGAGGAGTTCCTAGAACAATTCAAATGGTTCTATTGGTATTTAGTCAATTTTTATACCTTGGCCATTAAATTTCCAACAGCCAAAATGGTCTTAATTATTGGCATAATCATTTAGGGAGACCAAAGGTTAAGCATTTAGGTGATGTGCTTAATTGGTTTAAACCATTGGGGGTATGGAAATGTATCTTTAAGGAATAGCTCGAAGCCTGTAGACCTAATACAGAACTCCATACAACCATACTCTTCGACAGACCATGATTGTTTGTTCGTCCAAGTGGAGATATGAGTAAAACTCTAGCTGAGGGGTAACCACATACAAACCCCAAGTAATTCCAAAATGTCTCTTCTAGACTCTCCCCTGCAAAATCTCTGCATTCCCTCAGGAATATCGAGAGCACCAAAGGATTTACGCCGGTATAATCAAGTGATACCACCAGAGGTGTGGCTAGAAGGATCTACCAATACTTCTTGGGAGCAGCCTACTAATTAAAAATATCAGATACTAATTGATATAGCGCTTGATCAATACTACGGTATAGATATGTAAGCTGATATGGACTCTGCCAACCTCAAAGATACTCTGTCCTCATCAAAGGATCCAATTGGAAGGACCATTATCACAAGATCCATATGATCACAGTGAGTTTCAGCTTGCATTCACTCTAGATCTTGACAAGAGTAGTCCATCACTCCAACTAAGGATTCTACCCTAGCTAGATGTTCCACTGAGTTTTATAAATGTTCTATCAAGTTTGGCTAATGTCACATTCACTTCCCATCAGTTTCTACATAAAAAGAAGAAACCCTAAGAGATTATTGAAAAGGCAAAAGTATGAAGATAGTTCGGACAGCTCAGACTAAGACAACTTAGAAAAACCAGTTTGTCAATACGACCAGTGTAGACTGTCGGCTAAAAGATAGGGCTTGAATAAATGATGTTACTGTAACATCAATGTAGCGTTACTAAAGCAACAAATGATATTATTGTAGCACTATTATAGGAGTTCCTTTAGCACTGTATAGTATTGTAGCAAATGAAAAAAATTGTCGGTCATGAATGTAAAAGTTGAAATTGTTAGCTTCTAGTAGAAAAGTCATGAGTCACGAGTGTCCTAGAATTTTGTTTGTATTTTTCTTTTCCAAATGCCTATAAAAAGGCATCCTTTGTTTAATATTGGAGCAGACCAAACCCTCCCTAAAAAAAGTGTTGTGTGGTTTACAATGAATCCTTAAAACATATTCTTATCTGTCTAATATGATTTTTTAGCAACCGCAGATGTTTTTATTAATTTTGGTAGTATGCTTTGCGATTGTTATAATGTGGAACCTATGTATCAGAACTCTGCTATCATAAAAATTTCTATGATATGAACCAAAATTTGAAATGGAATTTGGTTGCTAAGAGACAGTCTTGATCATGAGGCCAAAAGGAGTTGTGCATGTGGATAGCATATCTGCCACAAAGTCTATTTTCGTTTTCCTTGGTTCATATGCTCAAACTCAACCCTGCTCATTCCGCTCCCATCTCCAATATACAATTGCAACTACTTTATGAAAAGCCTTCAATGCGATTGCCAGCACCTGCTCGAAAACGTCGTTGGCAATAAGATTGCGATGAACCCTCTCGATCCTGGAGAGTTCAGGCGTCAAGGACACATGGTCGTTGACTTCCTAGCCAAGTACTACGAGAACATTGAAAAATATCCAGTTCTTAGCCAAGTCGAGCCTGGGTATCTTTCGAAACGCCTCCCGAGTTCTGCCCCGCGAGATGAAGAACCCATGGAGGCCATACTCGATGATGTGCACCAGCACATATTCCCGGGCTTGACTCATTGGCAGAGCCCCAATTTCTTCGCCTACTACCAGACCAACACTAGTAATGCAGCGATTCTTGGTGAGATGCTTTGCGCGGGGTTCAACGTGGCAGGATTTAATTGGGTCTCCTCCCCCGCTGCGACTGAGCTTGAGAGCCTAGTCATGGATTGGCTCGGGAAAATGCTGGACTTGCCAAGGCCATTCCTCCCTTTCGGGAATGGCGGGGGAGTCATTGAAGGGAATACCAGCGAAGCCATCATTTGCACTCTCACTGCTGCAAGAGATAGGGTCCTGAGGAAGTTGGGACATAATTCCATTGCGAAGCTCGTTGTCTACGGGTCCGACCAAACGAATTGCTCATTTCAGAAAGCTGCCCAGGTTGCGGGAATAGACCCGTGGAACTTCCGGGCCTTAAAGACGACGAGGTCAACCTTGTTCGGCTTGTCCCCGGACTCACTAGAGAAGGCAATCCGTCTGGACATCAATGCCGGGCTAATTCCGTTGTACTTGTGCACCACGGTCGGGACAACTTCATTCGCAGCGGTTGACCCGCTGGCGCCTCTATGCAAGGTCGCAAGCAAGTTCAGCATGTGGATCCATGTCGATGCAGCGTACGCGGGAGCCTCGTGTATATGCCCGGAGTACAGGAAATTCATCAATGGGGTGGAGTTTGCAGATTCATTCAGCTTCAATGCACACAAGTGGTTACTGACCCCTCTTGATTGCTGCTGCCTCTGGGTAAAAGACCCAAATGCCCTCGTGAAGTCCTTATCAACAGACCCCGAGTACCTCAAGAACGAGGCAACTGAGTCAAAGCAAGTTATTGACTACGCAGATTGGCAACTCTCTCTCAGCAGGAGGTTCAGGGCATTGAAGCTGTGGCTTGTACTCAGGAGTCATGGCGTGCAGAACCTGAGGAGTCACATAAGGAACCATTGCCGATTGGCAAAGCTCTTTGAGGAGCTCGTGGAGGAAGATCCCCAATTTGAAGTTGTTTTCCCCAGAAACTTTGCGTTGGTTTGTTTCAGGATTCGTCCCTCAGGGGTCGCCGGCACATCTAATGGCCATGTTGAAAACGAACATGGTGAAGCATGGAAATTAAACAAGGTGAACAGGCTCAATGCACAATTGCTTCACGCTATTAATGCTTCTGGTCGGGTCTTCATGAGTCATACAACGGTCGGAGGAGTTTATGTGTTACGGTTTGCCGTCGGGGCGACGCTGGTGACTGAGAAGCACGTGATCATGGCTTGGAAGGTGGTGCAAGAACATGCAAATTCCCTATTAAGCATGCCGGCCAGTGAGCAACATTCCGCATAACTGGCCTACTGCAAAATTGCGCTGCATGGCCTGCATATTCCCTTTAGGCAGCACTTTTCCAAGGGTTGCTTATGCCGCCGTTGCCGAAATACAGGGCAATACTATGTCTGCGTTAGGCAATTCTCATTTTAATAAGCAACACTTGTAACTGAGTGAGGCATAGTACCTTCAATTCCCTACGCCATTTCAATGCAAGACAATAATTTAAAGATTGTTGCCAAACATATAAAAAAAAAAAAAAATCCATTAAACGTTGCCTAAACTGTAGACAATAATTTGAAGATTTGAATCATTTGTCAAACAATTTCATCCATTTTCTCTTCTATTCTTTTACTACCAAAGTCACTTGCCAAAAGTTAATGTAGAAAGAACGCTTCCCCCACCGCCCCCCCCCAAAAAAAAAAAAATGTTGCCCAATGTCATAGTCAATTACCGCTTTAAAACTTGTGTTGCTGTAGAATTTCCAAAAGCAACACATACCATAGTTGTCACAACCCCAACTCTATCCCTAAGGTCTCGAGCAGCGGGGCATATTTTTGCAATGTCCTAAGTGCATTCCTGTCCCATTTCTTTTTAATCTTAAATTTAAGCACATGCGAAAGCGTGTACAACAACTTTCTCTCAGACAACACAACAATCAAGCAGTCAAGAAAACACTACACAAAGCACACTACAACTATAGTACATCAGTATATTTACAAGCCCTTCTCTATGGGCCTATTTCCTTCCATTTACATCACTCAAAAAGATATAGACCATGGAATCCCTAACTCCTCTAGCGAGACTACAATTCCAAAGGAGGAGACTTTCATACCTACAATTCTGAAAAACAACTTGGTGAATTATAAACTCAATAAGTAAACCCACTAATTTCCGAGTAGGAGGATGTATCATCTTTCAACAAATGCATAACTTATCCCAAAAAATTTGTTGATGGAAAATCAATGACAAAACAAAAGCTATGTTTTGATTAGAACACGAGAAATCCCCATTCAATAATATGCAAACATAAATCAAAATTCATCCCACAACGTGAGGAACTCATGCCTCACTCAATAATATGCAAGCATAAACCAAGATCCATTACAGCATACTTCAATGTATGCTTACCTTCAACTTTTCAATAAACACATCAACATATCATACTTATGCATGTATTGGCACACATAAAAGATTCATTTAACTTTGTCCTAGCTCAATCAGGCCCTCTTGACTCAACCGAGGCTTCCAACTTCATGCTGGGCTTCTTGGCTCGATCAGCGCATCTTGATTCGACCGAAGCTTCTCGAGGCTTCCGGGCTTAAACCCAAGCATCCTGTTGACGTGGGGGCATCTCGTTCTCATTAACAAGGCATCCCGTTGGCATGGGAACATCCCATTGACATAGGGGCATTGTCACCACCTCAAGTGACGACAGTTCTTATCTTTCATTAGGTGATCACATGTGATGCCTTAGAAAAGCCAGTTTTTCATCTTTCGTCTTAGCTTAAGCATACAAGGCCCGAGGGCCTGCTTATTCAAGAGAGTGTACTATGACCCTCAATATCATAATATATAACATGCTAGGCATGATTCTTGGTTTGTGGCTTGAACCGCACACCTAGGCCAACCTCAATACTAAGCAAAACTTGGAATTGGCACACTTCAATGCCGTATCAAGACCTCGTGGGCTTGAGCAATCCTAGTACTAAACAAGACTTGAAACTAGCACGCCTCAATGCTGATCTAATACCTCACGGCCTTAGGCAATCCCTACACAAAACGAGACTTGGAATTGGCACGCCTCAATGTTGATCCATGGCCTCGCAAACTTAAGCCATCGCAAGTTGACATCAATTTCAAGCCGAGTGAACCTTGAGCTCGTCCTAGGGCATGAATACATTCAAGCATGCAAACATGAGCAAAGCATATAAAATAACATTACAACATACACCGGCTTACACTAGTGAGCACACCACTAGACTCGATGACGTAGGCAATTGCCCTAGCCAAAAGTTAGGAATTCTACCTACTATTCAAGCCTCATGACTTAAGTCGTTACGATTGAACGCCGACCTAGAATCAAACATGGCTTGGAATCGATACGCCTGAATATCAATTGGAGACCAAGTAAGGTCCAGTCCATCGCATCTTAATGCACATCCAAGATCAACGAGATCCCTTTTCGTAGTTCAAAACATACTTTGGCTCATGGGCACAAGCATCATCATAAAATAAATCGGCAACATAAGAATGATCATAAATGTTACCAAACAAGGTCAAGTAAGAACAATCCAATCAACTTCAATCAAGAATTCGTCACACACTTGGAATATCATAACACAATACCCTAGCCGAATATTAGTAAGTCCACTTACACTCTCTAGACCGGCGGCCTCACAGCAGCTCAAATGGCGGTGGTGATCATTGGCAAGGCGACAAACCCATTTCGAAATCCAAATCTTCATAGAACACTTTGAATTTTGAATTTTTTGTAGACATGGATGTCCTTTACAAATTTTATGAATGAAACATGTTTAGATTGCAAAATAAAAATTCTATTAAAAAAAAAAAAAAAATCAAGAAGACAACTCGGCCACCGTTTTTTCTTCATTGGACAAGTTTGACATGATAAATGAATAGGCTCTCGTACCAACCAGTTTAATTCAAAAAAAAATCTGAAATTAGAGGATATTGTAGATTAAGATATTTTGAACAACTTTTATGAATGAAGTTTATCAAATTTGACCCATCAAAAGCTCTATAAAATCATAAAACAGTGAGGTCTAGCCATTTCGAGAAATTGGAAATCAAAGTCAAAACCTAGGAAACCAAAGATTGCAAGTCTATAGAGGAAATATGGCACCTTGGTCTTGATTCAAGAACCTTTAATGGTTGGATAACCTTGTCCTCCAAGTCTCTAAATATAGGGATTGATTTACCCTAATCTAATAGGGACACATAAGTCGAAGTCATCCTCTCCATCAATGGCTTGTAATGATGACTATAACACCTAAACTTATGAGTCATCACCTTCATCACTTACTAGTTTCCAAAGCTTAGACTATTGTCCTCCGAGGCTCATCTTAGGGTAATAATAACCTTTTTCTTACTAGGGATACCTAAGATCATGAGTCACTCTCCTCATTAAATAACTAACTTCCAAAAACAATTAATGCACCTATGGGAAAGTAACTAAATTGAAAGCCGTCTCATTGGGTTGGAATTATGTGAGTCTAACCGCGATGAACTGCCTTATTTGGTCCGAGGTTCATGCCTAAGTCATGACCGAACAAAGCTAGACGCAACTGGTCCTATAGCCAGTCCTTAAACCAATCAACTAGTCCTATAGCCAGTCCCGAGGCCAATCTAAGGTCCTACGCTACAATTTATGACTAGTTCGAAACCAATCCATGTTGAATTATTCAAATCACGATTGATTCTCGGTTGTCATATAATCATGTGGGAATAATCGATCCGCCTCGACTCACAGTCACATTGAAGCAATTCATGCTCATCCACGACTAGTACAATGACCATGCGAAGTCACCTACAACCAATACATGATTGTGCAAAATCGATTCATAGCCATCCACTGATCAATCCATGACAATGCATGATTGTCCCACAATTGATCCTTGTGATTGAATAATCTACTCATGGTCAACCACTCTATCCAAGCATAACCAATCCCTTAGCCGCCTAATTCTAGAATGGGCTAAATGGCCCATAATTGACCCTCAGGTTGACTTATGGCCTATTCCCAACATCGGTGTGCCGATCCTTGGCCTACCAATCAAGACCAAAATAAGAATCGAAATCAAGAATGTTACAACTCTCCCTCTTAAAAAAAAAAAAATTCCTCGAAATTTAAATGCATACCTAGTCATCCAAAAAGATATTGGTATTGGCACTTCATAATTTCTTCACTTTCTCATGTCACCTCTTCTATTTTATGGAACCATCATAGGACCTTGACTAAGTGAATGGCCTTATTTCGTAAAACTTGTTCTTTCTTATCCACGATCCGCACCGGCTCCTCAATATACGACACTATGTCGTCTACTTCAACCTCTTTGGAGTTCAACACGTGTGCCAAATCAGGCTCATACTTTCTCAACATCGATATCTGAAACACATTATGTACTTGAGTAAGTTTCAACGGTAAAGCTAGCCAATAGATCAAATTCTCTATTCTTTCAAGAATTTCAAAAGGTTCTACGTACCTTAGACTTAGATTTCCTTTCTTCCCAAGTCGCAACACACTTCTCATCAGTGACACCTTAAAGGAAAACTTGATCACCTACTTGAAATTCAAAAAGATTCCTTCGTCTTTCTACTACGCACTCTGATTATTATTCTTCCTACTATGATGTCAAAATGGTACATAGCCAACGCAACTAGACCTATTGTTTCCTCTCATGGTCACCCAGTCCTAAGTACTCGTGTGACTCACCTATGGAACAACTATAGGAATGCAAAGAGAACTTTTCTTTATCAAGGGTCAATAGTCAAGAACTATCATCAAACAATCATTCACTTGCACGGGTTGTTTTCCTAGCTAACTATCCCAAATCCTAGCACACCTTATCATTTCAAGTAATAACCTTGCTCTAATACAAAAAGCCGTCGCGACCACGACTCCATCCTCAGGGTCTCAAGCGGCAAGGGTTATTTTTGCAATGTCCCAAGGTGTTGTCACCCCGTTTCTTTTTAAGCTTCGATTTAAGCACATGCGAAGGATTAACCCCTCCCCTGCTATATCTTTTTGTGCAGGCTAAAAAATCAGAATAGCCTTGAAGAAGTGCGCTTGTAATGAATCGTTCTAATACATTCGTTATGTATAAAATGTATAGTTTATGTATGTTTTCTTTACTATTCGTTTTACGTTGCCAATTGGGTGATGGAGTTGCATGCTTCCGCACGTGCTTAATGGAAAGATAAAAATCAATGGGACAATGATCCCTCCTAATACATTGCAAATTAATCTAGATGAAGTGGTCGTTACATTCCTGCGATGAGGGAAGGTTTGGGGCATGACAGCTTCTAGCCTATTTATAGGAATCATAGCAGGATTAATACCTGGATTGTTAAGGTGCATGGGAAATTGGGATAGTTAGCTAGGAAAACGTTGCATGCTTGTGATTATTGATTGCTTTCTTAGCTAGTGTTCTTGAGATCTAATCTTTTGTTAGAACTTGCTTTGGAAGTTTTCCCTAAAACTCCTATAATTGCAAAATGAGTGCTAAGAGAGGAATGACTACTCAAGGCCAGTGAACCTCAAAAGGAAAGGCAAAAGAGAACGCTCGATTAGATGGAATTTTGCAAGCACTGGAGACCATAGAGAATATAATGGATTAGTAGGTTCAAAATCAAGCCATTACTGCCCCTCTTAATGTCCCAGTAGCTGGAAATGGGTTTGGCAATGGGAATGGTGAACCATCGATACATGGACTAATTGAACAATTCTTGAAATTGAGACCCTCAAAGTTTTCTAGGCCAAGCGATCTCGAAAAGGCCACTATAAGGATCGATGAACTAGATAAATTTTTTGCATTACTAAGGTGCTCAAATGAGGACAAGGTTACATTGGCAATGTACCAGCTATAAGGTAACATTAGTCAATGGTGGAAGGCCACTAAAGAAAGGGTATTTCCTAAAGGCACCATTCCAACCCAGGATGCTTCATCGAGACATTCAATAGAAAGTATTTATCTCAGTGTGCCCACGATCAAAAGATGGCAAAATTTCAGCGACTCCACTAGAATCAAATGACGGTTGACCAGTACAAGGCAAAGTTTACAGAATTGTCAAAGTCTGCTCCCAGATTGATTGAGAACCCAGTGGATAGGGCAAAAAGATTTCGTGATGTTTTGAAGCCTAACATCCATAGCTAGTTGGTGCCGTTGAACCTCAAGGATTATAACGAGCTATATGAGCGAGCCTAGCTGATAGAAAGGGATTCGCTAGAACGAGCAACTGCAACAAGACAATAGTATCTATCTTCTCGGAACAACCAATGCATGGGCAAGAAGCCAATGGCAGGAGGTAAATGTTTATTTCCTCCTAATAAGAAGAACAATGGTGGGAAGCCAATGTACGCCTCAAGTGATATATGTCACGTTTATGGAAGACGGCATGAGAATGCACCGTGTCTAGCTTAGACAGGAGCTTGTTATGGGTGTAGCCAGCAAGGACATCATATAAGAAATGATCCCCAGTGTCAACCAGGGTTGCAAATCTAGCAACAGCAAACAAGGCCACAATTTGGAGCTGCACCACAAAACAACACCAACCAAACCCTAGCCCAAGGAAGAGTTCATGTCCTTACCCAAGAAGAAGTTGAGAACTCCCAAGCTGTAATCACATGAACAGTCTCCTACAAGAACATGCTGCTTACGTATTATTTGATGCAAGAGCCACACATTCATTTGTCGCTAAATAGTTTGCAAAGTTAGCTAGGTTAGAATCTAAATCGCTAGAAATGAATCTTAGTGTCTCTACCCCATTGAGAGACGAGGTGCTGTCGACCATAGGGTGTCGAGGGTGTAAAATCAATATAAGTGATCATAAGGGAATCATAGACTTAGTCATGTTGGCCATGTATGACTTTGATGTCATCATATGGATGGATTGGCTCGCTAGGCAACGAGCGGTGTTAAATTGCCAAAGTAAAGTGATTCAATTTAGATCATCCAATCTTCCTAGTTACAAGTTCATAGGAACAGAGGAGAACCCTCCATACCCCTAGTCTCATCACTTGAGGTAGCTCAACTTCTGGAGGAAGATTGCCAAGGTCATTTAGTGACCATGATGAACATGTTAGTTGAGGAACTAAAGATGGAAGACATCACCATAATACAAGATTTTGCCGATGTATTTCCAAAGGAATTACAAAGGCTAACCTAAGAACGAGAAATAGAGTTTGTTATTGAGTTAGCTCCTAGAATGGAGCCGATTTCCAAAACCTTTTACCGAATGGCGTTATTAGAATTAAAGGAATTGAAGGCACAGCTATAAGAGTTGCTTGATAAAGGGTTTATCTGCCCTAGTGCGTCCCCATGGGGTGCACCAGTATTGTTTGTGAAGAAGAAGGATGGATCATTGCATATTTGCATCGATTACAAGCAACTCAACAAAGCTTCTATCAAGAATAAGTACCGTTACCAAGAATTGATGATTTGTTTGACCAACTCCAAGGAGTTTCAGTGTTCTCCAAGATAGATTTAAGAGAGGGTTATCAACAATTAAGGATCAAGAAAGAGGACATCCCGAAGACGACGTTACGAACCATGTACGACCACTATGAGTTTTTAGTGATGCCATTTGGACTAACTAATACCGCAGCTGCTTTTGTGAGTCTGATGAACCGAGTGTTCAGGACATACTTGGATAGTTTTTTCATAGTGTTCATTGACAACATATTAGCATACTCAAAAGATCCAAGTGAGCATGAACAACACTTAAGCATGGGATATCTCATAGATTCTTGATAGGACAAATGTTTAAGTAAAGAATGAATTCCTTCATGTTCATAGTTAAGGCAAAGCAAAGGTTTTATTATTGATTTGCCATCGGCATGTTTAGGTCGAGTAATCGTAAGGTCTTGATGCCAGGCATCTGTCTATACGAGGTTTAGGTTATTTATTTATTGATTTTTCAACTCATTTGTTGTTGTTTAATCTTTTTCAGGCCAATAGGTATGAGTCTTCCGCCATCTTGTTTTGGTCTCCCTGTATATATGGAGGTTGTGGTGTTGGATGTGAGGACACTACAACCAACATCCTCTTCTAGCGCCATACCACAATGGTGTAGGTGGACAAGGGCATGGAGTACCTGATTCCCCATCTATATGTGACCTATTTCGCCTAGGTTAACGAGGACTTCTACGGTCCTCGTTGTGGGTTCAACAATTTGCTCGATGATGCTAACAGGTCGGTGTTGCTCCCTCTTGATACACCGTGGACGACCTCAAGTCCAACCCCGACTACAACCCAAAGTTCAAGCCCTAGCCCTAAGGACACCAGCTTTTGATGGGAACCACTTTTGGTAACCGCCCTTGTAGAAAGAGTTGAGACTAACCCCTCCCTCCTTATATCTTTTTGTGCGGGGAATGGCCCTAATGAAGTGGGCTTGTCAATAAATCATTCCAATTTAAATATGTAGTATATAAAATGTATAATTCATGTGTGTTTTCCTTACTATCCATTTGACGTCGTTGATTAGCTGATGGAGTTGCATGCTTCTGTGTGTGCTTAATGGAAAGATAAAAATCAATGGGATGACAACGCCTCTTAGGATGTTGCAAATTAATCCTGACAAAGCGGTTATTGTGTTTCCACGACAAGAGAAGGTCCGGGGCGTGACAAGCAAGATGCTAGAATTCAAAGAGTACAAACCACAACTTGTTTGGCAAGGATAGTATTGCAAGCATATTCGTCACGAGGGATGTACATACCAACGCGAGTAGGAACTGACCACACTATGTCATGTGCGAACCGCTATTCTTTATCGATTCATTATCGCCGGCAAGTAAACATACTATGCCGTTGAAGAATAAGTCCGAATATGAGATTTGCCTTTAGAGAGTAGTTTTAGCTGTAGTAGGGTTAGGGAAATTTTTGAGCTTTCGAGATCTATCTAATCACCATCTGAATGTCAAAATCTACTCGTTTCATAATGCCAAACGGGTGTTAATCACAGAATCGTAACCATATGATTATCATTAATCCTTAATTTAGAAGAGGCTTTCGATCTGTAGAGGAGATGTTGAAACTTGCCAGTCTTTCTTCCAATTGCTGAATTACTGCCATCAACTATAGAATTGCATCATATGCTAAATCGGACTAGTCTCCTTCGGACGATACATTTCCTGCCTCACATGCAATTATAAGTCCCATCAATTAGAAAACTCGTCTTGATATCTACGTAGATGGTCATTGTCATTTCCAAATCCTCAAGGTACCCAACGTCGAAAAATGACATCTGAGATTTCATTCGATATAAGCCGTTGAGTTTTTATGGTGCTAGTAATTGGGTCGATCCGACGAAATGGGTTGCCCCTGCCGGACAAAAGAGGGGGAGGCACACAACGCTTTCATAGTCCCATCATTCTCTCACCGATATGCTAATTCTGTCCAGCTCTTAAAATCCCAAATAGTGAATTCGGTTAGGGGATTTCAATTAAAAACCAATAAGAGAATAAATATTTAGAGGAGAAAAAGATGAAAATGGATGTAGTAGGTAACCCAAAATTTCCACACCAAAAAAATAAAAAATAAAAAAAGAAACGATGAATCGTTACCAAAATTACCACCTAGGCAGTGGGCAGAGACCGATTTTCTATAGATTCAGGATACATTTTTTCCTCCTCTTTTTTGCTTCTTTTGCTTCTTGTATTCATCGTATAAACTGAGTGCCCTCGTTGTACGATCTAACTCGCTCCTCAATCTCTCATTCTCTTTTATGTCGTGCAGGAGCATATAATGTTCCGATAGCTTCTTTATCAATTCGCCTTCATCGAGTGAACCTGCTTCCTCCAGAATACGGTCCACACTGGATGTGGCCACTCCTTCACTTGCGCGTTTCCTCTTGTTGCTCGATTTCATAACATTGATCTTCAGGCTGAAGGATTCCCGTTCAAGTGACAAGTCCAGGAACGCTTGTTGAGGGGACAGCCTGGAGAGATAAGTTTGGGTAGGAGCAATGCTCAAGTTAGCAATGCCCGAAGCCATAGTTGAAATTGTTGGATGGTAATGTTTTGTTAGAAGGTTGAGTTCCCAAAGCACGGAAGCTAGCGCACCACTTTGATTAGGGTCCAAGGCATATGGTTGATATTTCTGCAAAACAGTAATTGCTATGAGAGAGATTGTTCATAGTTTACTCAGCAACACAAAAGGGTACATGAAACCAAGTAATCTGATATGACAGAATCATGCGAGAAATTGGTCCTTTATTGAGCAGAGCTTAAATAAAGGTAAAGCTTATAAGAGTGCACTCTAGTCATGCAGATGGCAAAACATCGCTACGCCTGGGAGCATGTAAGATAAGGTCACCCAATGCTCATCATAAAGACCACCACCATAGCTTCTCAATAGACATTTACGATGACAACTAGAAAAATGGATCTAGAAAGCAACAATCCTACTGAGCAGACATCTTGTACAAGAACATTTAGTAAAGTTCCAGATTTATTTTCATTTTCTGCAGACTACGGTCAAAAGGCAAAGCAAAAATCATAAAACTAAACTAAGAAATGGTAGGAAAGGCTCCAAACGTAGCTACAACCGTAATAAGGCTGCAAGCTACAACTTTCTCCAAGGCTCTGCTTGGCACAAGACATAGGGAAAAAAACTGAAGTCAATCATAATGAGGAGATGTTTCCCGATTTCCAGACTACACTTCACATGCATAAATATGTTCATCTCCATTTTAAATCTAACATATCATGCATCAATTAAGGGTTCTGCATGGAAGCAGTAAATTGCTTACCGCAACAGAACCTGATACTGAGCCACCTCCAGGATCATTTTCCAACAAAACCCGACATTTAATATTCTTTTGGAGGAGATGTTTTAAAGTGACCAAGGCTGCGGGTAAGGGCAAACAAGTAACCAATTAGAATGATAATCTTAGTATCAAGGAAAGAAATAATTGGCATGGGATACCAAGAGGGTACCAGCCATGGACTCTGCAGACTCAAAGCATAACGAGAATGTGGCTAAACGCTTTATGAATGCTGCAGCCTTCTGCATGTCATGTTGCCTATCATTGCACAGCATCATCTTTAGAGCTTCAGCTAGCACCTCACCCCGATCTCTGCTTGAGACATCAGATATCAATGAGTAACCATACAAAGGGAGAAAAACACTATTGCCAGTCCGGTTTGTTCATTATAACAAAGTCACTAATGCTTGCATGACTTTCTCTGTCATTGCCAAACATCTAGGACTGCGGTTATAAAGAAAATCATGTGGACGAAAGTGCATGAGCAGATGAGTCCAGAAAACCAGCTTGACAGCAAGGATATGATCTCTGCTTCAGACATCAGATATTAATTACAGTTAAAAGTGTTGTGGTCATGAGAAATAGATCACTATTTCATCTCCGAACAAAGTCATCTGCATTTAGAGCTATGGTTTATAATAAAATCAGGTAACTGAAAGTGCATGAGCACATGACCTCAAAAAACAAACTTGACAGCAAGGTAGTGAGCACCCAACATAAAAGTGCTAACCTTCTAGGCCTGTATTCAAGTATGAGGTTGTATAGCTGAACAAAAAAATCTTGCAAATCAATGTTCAAAACATCGAGATTGTTCCTCATTACTTTAAAAGCAATGATGCAACAGCGAAGTCTTTTCGAGACGATCACGCATTTTCCTGAACTGTCCGATTTTTCACCAGAACATGCAAGCTTTTTAAGGTAATTCATGAGATCTCCAATATAATCCAAGTCAATCAGGTGAGAAAATTTTCCTAGACCATCCAAACATGGTCCAAGGAGTGGGTGAGCCTCAGTCACATGAGTTGTACCAGTATCTCCATTAGGTCTGTAAAACAAACAGAAAGAATGAAGTGATCACAGTATCCTGTTAGATACCATTCACAAAGACAATTTCTAACTCAACTTTATGCACATTTTTTTGGTTGATTATTGAGAAAGATTAAATCAACACAGCAAATGGACAGCATCACTTATAATTAAGAACCACACCTTAACTTTGTCCTATGAATTTTTTCATGTCAATCTGAAGACCTGACCAATATTGAAACCCCAGTTTCAGTGTCTGATAAAACATTTGCTTTGACACAGTACTACGCACCAAGACCAATATGCCCTACCATGTTGGAATATTTCACTATAGTATCAGAACCATATAAAATGACACATGAAATCACCTGGGCACAATTGACTGCATAGTATGCTTCAGAATACGAAAATATATCTCAAATACGGCAGAAAGTGTCTCTGACTGCATCCTTCGGCGCTCCATAATATCCGGATCGAAGCTAGCTGCTTTATAATCAGCAGCAACCTGTTTACACCACCAAGCACCTCAATTTTATGATATGAAATTAGAAAATCAGAGAATGTAGGCAGTTGTTGCATAAGAATCCCTACCTCTTCCCTCATTTTCGACATCATTTCTTGCCTAGATTTCTTTCTATCATTCGGTTGTGGATGACTTGATTCCTCTGGTCGGTTTCCTTTCTTATAATGCTTCTTTTTAACTTTTTTATCCTTATCTGGTGCTTCAGATCTATGAAGGTCCTCGTCAAATGACAGAGACATAAGTACCTGAAAAAGCATTTTGATAGTTATAACAGAGAGAGACAGAGAGACAGAGAGACAGAGAGACAGGAGGGGAGGGGGTGAATTAAACAAAATAACAAAGTAATTGAAATGCAAAAGTTCAAAATAGTGACCTATTAAACATACATGGATATTTGACCAAAAAGGGAACATACTTGAATCGAGTCAGGATGCATCTGACAATTATGAGCTTTCACATAATTTGCAATCAATCGAACAGCTGCTCCAGTCACTTCACCACTGTGTTTACCCTCATTTGTAAAGAGTGACTTAATAGTGTCACAACAAAGTTTCCTGATGATATACATTCACATCTTTTATTCAAGAGAAGAGTAGAGAGGAAAAGGGAAAAATATACATGCGAAGAAATGCTCAAGGAATATGACCAGAAAACTAGAAGTAGAATTGTCTATCACGTGTCATCGTAGCACTTGACTCTTTAAGGAGTAGCTCCTTTTCTTGTAGTCCCAACTCCGTACCAAAAAGTAAAAAGGTACAATAAATAGAATGTTATCTACTATTTTTCAGACTTAAACATAAAAAAGATCATACTACATTGCATGCATGACTTCATACAAGGGCACATGCACACATGCTCACAGATTTACATAACCACAAACATAAGCCATTGCATCTCTAAATGATTGCTAAGCGATGCTTCATCTATTTCCCTTTTGTTTGGGCAGGGAACTTAAACCAAAAGCAAGCAACAACTTATATTCATAGATAAAACAACATTGGCGATCTTATGAGTTCATCTGTCACAGAAGCACCCAAGCCATTCACAAAATGAGAATAGAATTCTGCACCCAAATGACCACATTAACAAAAGACTACTCTTCGAAGTTCTCAATTATTCAACCATTCTCCTCATCTAGTCAACCAAAGGTCTTATTTTTATTGCAAACTCTTAACATAAGAAGAATAATGAGAAGTGAAAAATATATGGCTAAACCTTATGACTTCATCCGAGGAACTTATGTTTCTGACAACAACTTCAACCAAGCTCTCGCGATAATTGAAATGAGGAACAGCATCTAGCAAAGTACAGATGCAACGAACCACCGCATGTTGATACAAGGAGACTTTTTCTAAAACCATCAACTTCTGCAGGTAGGCCTGTTAAATAAATTTTGAAATAGCTCAGAGTAGATAAAATTGGATTGAAACAAATTCTTAATCAACATTAAACTAACTAAAACAGGAATGTGTAAACCAAGATTTGTAGTGTTTTTTGTCCCATTTCTGGTGAGTGCACTTCATTCAACAATCACAAGAAAATCAAGTAAAACCTTGTATGCAGACAGAAGTGTCGATTCATAATACCGCATCTTCTTGACATCCTTTGAAACTTTCATCTCTAGCTCCTTCTCAGTAGGAAGTCTAATGCGGTAGCTATAATATCACAACAAAGGAAAACATCACAACAATGCCGAGGGAACACAAGGAGAGTAGATGTAACTGTAAAGATCACATCAAAATAAACTCGGCAACATACCCAGGAATGATGTCTTTGAACACAGCCAACAAAGATAGAAGCCCAAGCTTAACGATAGCATGATTGTGATCATTGCACATCTGCAGCATTTCTTTTAACAGTTTAATATTAGACTCTGGGTCAGCAAGCAGAGCAATTCCCAGTTCCGCAAGTTTACACTTCTTAGTTTCAAATGACTCTTCTGCAGTGATGTCCTCTTTCAACTCAGCCTAAAGAAAACATGACATCGCATAAAGATGAGAAGAAATGTATTGATGTTAAAGTACCGTATGATAACCATACGATGATACTAGCAAACTTGTTATAAACATCCAGGCATAATATCAAGTCCAAATCTTCATTGCATCTAAACCAATGACTCAGTATAAGCAAGCTAAAGTGATCCCACAAGATATATGCACAAGTTCTACGCAACAGGAAGCAAAGCACTGAAAAGAGAGGTATAGGCACCTCCAAACTGATGCTTCGCAAAGTATAATGAGATATCCAGGGCATGCTGAATCTCACGAACAACCAAAGCATAAACAGAAAGAAAGAAAAGGCAAAAAAAGAGTATATCTTTATCCTTCCATCAATTTTAGCAGTGTTGAATTTCCAGCCCCTTACGAAGTATAGCCACTCAATTAGATGAAAAGATAGTTCGAGAAAACAAGAAGCAAAGACCAAAAGATGCACAGGGAGAGATGAAGTAATACGATACCAAAACAGCTGTTTGGGAATTGTCTTTCACTTCATCTGGAGGCAGCTCTTTTGCCTGCTTTTAGCTTCTTTCTTGCTCTTTTTAAGTTTAGCTCGCCTTTCAGCTTTATTGAGCTTCACCAGACCCTTATCTGTCTCTTGGGCGTGTTCTTCTCCTTCACCTCCATCTTCAGTTGGTTTGGATGCTTTCGACACTGCATTTTCCAAAAGATAAAACGGCACAAAAGTCAGCACACGTCCATCACGAGCCGAAAGTGTATTCACATTTCTATAAGCAAGAAGGGTGCAAATACAGGGGCGATAGTAGAGTTGGCCGTCCAAGGTCTTGACAGGCAGAGCATCCAAACGACCCACTTGAATCCCGGGTTGCTCCTCCTCCTCCTCGTCTTTCTGCAAGGCCTTCTTCTTCTTCAACCTCTTCTCGTAGAGAGCCTCCAGGGCATCTTCTTTCAGGTCAGCCACCCGCGTCACATGCCTTGCGCAGCCCACAAATACAAAGACCATCATCAGGGTAACCGAAATACGCACCGACCCACCTACTGTTTCTACGAACTTCTTCACGGGAATCCCCAAATGGGCTCATCGGGTACCCTCTTCCCTCCTCAATCGGATCAAGAACGACAAAACAAGAAACAAGAAAAGGAGGGGGGAGGGAGGTGGTCACTGACTTGGTGATGGAATGGGTGTCCAAGCGGGACACGAAGCCGGCGTAGTCGAGGTTCTCGTTCACGAACTGCAAGTCCTCGTCGGAGACCTCGATTGCCTCCTCCGACACCTCCGGCGGGAGGTCCGGCGGCAGTATCACCCTCTTCTGCTTCCCCATCTCCGAGCAAAGACCCACCAAGAAACCCGACGGCGAATCCCGCGTGCGTAGGGTTTAAGGATGGTCTGGTCTCGACCCAGGAAGCCTTAAACCCTCTCCGTTCTTCGGGGAGGGCATTCGACTGCTTTGCAAGATGGAGGCAGAAGATGAAGAACGCCGCCCGGTTCTATGGATCGAAAATTGCGATATTCGAACGTCTGGGCCTTCAATCTAGCCATTGTCAAAGCAGACAGTGACGAATTGGAGTATAGAGCATGGGCTTGTCGGCCCAAACCTTTTACAAATTTTCTTGTCCCGTGCGTTTGTAATTTCTAATAGGATCAATACCGCGAAAAAATCCCAAATCGATAAAACCTACCACCAAAAATACCAGACCAGTACACCTAGGTTAAATTTATACTAAGCTAATTCCAAATTAGTATATTTGTAACAAATTTATCTTTCATTAGTTTCCATTAAATTGGATTAATACCACGAAAAATTATAAACTAATCTACATGTTCTCTTGTAGGAACTTGACCTCTCTCCTCAATTTTTCCATTTCAACATTAAAACACCAAACTGGAACATCTGTCAGCTGCCACGTGTCATCAAACTCAACAATCTAAAAACAAAATTTAATAAAAATTAACGGATGGTAAATTTATCACAAGTGTATCAATTTATGATTTTTTATTATCAAAATATAAGTTTAGAGTAAATTTGTTGCAATTCGGTTTGAAGTTTTCGTATTATTAACACTTTTTAATATAACTACAGGTTTATTTCTGAATTTTACAATATAACTAAAAAATTGAGTTCTAGAATAATGTTGGAAATGATTATCTACAAAGTATGAAATAATTTGTAAAATTTTGCGAAGTCATAAAAGAATTAGAACATTGATCATATTCGAATTGTATCATAAGGGAAGACACCATACTCAAACCACTTGACAGTTAACATGACTTTAAGATAGTTTCGCTGAAATTTTCTTTTCACCGGAAAATATTGTCTAGGAAATTCAATTTCGGAGAAAATTAATCACATGCCGCATTTGTTTATATTGAAAATTAGTCAGAAATTTTGGTTTTTATGGTATTTTATGATAATTTAGTTTGCTAAAGGCAATTTGTATTGTTGAGAATAACATGTCATGACTAAGAATAGTAAGTTTGTTATAAATATATCAATTAGGGATTTTTAATGGTCAAAAAATTAGTTTAAGGTAAATTTTTAATATTTGAGGTTTTTTTTTGGGGGTAAATATATACCAACTTGAGGTTTTTCATTGTATTAGTCCAAATATATATATATATATATATATATTGCATTATTTATCGACCGAGGACAAGTGCGACAGTTGCGGTATGCAAAGCGTGAGGTTGATAGAGGCAAAGAAACGTTGGTAGACCTATTCGCCAAGGTGGGGGTGTTTAGTCTTCACTACGTTCCTTTGTGTAGAGATGTACTAAGGATGGAGGGAGGAGGTATTTTCTGAGGTGAAAAATGTAGGATGCAAAATTGCAATTTATCAAATTTTTAATGAAGGGCATATATAACGTAGAATTGTTTGGTTCCTGGTCCATCCAATTTCAAGGTGGAACTAGGAACCAGCTTGGAACTGGAACATTAGGACCGATTCCCAAAATTAGGAACCAAATCGGACCAATTCCCAAAATTCTTGGCTATTTTCATTTATTATTCACAAAATTTCGTGAGATCAATCACATTGTAAAATTTCTTCTTTGATTTTGATGTTTTTTCCCTTACATTTTTGACTTTTTTCTAAGTGGTGCCAAATCAACATCCCTTACACAACATAAATTTAAGATATATGATAGAGACGATATACAATATCGGATCTAATGATAGTAAGATACACATTGAGAAAAGACCGTTGATGGCTAAGAATAGAGCTATTAAATCTCTATATTCCATAGCTAAAAAATCGAGTGAAGTAGTAAAAAAGCAACTGACAATTTTCAAAGAAAGTAGGAGTCAGTAACCATATTGCGTTATCTACTCTAGTTTGTGAAGCGACTACAAGAAAAATCTTGATGACTGCCATACTCTCTCAAATGGCTAGCTGACCGTCCTTGAGGGACTCCAACAGATCTATTGAAGACCTCAATATATAAGGAGCAGTGATGCTATGAAGAGAAGGCTAAGGACTAAGGTACATGTGATCTACTAATATTGTCTCCTGAGCTCGAAATTGTCACTAATCTTGATCTATAAACCTCACCTTATTGGTGTTGCACTATAATAGCTTACAATGAAGTGTATAGAGCAAGTGCAAAGTTCATATATTTTGATAGTGTGATCTATCGAGTAAATGGAACTACACTAGCCATTTGTAACTTGCACTACTTATTATTAGTGGAATCCAGTCGCAATTTAGGCTATTAGTCTATGAGTGGATGTAGGCTTGGCCAAAAGCCAAACCACTATATATCATTGTGTGGTCTATCCATTCTACTTTGGTTTACTTATTCGTATCACACATACCGGTCCCCTCACAACATCATCTTGAGTACTGATCTTTTGATATTCCGCAAAAAAATTTGTTAATCACCACTCACCCTATCCAATCCCCTTTAGGTTGCCTAACAATATGTAGCATTGTTGCATGAATTAAATTTCGTCCATATCACTAATTCATGAAGTATAATAAATCATAAATGAAAGTTAGATGAGTGAATCAAGGTTGATGCCTAGAAAAAGTCTTATCAAGCATAGTGTCAATAAATTCTATAGGCTAATCTTGACCTACATACCAATACTCTACCTTATTGGCATATTATCAACACTGTCTAATTGAGTAGTACATTTATTGTCTAAGGATGTTGGAATCAAATAAAGTGCAATAATTTCATATTACATGCCATGAAAATGCACCCAATTTACGGTTCGGCATTTCTCAAGTTGCATCATGTACTTGCCAAACTGGAGAATGAATTTCCTTGATTGCTAAACTACAACACATCAAGCCAAGGAACACCTAAAGAAGCGGCTCATCTGATGCCGGAAGCGAAAGTGCTCGTCCAGTCGAGCTTATTGGTTCCATCGGCCCAGGAAGTTCTATGTTGTTTCCACCCAGCATGACGACAACAGATGACATGCATGGTCGCTTCTCTGCATGTTCTTGCGCGCACAGCAGCCCGATGTGGATGCACTTCTGCACTCGATCTGCGTTGTACGACTGCTTAAGCGAAGCGTCCATCAATTCCAGCGCTCGGCCCTGAGACCACAGTTTCCATGCCTGTTGAATTGAAGCAGCTTGTAGAAATTAGAGGAAGGGTACAGCTATAACTCATTTGACAAGTAGGGGACCAACAGCATATTCGGTATAAGGGATGTACCGACGCAAGTAAGGTCTGACCAGGTTCTGTCACTTGCAAACGGCTATTCTTTCTCCCACTAATTATCTCAAGTACAAGAACGCCAAAGCTATAAACATCCGACTTCATTGAAAAAACTCCTTCCATTGCATACTCAGGAGCCATGTACCCACTGTTTCACATAAAAAAAAGACATGATATTCAATTGCTGTAGTGTTATAGAACATCAAGAGCTTTCGAGTTCCTTCTGATTATCCTTTGAATGTCAAAATTCTACTCACTTCATAATGCTGAAGGTGACTGCGCAAAATTGATTAAGAGTACATCTAGCCAAAAGAAAAACGTAGTAGCCACATACTATGTTCCTGCAACTCTGTTGGTGTTTGCATCGATTTGGTTATCCCCAAAAATTCTTGCCATCCCAAAATCCAATATCTTCGGGTTCATGTCATCATCCAGCAAAATGTTGCTGGCCTTGAGGTCCCTGTGGATTATTTTGAGCCGAGAATCCTCGTGCAGATACATAAGTCCTCGAGCGACTCCATGAATGATCTTCAGGCGTGACTCACAATCAAGTCACAAACTCTTGCTTGAATCTATCAAAAACATGAAAATAAACGCCAAATTGAATGTGTCATTCTTTCCAAATGAAAAGGAGCAGCTAATGGTTTATGGCCAGACCAAAGAGAACTGTATCTAAGCTCTTGTTGGGCATGTACTCATACACCAGAAGCTTCTCATTTTGCTCCAAGCAGCATCCCAAGAGTGTCACAATGTTCTTGTGTTGTAGTTTAGCAATCAAGGCAACTTCATTCTCCAGTTCAACAATGCCCTGACCTGAAGTTTTCGAGAGCCTCTTGACTGCTATTTCCTTTCCATCTACCAATCTACCCTGCAATGTTGGTACTATTCGGCACTTTAGTAGCAGGAATGTATTTGAACTAGACAAGTGAAACCAAGCAATTACATCACAATTCAAGTGCACAAGTGACTCCAAGAGGTCAACGCATGCATGAAGGATTATTCTCTCTTGGCTTTTCACAGCTTTGACCTCTTCGATGGACTGACCACCACTTTTAAAGGTTCTTTGCAATTACCAGGTCTAATTGGTAGTTCCGGGATATATACTTCCAACATTTACCTTGTACACTGGACCAAATCCGCCTTCTCCAAGTTTATTCTGGTCTGAAAAGCTATCTGTAGCTGCTTGTACGGCAGCGAATCCCAGTAGCGGAATCTCCTGCAAGACCAATTCCTGAGAAACTACGTTCTTGCGGTGCCTTCCCCTGATTTCTCCCAAGTTCAGTGACTGAATCACTGGATGACTTTCCTCCTCGGCTGTTTGTGGAATTGGAAGGATAAGAACATGTGAATTTTGTCTAAAGAATCACAGTGTATGGGTCGCATACCTCTATGCAACTTCTTCCTCCTCCTGATTACGACATAGATGCAGTAGCCCAGCAATATTATGCAGAATACTGATGATGCACTGCTTGCAATCCACATCACTTTATTCCCTTTAGCTGTCGAGTATAATAAACATAGTGATGATTTGAGATCACCGTTAAGATCGGAACAAAATAACAGAAGTTGTACTCATTTTGTTTTTTCCCCTGAGAAAAGATAGATTAACGGTATCTACCCTTGCTAATGCGAGGAAGTTTGGTTGGGGGTCGAGATGCTTGGAGCACAAACCCTGTATAGCTGAATGCAGAAGAATTTCAGACATAGATGATTGCACAGGAAAACAGGAAGAGAAATGCAATTGGTCTCCCAAGCTCTCCATGGAGAAAAATGCATCAGAACAATCGAATTGAGTGATAGGAACATGATCTTGGACTTTGAAAAGTTTCTTTTGTCATTTCTTGTAATAATTTTTTATTATCATGTAAATTTTAATTCTATCTTATTGAATAAACCTTGTGAAGATCGATTTTGTGACGCATTCCTAAAATAACATGATCCTATCATAAGCTGTGAGGCATGAGGAAAGAGAAAGAAAAAGAAGATAGATCTTAAATTTATGGTTGACTTTTCTTTTCATGTGTAAGTAGTACACATAGAAGTGTCTAAGTACCGACATTGGGCAAATAATAATAAGAGAAAGGCTTATGTGATAGTTCTTAATCCACTGCGATATTAATAGTTTGTTTTGGGCTATAAAACTGTTGTGAAGATTCACTCTTTCAAAACCCTCAAAATAAATAAATTGTTATAGGTACTTTTGAGGGTTCTATTTATAGAACCCATTATAAGGGGAAGTTTATAATAATATCAATATTGTTAACCGATACCTAAAAGATCTTGGTGAAGAATAATAGATAACAAAATGTTTGATTTTTAGGCATTGGCATTGAAAATTATTAACTTCATTTATTTGGTGACTTCATAATAAGTTCTTTAGGAGCACCTATCAACAAAATTCTCACGTACATGTATAGCTATAGATTCTGAAGGAAAATTGCTTAGCTGACCGTCCTCCATAAAATAATAGAGTGATCGTCAAACGTGAGCCACAAAAGGTTTTTGAGGACAATCGGTTTCATAATTTGACTCTATCTTTACTCTATCTTTACTCACACACACACACACACACACACACACACACGAGAGAGAGAGAGAGAGAGAGAGAGAGAGAGAGAGAGAGAGATTTGTATAATTCTTTATTGCAAGCTCAAATTGAGAGTTAAAATCCTACGAAACAAATTGAAACCAATTGATATATGAAAAAGCAAATCAAAGTGATAATATTCTTTTTTTTTTTTTTTGTCAGTCCTACTCTATTCCTACTCTACACTCACTCGCAGACTTGTGCCCTACCTCTTGCAGGGCGTGGGAGTCGCAACCCACTCTCGAAACTTACGCGTTCAAACACATCTTCATCTACAAGATTTGGATCAATGGGGTAAATTATTTTCTCTACTAATTTATTATTCTTATTTTGACATTTTCTTTACTTCATTTGATTTATGCACAATCGATATCACCAATCTTAATTTTAGGTCACTAGAAAGTCCTTCTAGAGCAATTTAATTTGGGTGAAAGGACTAAGAAGCCAGTTCATTGCATAATGATTTTGTTACTAGTTGTAAAGCCAACATTTCAAGTGTTTTTTCATCTTATATATTTAATAGATTTATATAATGACATTAACAATTTCTTTTAGTAAGTGATAATATTTTCTGCTTGTAATTATTTATATTTCTATATGTAATTCATTTTTCTTTCATCATATTTAAGAACATTGATTGCGTGGGTCCTCTTATGATTTTGTCTTTAAATTTGAGCTTGCAATAAGAAAACATAAAAATAAAAATAGAAAAGAGTAAAACCATTGCATAAGGGGTATGATGACTTGACCATCACTCCGTCATTTTATGGAGGATGGTCAACTAAGTGGGGCCCATTCAGTATATGTCCAAATATGGAATTTTTTTTTTTTTAATTTGGTTATCAACATTAACTAGTGCTTCGAATATGCCGTAGTCACTCCTGTTTGGGGGGACATTCAACCATTACAAATTATTTTTTTAAGTTTGGTAAATGTGTAGTATAAGGAGATATAAAATTGAAAATATGTGCAACGGATTTTGACCTATTTATGTATGTATCACCGTACCTGACTGTATTGTTTCTAGACTCATCAAGCGCTCTCAATTTGGATTTGCTTCCTTTTCTTCTCTCACTTTTCAGTCTGGCCTCTTCAATCACTGAATCTACAACCGAAGTTTTATCGAAATAAAACAGAATTTTTATTTTCTTTTGTCAGAGTAATATAGGGTCTGTAATTAATATTGCATATATGTAGTTTCTCTCTGCCTAATACCGAAACTTTTGATCATACAATGAGATCTAAGACTCATCAACAACAGCTAGGACTCTGACTCACTGCAGATATACTGCCTTAAGCCCAATTCGCTTAAAAAGAATCCCCAGTTTAAGTTCTTTTTTAATTCTGGCCCTAAATTTCCTTTTTGTCTGATAAAAATCACAAATTTTTACTCTAATCTTAAATATGTACCGATTAATCTTCCGTCCAAAATCACCATAGTTAGTTTGATGCGGCATTATCAGATCACCCATACATTCAACACCAAAATAACTTATTATTTATTTCTTGACTTACAAAAAATATGTTCAGGCCAGAATTGAGTCTTAATCTGTAGTTAGAGATTTTTCTAGAGAATTGAGCCTCTTGCCTTATATTCAACATTGCCTAGGACGTAAACTGTGTTTAATGCTGCCTTTTATAGTTTTTATATTTGCCTACCATTCATAATGTTATCTAGTTACAAGTGTTCTAAAAAGTTTAAGCTATTAATTGAAAATGCAATTTACTATTAATTTATTCTTACATACTACTTATGCATAGGCTGAACTTTAACCTAAGTCTAAAGTATGAAAATATATTAGTGGGGAGGTAATTATTAGATGAAGGCATGGTTAAATTTTTTAAGTACTCTAGCACTCCTCTTCACACACATGCTACTTGGCCTATGCTTAAAGCGTGAAAATATATAATTGGAGAAACAAATGATGGTCAAGAAGATTTGAACTTAGAACATCATGCTCTTGTGAGATTTTCTGAAATTGCTATTACTGTTCTAAAAGCTTAAATTAAAAAATGAAAGATTATTTACTATTCAAATATTCAAACATGTGCGTGAGAGGAGAAACCCTATATAAACTCACCATTATGATAAGATCGAGTATCAACACCGGCCTCTTTGAATTTGCTTCGATTGGCTGGTTCTACTGAAGGTGGACGTGCTCGAGCAAAGAATCCATCTGTCGAATGCAGTCTTTCATCTGCACTTGTGAAATTCGATTCAAATTCATCAAAGCTTGTGGCTGAAATCCTTCGTGGAATCTCTCTCTGGTGGTGTCCAATCTCCTCGCCGATCGAGGATGAGGATGATGATGATGAGACATTGAAAGGAAAAGAGAGAGACACGTCGTTATCCTTCTTTTCCGCCGTCACGGCCTCCTCACGACGGTATTCCTCTGATGTGGATATCAAATCGTTCTGACGTCCCGGAAAATAGTAGCTGAGGTGCTGCTTGAACTTGAAGATGTTCCCAGTACTAGCAGCAGGACTAGGGAATCTATCCATGGCAAGCTCCTTCGACACACATGAGGTCGTCGTGAGCAGACACAATATGGACACGACCTGGACATCAACATGCGCTCCCGAAATCATCTCTTCCTGGTGAATTGTGAAGGCTTTTCTTCAGTGATTTCTCTCCTGTGCATTTATAAGATTGTTTGGGAATTTTGTGGTGTTTGAGGCCTAACTCTGCATTCTTATTCTTCACCATTATCTACGCATTGACAAGTAAAAGTTGACGATGGCTCCGGTCTTTCTGGTGTTGATTAGAGAAAAGTAGTTTGCCGTTGCTGTTGCCATAAACTTAGAGCCCACGCCGGAGGAAATTAAATATTGTTGTCACAGGTAATTTCTTGTGACATTCCAAATTATATAAGGACTTTCTCGAGCGACTCAAGTAAGATTCATCTTCACACAGTCACGAATTTGTGTGGTTACTTGGATACTCACTTCAGGACTTGGCTCACGTGAAAACATCCAAGTTTTATTGAGAGTAAGCAGTCACTAAGGAAGAAAATAGCCACTCACGTGAATAGACTGAAGAATTTATCATTGTAGGATTCAGCATTAATGATATTTTAGTAAATTTTGAGGTAGATAACAATTTGAAATCTTCTTTTTAGTTTATAGTGTAGATAACTAGTCATGGTTTGCGCCGGTTGGTTTTGGCCAATGTTGCCCATTCTATTGACCAAACTTCTTGTTCAAAACCATTTGGATTAATACCTGTCACTTTTAGTATTTTTAGGTTTCCGTTTCCAAATTTAGAAACTGACGAATAAAACTTAAACTCCAGACCAAGTTCAAAAAATTACATAAGTAAATTGAAGGTCACCCTTGAGACTTAAATCAATACTCAAAATAAATTATTTATTTATTTATTTCTTAATGTGCAAAATTTGACCCTCTTCAGCATATACTTTTAGCCTCTTCCTAATACCACATATAGGACATGACATTGTCGTTTTGTTCACCAAGATATAGGAAAGGACATTGCGATTTTAGGCAATGCGTGCTTCATTTATAATCTAATCTTTTTTTTCTCAATGAAATCAACGGGCTGACTTTAATGGCACCTCATGATCCACAGATTCCACACGCCTTAGGGGTTACAGAAGTTAAACGGGTCGCTAACGCTGCGATGCTCGAGATGATAGCGTGTGGCGCATTGCTAGCGACATAATTCAAAGACGCGTAAGGGGAAAAAATGGGCTTTCGAGACTCACAAGACCTAAAGTCTAAGCAAATCTCTTTTACTTTATGCGCAATATTGTACTCCGAATCCTCTGCCGTGTTAGAACGTCTACATATTGAAGTTTAGATATTATTTTATTATCATAAAAAAGAGAGAGATTGTTGAAAATATATCCCTCGTATTAATTTGACGATGAAAAAACAATCAAAGGCTAGATGCGTTGATCGGTTGCGTAAGAACAATTTGTAAATGCACGGGACCGCATGCAGATGGAGTCTCAATTGGAACATCTAAGGCCTGGAAGTTTTTTGCTTTTACAGAGGATGAACAAGGTATTGGATGTACTTTACCAAAAAAAAACAAGGTATTGGATGTAGAGACTGTTTGAAGCTGGATGGACCTGCATGTAAGGTGGACGAGCTTAAGAATGAGGAGGCTGTTATGGCTTGGATGGACTATAAAATGTAAACAATTGTGTAAACCAGAAGACGTCAACACGCTTGACCAAAGTGTAAAAGGTTAACAATTAGTTTTGGAATGATATGTGAAAGGACTGAAACGCTCGCATGCAGGAACAACTGTTGGAAAAATGTTAGATACAATGAAAAATAATAATTGCCGGAAAAAATTGAAAAATATGAGAAAATACTAATAGTCGCATGAGGCGTGCAAACAATTTCCTTAAGGATAATTCTACCTTTTGGAGTACAAAATTTAGTGCGTAAAACTCTAGTAGCTATCTTCCCAAAATACAATAGACCTTCTTCTTCTATATTCCATATTGAATATTAGAAGAACAAGAACAACGTTATGTGTATAACCCAACAAAAAAGAAAATGAAAGATATGAGAATTCGGTGTATCTTAAAAGATTGTTGTTTGAAGTTTAATTTATATTGAAACAAGAGAAAGAGAGAGCCGTTAAGAATCCAAAATCAGTTGGTAATTAAAAAGATGACTTTAATAAAATAACAAAGAGCTTATGAAGTAATAAAACAAACGTCATATAGCTGTTCTATGGCCATTATAAAGCCATTATAGGGCTGTTGCAAAACTGTTACAAAATGATGGCATTTGGCAGCCATAACTTCTATCATATATTTCAAAACTTCTAAAATATCCAATAATCTCCCACATATTTCAAAAAGTTTTGACAAGAAAAATCAGAATAATGTTATTAGAGCATAATATATCGAAACTTGTGCTTGTTAGGCTATGAACTAGCCCTAGAAAGAATGAAATATATAATTTATGAAATAATTTGTGAATTTGAAACTTCTATGGATCAAGAATTTTCTTTTTGTGAATTATAATTTTCACCAATCACAATATAGTCTAACGAGGTTTGTTGTTCAACACGGTTTTGTACTAATAGGCCATGCGCATGCTTGGTTTATTCATAAGTTCTCTAAAGATTATCACTAATAATTCTCATAAGAGTGGCCCACTCCACTTTTATATAGGTCATTCCATCAAAAGTATTTTGTAATTTAATACATTACCAATAATGGCCATGAAACTTCATTAAGAAAGGTTCCGTTCATTTCGCGGAAAATAATTTCCGAGAAATTTTTTTCCTCGTTTTCCAGCGTTCATTTCACAGAAAATAAATTCTTTGGGGAAAATGTTTTCCATAAAAGGAAAAAAGTCTTATAAATTAAGGGAAAATGTTTTCCACTTTTACTTGATCTCTCTTATCTTACACCTCTACAAATCATCACTTCCTCCTCCCCTTTCTTTTTTTCTTTTTCTTTCTTTGTTTGAATTATTTTTTAATTTTATTTTTATTTTTTAATTATAATTATTTGTAATTTCCTTTTTCTTTTCTATTTCTTCTCTTTTTCTTTTTCTTTTCTTTGTTTCCTATCTTCTTATTTCTTGGCTAGTCATCGGCCGTTGTTAGGCGAACCTCGAGCTCATCGATCTCAAGCTCATGCTCTGCACTCTTGTTTATCATTTTCTTTATTTATTCGACCTGCAATTGTACATTGCTTAAGCAAAGGGCTCTATATACTTTGCTTCTTTTTTCTTTTGTTTATTAAAACAAAAAAGACGCAGGGGGAGAATAGGCCACTCAACTGGAAGATTCTCATGAGAGCTGTACATGCTTTGCTTCTTTTCTCTTTTGCTTCTTTTTAAAATCCATACGGACATTTTTTAGAGTAGATGAGCGTTTGGCGACAATGAGGGAACAAAGATATAAAGTAAGTTTGTTTGAATTTAAAGGCAAGTTCATATTTGATGGATTTATAGGTCAATGAAGTGATACATACCTAAATGGGGAAGTCTTAGAAAATATTTTCCTTACCAAACACCGGAAAATATTTTTCGAAACATTTTCAAATTTTAGCTGAACACCAGAAAATATTGCCATTTTCCTAGAAAATGACTTCGGGAAAATATTTTCTGAAAATGTCCCATTTTCCGAAATGAACGAAAGATTTTAAAAATTGGCTTGTCCCAAACCCTCGATGTGTAGTCGGAGGATTGGCCAAAATACTCTCGACTTTACATAATCAATGGACATAATTCCATCTTTAAGCGTTGCTTTATCACATCACATCTCAATCGATGTCTCTCTTTTTACCATTAAAAATTTTATTCTTTGTAATGACTACTATCACTTTTGCAATAGCTATTCAATTTACAATGGCTATATGCCACCTTGCAATCACAATGCAACGGAAGGTATCGGTTTCATTCAATTTTCCCAGAATTTGAACAATTCTCAAATGACAAAAGAATGATAGATATATTTTTCTCTTCTCATCCCCCAACTGATGTGCAGGAGGATAACGTGTTTGCACATGCATGCTTGGTAGTACCTAAGTTTACCACATATTCTTTCACATTAGCCATAATAATAGCCTAGAAAATGACCACAATAAATACGTCATTAGATCATCTACTTCAACCAAATCGACTTTTGCTTTAGTAGCACTGTCATTTCCCCCACAATTTTGTTTGCACCTCCACAAGGTGATACCATATTCATATGTGGATTTTATCTTATCAAAATATGAGATTAAGTTAGCAACACTATATTATTTTAATATAGCAAGAAATCCACTATGTAAAGTGCCATAATTTTATATTCACATGGCTACAAAATTACAACTCATCTGACCTACAAATCAGCTTTTATTCACTTACCTACGTTGGGAGACCTAATACCTTAGATATGATTGAAAAAGCAGCTTGAAGGACAAGCAGCAGAAAAATTGTAACGAGAAAAGGCCTAGAAACTTAAGAGCCCTCGCCTTCCCAACCAATGTGAAGTCATACGAAAATTATAGGGTACGTCCGGCAAACAAAATAATGTCCCTTTCACATCGTGAGAATTTTAGATATGGCCATCAAATCTCCAAGAACAATCGGCACAATACCATATCTGCGTGAATGACTACTTACATACTTCCAAAGGCAAATTTAGAATCACTCAGTCTTAACCAAAAATAACTCAGCATCAATCAACCAACCAGCTTTATAGAAAATAATAAGCACAGCCTTCACGAACATCACGCTCAATTCCATTCAGTTATTTACATGAAAGCACATTTCACAATTACACATACACATGTAGGTAGCATCAATTGCACCATCATGCCAACATCTTCACTTGTTTCCCCCTTTCAATCCACCCTTACAGTCCATTCACTCTCAACAACATGCATAATTCACAATTTAGCATACATACACAGTGAATATACTAAACGACATTACTAGAATTATATCTGGATCAATAATACTAATTAGTTCTTCTTAGAATATCCATCTCCACGCCTATCTATCTTTCCATAGTAACAGGAATTTCAAAGTATACTTTTTGTACTGTTATTCAAAGTAGATGACCAAACTATCAGTATTACCCACATGGAGCAAATGAAATAAAACGACTACTCCTGCATTTACTATGACTCGATTTTCCTTTTTTTTAATTCAACATGAAAGTGGGACGCAAAGCAGAGTAATCCGGCAGTAATCATATAATTCACCACAACTAGAGAGTCAAACCATGTAACATAAAGCATGGAAGTAAAAGTGTGACCGAAATATGCAAGGATAAACTATAATGAGTGAATACCTGTGGAATTTGTAAAACTAGTCAAAAATGTGACAAGGCAAGAGTGAGAGATAAATCTGATCTAGCAGTGATTTGGTGTACTAACAAAAATCAGAAATAATAGACTTTATTATTGTAATTTTTAGTATTAATGACATTTTAGTAAATATTAAGGTAGATAAAAATTATGAATCTTCCCTTTTGTTTGTAATGTAGATAATTAGTGAATGCGTTTATTTGCCCATTGTCTTTACCAAACTTCTTTTTTCAATACCACTTGGATTGCTTAAAGTTTACTACAGTAAATGCACAAGAGTAGTCATCGTCTCTATCACACATGCACCCGAGTGCACACCCTTAGAGTGCCTTTGTTTTGCTAAAAACTTCATGATAAAGGAATTTTTTTTTTCCATAGAGATCATTTTCAAGGACAATTTGTTTGTTGATTTAGGGAAAACAGTTTTATTTTTGCCAGAAGGTGACATTGTTTTTTCCCAATCTAAATTTATTATTTTCAGTCATGGAAAAACTTCCCACAAATTGATTATTTTTCTGCTATCCAAACACCAGAAAATAAACTCTTAATTGAAGTTTCGAAACAGGGAGTGCATTTATCGTGACTTGCAACATGGTGCCTTCATGTTGTGGGTCGCCTTAAAATTACTTCATTTCATTGGAAATAATTGTTTTTTTTTTTTGTAAAAGTTAGCATCGACTTTCTACAACTTTCTACATTTATTTAGGATGAGATTGAAATCTTAACAATGACATTGAGCATAAGGGTGCATATTTTTGGGGAAAACTCTATGATAAAGGAAAATACTTTCCGAAAAATCAATTTCCTTGAAAATGAGTAGTTTTCTTTATATTAGTAATATGTGACCGAAAACCGAAAACTTTTTCTGATATTTGAATTTCATTTAGAAAATGGTTTCAATTTCATGACTTTATGTTAAAAAAATAGAATTTTAAAATCTTTTTTTCTTTTTCTTTCTTCCTCTACATGGCGCCGCACCGCCAAGCGAAGCTAGAGCTAGGGCTTTTGCTTTGTTGGAAAGGAAGAGGAGGTCGGTTGGATTGGTGCGATTCGGCCAGCTGCCTGAGGATTTGCAATGGATAGCGCCGTAGATGAGGCTGAGGATCCTGTATATTTTCCCGCAGAACTTTCGAATGATTTTACTTTCTCTCTCTTTTTACACGGAGGTCTCCGCCATGGAATTGAATTTCTAGAGTTCCCTCTTCCTCGCCAGTGCTCGAACTCACCGCGGCCTCGCCGGCCATTGCCGAAGCCCAACGACCAAGAGGGAAAGGGTAAAAGAAAAGGAAATAAAAGACAAAAAAAAATCAAGATGAGTTATTCTAAGAAGTGTTTTGAGCTTCTTAGATTTAGGATTTTATTTTTCTAATTTCATACAAATTTTTCTTGATGAGAAAGTGTTTTCAATTGACTAATCATTCTCAGCAAATCAAATAAGTGAAAGCGTGAAAAACTAATTTCCAAAAAGAAAACTTTCACTCAAACAAACATACCCTAAATAATGATGTTTTTAGCTCACGGGACTCGGAAATGACATATGATAAAATTGAGCTAATATACATCTATTGGCTGCACGAGGGCACATATCCTTGTTTGCTGAGGCATCATCTAAATTAAAATAGCCTGCCCACATGTCTGTTAGGATGTGTAATCGGGCTGGTTCAATTTGGAAACCAAACTGAATTGTACTGAACCAAACTAAGCCTAACACAACCATTGCACGTGGGACAGGCCTTAATTGATTTGGCTCCCGGTTGCCCGCATTGAACCCATGTTAAACTAGTCATTAACATTGCACTGTAAAATCGTGGGATTATTCTGATGATGATGATGCTTGTGATTCGGCTTCAAATTTTTGGTAATAGTCAAGTATTTCTCCTTGCAGTGTAAAATATTGTGGAACATTCCCTCCCAGAGTATAGAGAACAGAATCTGTCTAGGGTTTAGTCTGTAGGGATTTGTGTTTCGAATTTACAATCCGTCCGGAGGGATTCAATCTTCGACGAAATTTAAAAGCCAATTTCGAAGCAGCTGAGTTTTGGATTGTATTATGTACAGCCAAAAAAAAAAAAATTGAAACAGGAAAGGAACAAAAGAGCATAGCATTATCAAACAGAGGCTACAGAAAACATTTAAACGGTGGTTAAAGGTTGTCTGGGCGAGTGTTCAATGGGCCCGAAGAAGCAATGAGGACCCAAAAGATAAGAAATCCGCACCAAAAGCCACAGGCAATAAGAAATCCAAAGACTGAAATTGTCATTGTAACCTTTTCGTTACAAGCAAAAAGTTGGTTAGAATTAAGAGCGCGTATGATAAAATTTCTACTTCTCTATTTCTATATTTCTCTGTTCCCCATAATAAGTTTAGAACATAAATTCGTTTGATAATGCAATTTAATTTTTTTATTTAAGAACAGATTTCTATTATAGAAATAGATTTGAAAAAAATAATCATAAGCTAAAATTTTTAACTTCTCAATTACTGAAATAGAAATTGAGAAACTAATTTCTGGTCGAAATCAAGTTTTGTTCCAGAAATTTTGTCATGTGCACCCTAATTCTACGTATTGATCCTCTATTATAATTGTGCCAATGACAATAATTACCATGCGGTAATCAACATTTAGTAGAAGTAAGAAAACATTGCTCTTTTTCCTGTCCCTCCCTACCCCAAAAAAATATTGCGTGGTTAATAGACTATGCCAAGCCCTCACGCTGGATCAAGGTCAATCTGAGGTCAAGCACGTCCAGTGGCCTCCATTTGAGGTCACAACTGTGCGGGCTTGGAGCTCGGGGGAGCGAGGAGAAACGGTCGAGGGCGAAGGGAGGCAAGGCATGACAATTGACAAGGGAGGGAAACTGAGATGAGACGGGGACTGTTTGCGGAAGCCGCCGCAGAACTCCCCTGCTTCTCTCACCTTCGTGTTCGGCATTGTTGGGGTGAGGCAAATTTTTGCAGCCGACTGGGCCGCAAAAGCCCATAGAAATGGAACCCTACCTGCTAATTGGGCCGTTTCGCCTCCCTCTTTTCTGTTGGATCTCCTTTACTCGGACGCAATTGCTGCGGGTTGTTCTATTCCCTTATCTTGAATGGAATTTATATTACGACCCAAAAAAAAAGAAAAAAGAAAGGGACAAATAAAGAGACGATGACTGCAATGGACGGCGGGGGGAACGTGATAACGAGTGCGACAATCGCGGCATCCGAAGTCCGAGGTTGATAGCGGCAGCGAGGTTGTGCTCGATTCTGCTCCCTCTTTTCGTGTAGAGATTACAAATGAGGGATGGAGAGGGTGTTTTCTAGGGCGGAAACGCAAAATGAATGGCATAACAACCTTATGAGTACCAAAACTTTCATACGATACTAATTTGTGTGCCAAAATTCTTTTTTTCACGCATTTCAATGTCACATCGAAGAAAAATCGATCACTTGAATGCTAATTCTAGCCAAATATCCTACGGTCAGTGAGGGTCATTGGCAACCCTCACTGACCATAGCTGCCTTGCCTTCGGCCTCATCTAGGGCCTTCATGGCCACTAGGGCTGCGTTTGTTTGTAACTTGTTTCTATTCCTAGGAACAAAAATTTTTTTTGTTCGAAAAAAAAGAACGAAAACGCGTTTGTTTGCGTTTTTGTTTAAACTATTTTTTGTTTAAAACACATTTGGAACAGAAACAAGAAACAAAAAAAGTTGTTTTTGTTTCTAGAACAAAATCTAAAAACACTTCTCTCTTTTTTTTTTTTTGGTAAAGTAACACTTCTCTTTTTTCTTCTTCTTTTCTTCTTCTTTTCTTCTTTCTTTTTTCTTTGGCTAGTCGCCGGCCTTGGCCATGGTGGGCGAGGCCGCCAGCCCTCGTCGGCCGATCGCCCATGGCCGAGGCCAAGACAACCCAAAAAAAGAAGAAAAAAAGAAAAAATGAAAATAAATAAGAAAAATAAGAAAGAAAATAGAAAAATAAAATAAAAATATTTAAAAATTAAAAGAAATAAAAAAAATTATACAAATTTACCAAACGTGTTTCTATTCTTTTTATATTTTTGGAACAGTTTACAAACGCGTTTTTTGTTCAAAAATTGTTCCTAGAACGAAAACATTTTTTTCTATTTCTATTCCTAGAAACAATTTTTAAACGGAAACGTTACTGGCGCACCCAGGTGACCAGGAGTAACACCACCCAGAGTAGGTAAGGAACGTTGCAGCCTTGCCAACAATTGATGAGGCCTCACCGGCCTCGCCCAAGACCTTTGTAGCTAGACATGGGTGAGGGCTGCAACCCTTGTTGCAAAGGCTTTGAGCAAAGCCATCGGGGCCTTGGCAACTGCTGGCAAGGTCGTGATGGCCCTCATCGCTTTAGGCGGCGTCCAGCTTTGGGTTGCCTAGAGTGAGCGAGGGCCATTATCGCAGCCTTGCCTAGGGCCTTCACAACCGAGGCCAAGGCAGCCATGATTGATGAGGGTCATTGTTGACCCTTGCCAACCCTAAAGGAAAAACAAAAAACAAAAATAAAAATTCAAAAAATATAATACTAAAAAATATATTACAAATGTGTTTAAAAATATTTTCCGACGGGGTAAATTGAAAGTGGCATTCAAATGATCGATTTTTCAAATTTATGGCATTCAAGTGAGCAAAAAAAAAAAAATCTTTTGATACTCAAATGAACGTTGTACATAAGTATTGGCACATGTATTGTTCCTACTCCCAAAAATGCATTGTTTATTGTGTCAAATTTTTTATGGACAATGCATACAAAGTTCAGTATGCCTAAACCTACCCAAATTTTTCGCTTTTGTTAATTAAGAGAATTCTATGGTAGTTTTCATTCATTATTCACGGAACTAAGGTTAATTAGGGGTATGCAGGAGATGAATCCTTGGAGCCTACCAGCCCTACTGAACTAATATGGTTGGATACGTTCCATGGTGGTGGTTGAAGCGGATCGAGAAGTCTCCACGTTCCAAATTTTTAATAGAGTTTGGGATTACACCACCCTATTCTCATCTTGCACCTAGAACTAGGCGCAGGGATTCCTATAAAAATTGTATTCCGTGTGTTGTTTCTTAAGTAAATTTTTGCGTACTTAATTATTTATGACTTTTCTTACAAAATTTCAGATTTATATATGTGAGGGAAAAAAAATTTCTAATCCTCTCTCTCTTTGTGACGAGATTGGCTATGTCCACAACGATACAACTTCATGCTCTCGTTTGAGCGCGAGGAATTTTCCTGTAAACCTAGGCATGAGCTGATTTACTTTGCCATTTTTTTAACTTTCGATGTTATTGTAGTTTTAGGATGATTGTGATTAGGCATGATCTCTTATATATGTTGTGTTGAATGTTCAATATGTCAATAACCAAAGCGGTGCCCTCTTTTCTTTGGATTAAAAGGCTTGAAAAACTATGAGGTACGCTTATAAATGCGAAACCAGCAGGTTCCAAGTTGAACAATGATTTCCAGAGCAAGTTCTTAACCGGGCTAGAATTTGCACACTCATCATTATATGGTAAAAAAATTTCGTTCACTCAATATGGGGACTAATATTGAAATTTGACATCAATCAACTCTCTCTCCAATCTCTTTGATGCTTTTGCTCATAGGAAGTGAACATAAATGAGTTCAAATTCCAACTCTTTGATGCTTTTGCTCATAGGAAAATTGTCTAAAAAGTCATAAACATATTGTACGTGATCAATTCAGTCCTAACCATTTCAATTGTGCTAATTTGTCCTAAATTTTTTAACAATTTATTAATTTAGTCATAGATCTTTTGATAATTTGATATAATTATTCCGAACAAATATCCAAATAATAGGTTCGAGACTAAATTGACAAATCTTCATAAGATTTGGGAATAAATTGACACAAAGAAAGGGTTTTGACTAAATTAGCAAATCATCAAAAGGTGTATGACTAAATTAACATAATTGGAAGGTTTATGACTGATTGAATGTCGCACAATAAATTATGACTTTTTGGACAATTATCTTGCTTATTATTCCTTCTGCTCCTTTTTGTGCATGTGAAGTTTGACATTTCGTAAACTTACAATGTGCATCCACAGTATAATTCCAACAGAAAACCTAACTTTTAGCTTACTAAACTTTAGTCTCGAGTCGAATAATATCTTCGCAAGATCTTGCATGCCCCCAGGATTCTCCTAACCTCTCATGCAAAGTCCATAATTAAAACAGATTACATTATTAAAATAATATCCTCAGTTAGCTAAACAACTTTACTATAATCGATGAATAATCTGATAATTCATTCCGCCGTTGCGTATATTCCCTTGAACAACCGCCACCGTCCGCCGCCGCAAGTGACCACCAACTCCGTTGCATTCTTTAAGGTTTCTCTCCCCTCTTTTTGACAAACTGCCATCTGCCTCTTTAGTGCCCTTAGCCGCAACAAAACTAACATGTGTATCAATCATTGGCATTCATTTGTCCATCAGCTTTAATTATTTTCATTTAAATTTAAATGTAAGAAATGAGTACCAATACGGTGTTAATGCTCACGGGAAGAATGTAGCAATAAGCAGCCATTAGACGTTTTTTCCATATTTGTTTTATAGTGTTGATTAGGAAATTACTAAAAAAGTTTTAAATCTATTGCAATTGTACAAATTCAATCATAAATCTTTTTTTGTCAATTAATATCTAAACATTTTACATTTGTGTCAATTTAATCTATTCGGCCAATTTTGGTTAGCTAACGCTGACATAACAATTTTTAATGATATTTTCGACTTTTTTATTTTCTTTCTCTTTCTTTTTTTCTTTTTCCTTCCCTTCCATCTTCCTCTAGCCAAAGGCGAGCGCAACCCTCACCGTGGCTACGAGGGCAACCGCACAAGCCATGGTCAAGGCCCAACCTCACTAAATCCGACAAGGTCGTGCCTTGCCCAGCCACTAACAAATCTTGACCTTGCGGCCTTTGGCAAGGGCTCAAGGCTTGCTAGCCCTTGCCTCTGCCTGGTCGTCAAGATCTAGTGATCGACTAGAGGAAGAAAGAATGAAAAGAAAAAAAGAAAAGAACAAATAAATAAATAAATATTCAAAAAAGTATAATGTTATTAAAAATTATTCACGTCAGCATCTGTCACGCCACGTTGGACAACTAGTATTCACATTAACACCAACCAGTCAAAATTGACTGAATGAATTGAGTTGGCACAAATGTAAAAGGTTTAACACTCAATTGGCCAAAAAAAAAAAAAAACAGCTTATGACTAAATTAGTACAATTGTAATAGATTGAAGATTTTATTGGTAATTTTCCTATTTTCTGAATTTTGAACCAAAATTTTTTAATTTTCTTTTCTTCCTTTTTTTTCCTTGGCCAATTCCAAGCTTTGTCAATGGTTGGCAATTAGCCACAAGCCAAGGGCTTCTGGAGAGGGTCGACCCGCCAAATTTGGCGAGGCTAGTAAGGTTGACCTTTGCTAATGCTAGGTAAGGCCGACCCTTGCCTGAGGTCGACAAGGTTGACCCTCACTAACCATCATCGAGGCCCAATGACCGGCAAAGCAAGAAGGAAAAAAAATTAAAAATTAGAAAATTTCCAAAAAAAAGAAAAAAATTTATTCATGTTAGCGACAATCGTGCTACATAGGACGTCTAACATCAACATCAATGATTTCCAACAAAAATTAACTAGAAAATCTATATTGACAAAACATTAAAATGTTTATGATTAAATCAATTAAATCGAAAGATTTATAACTGAATTCACATTCGTGGAACAAATTTATGATTTTTTTTTTTAAATAATTTTTCCCAAGACCATAATCATCGATCTCACTTTCTCTCTCTCTCTCTCTCTCTCTCTCTCTCTCTCTCTCATTGCCTTTGCTGGACAGTGCCTTGCAACATTTCGGTCGCTCCCCGGTACCACCTCTAACAGTTCCAATACCGTCATTACGGTTGTAAACAATTCCCATCACAACCGCCACCGTTCTCTCTCTCTCTCACTCATATTAGATGTTTTTTAGTCGATACAAATTAATATAAAAGGCAAAGCTTCACTTTACCAAAAAAATTAAAACCTTCCGGATCAAATATTTTATTGACTACTACGTGGAGACTTCCTACGTCCATCTTTTTTAATTATTACTTTTATTTGTAATTCCAAGGGATGCCCTTAGCTATTGTACTTTATCGTGCAGAACAGATTATTTCCAGTTATCTCCACATTTTTTAAGCAGTTCCCTAACTCAAGTTCAGTATCTAAAAATTGAAGATCGTATAAGATAGAACCAACCACATGCACGTTCCTACTTCTCAGCAACGATAGCAACACTGCCCAAAGAACAAGAATATACCGCTCCGCACCGCGAACAGACAGCCAAATGTACGTTGAATCTCGATCCCCTATAACGGCGCTAGCCAACCAGACAGCACAGCGCAAGCGTCGTCTGTCTTCCCATGTAAGCTCGACGTGTTCGAATTCCCGTCCACATCGCTCGATCGTTTTTAATTTAAGGGGTGGTCCGTGCATGTTCTGCATCGGATCGGATGCAGCAATTTAGCAGCAACTTCCGCGGGATATCTTTGGCTTCGAGGCAGACAGAACTGCGGCTCTTAATCAAAGTCAACGGTGGGATATTGTCCTGAAGCTCTGCCTCTAAGTGCTCACCACTTGCTTAGCCAACACATGGCCTTTTGTACGATAGGGACGAAATTAAAATACTTAAAATTGAACCTCCACGAAACACCTAGGTTTTAGGTAAAAATTACCTAATCAATTATAAGTCTATTATAAGGATGCTAAATTAGTCTTTCATCTTTTTTTAGTTAATTTAATCTTATCATTTTGTGCGAAATTCCATAATAATCCTTTTGGTCAATTTTTGACAGATGACATCACGATCCAATCATCACCCATTGTCCTACATGGATCGCCGATCGTCTTACGTGGCTCATCACTATGTTAACAATTTCATGTGACTTTTTAAGAAATTATTATCCTTAATTAGAATGAATTAGCAACTTTTCTCTAATTAAAGTACCAACTAGTTTTGGAATAACAACTCTAATTTGAGTTACTTAAAAAAATTTATTTGTTATTTTAATTACCAATTTGTCCTATCTTTAATCAATTTTTATTTATATTTTTAAACTACACCTTAAAATTACCAATTCCTATTGAAATTATTAACTATAATTTGAGGGGTTTATCAAGTTTTCCCGATTAAGATTTTAACTAGTTCTAGAATATCAACTTTCATTTGAATTATATCAAATTTTCTATTGAGTTACTCAATCTGGAAAAAAAGTTGATGAGTCATTCAAAGGTTGGTAATTCAATGTAATGGTTGGCGAAGTTAAGAATAAAAGGTAATAAATCTCATGATAAAGTTGGTAATTCCAAAAAATAGTTAACCAACTTAAGACTTTGATAAGAAAAGTAAATAAAAATTGATAACTTTTTTTTTTGGGTCATAAATAAGAGAAGTTGGTAATTCAAAACAACTAACTTGGTCAAATAAAAATTGGTAATGCGAAACTAGTTAGTACCTTAATTGGAGAAAAATTAGTGATCACTTTAATTGAGGTTAGTAATATCTAATTTGGTCCAATCAACCATAAACTTTGTGCTTTAAAAGGTTTAGACGACATTTTCTTATTGCTGGGAAATACCAAATAAATGACCACTTGGATTGAGATTCGGCATGCACATCTTTCTATCAATGGAAGATATGACATCCACACATATTATGAACAATTCTAGTTTTATTACAATGCAAACAAAGCCTAACACGTGTGCTGACGGTTTGGTACATGCCTAAATCTAATCAATTTACAAAGTGATGGTTCATTTCCTAAAGTATTAATCACATTTGTCAAACGTGGGTAGGATTCTTCTTTACTGGGAAAATTCAAGCTTGATAGTTGAAAATCTTGTGTCGGCCAACAAAATCCTCCCATGTCTCCGCATTCGGCTCGTCTTCTGTCCGTGTCATTCAACCAAACCAATTGACTCGTCACAAAAAACAATGACTTTCGTACTATAAAGAACTGTAGCGCGGTCCAATGTCGTATAAAGGGTAAAATGATGTCAGTCCAAAAATGAGATGACTTTGAAAAGGCAGCACATGGTCCGGTTTTACCCATGGGGCACACCCATAATTGCTTATCAGTACTCAAATTTGTTGACTCGGATCTTTTTCTTTTGAGCTCCAGTTGATTCTGTCCGAGGCCATTCGTCAAAGCACCAAGGTGGGATTAGCAATTGATTAAGTTAAGCCGTGGGGACTCGTGTTACTGATGTAGGATCCCCCAATTAAATCATGGTATCGTTGGTCAAGGTTATAAAGTAGGGGAAAACTTTACTTTTATTGTAACAACCGACCCTAGTCCATAGGGGCCGGTACTCATAAAGAGGCTTTCTGACCTCTAGTGTTAAATTTGAAGCATTCATAAATGTTCTCGTGATATGGAACCATCATCGTCGAGGCCAATTTGTATAGTTCTAAGAAACAACACACAGATAGAAGTAGAGGTGGCCATGCAGTTTCGAAAGATGGCTCCTTCCTTGAAGCATTTCTATCCCAAATGGATTCGAAATGGGATTGATCTTGTGTTCAAAAGTTTTGTTCTATGTCAACTAGACTCATGTCATTAGCATTGACACAACAATTCATATGGATCGAACCCTCAACATAAATGATATAATTTCACAATAAGTTAAGAAACGATGATCAAGATGAAATCTCTAGCTCTATATCACTAACTAAAATTTTCTATTTCCTACTCGACAAGGATGGTGGCTGGGACGAATATAGCAAATTTGTCCCGAAATGATCGAAAGTTAGATGAAGCCTTTTTCACTTTGCGTGCATGATTGACGCATGCCATGCTTTGCTTTCTCTCCTTTCCTTTTCAACTACCACTTTTCCTAAGATTCGTCTTCCTTTTTGTTAACTCTCTCTCTTAATGATGAAAGGAAAATTATTAAATATGCTAGTCAAGTAAAAGATCTAGTACATTAAACATTTATCTAATCAACTCTCGTTGACAGAACGTCGTTCCTCGTTCACTACATAAGAATCATTTGACGGTAACGGCTTCGGTGCATAAAATAGTAACGAAATCCTTATATTAATCCTAGTGTTTGAGCACAGCAATGCATAGGCAGCAAAAAACAATCAAATTGAAGAATCCCTATTGGATCTTGAGACGAGGAACAACAGGATTTAAACACGAGATGTGGGGACAAGAAACATATTATAAATCAGCAATGGAAAGTGGGAATAATATAAATATTGCAAAAGAAAGAATCTCACCTTCCTCATCACTTAAGAAGCTAGGCACCTCACGTCTTCCCCTTTAAATTCACTTGCTCTCTCTGACCATCACTACACACGAGACAACTTCAACAGTAAGACAGAAACGCAAGAAAAAATGCAGAAGAACCGGTGGATTGAGTTTCTCTTGCTCTGTGCCTTTCTCTTGCGGTTTTCTCCCATGGCGGCTTCATCGGGCCGGAGCGGGGAGCTCGGCGGGGAGAAGAACTTCGAGGGCTCGTCGGATCTTGTCGACCTTCAGTACCACATGGGTCCTGTCCTTGCATCTCCCATCAATCTTTACATCATATGGTATGGCCGTTGGAACCAGAACCAGCAAGCCACCATAAGAGATTTCATCTATTCTCTATCCGCTCCATCGTCCTCCGCCTCTTATCCTTCGGTTGCCGACTGGTGGCGCACCGTCCGGCTCTACACTGACCAGACTGGGTCCAACATCACCGGAAACGTCGTCCTCTCTGGGGAGTTCTACGACTACAAATACTCCCACGGAGGTTACCTCAGCCGCTTGGACATCCAGTCCGTCATCAAAAACTCTGTCACCGCTTCGGATCCACATGCTCTGCCGCTCAATCCTCACGATGGCCTCTACTTAGTCCTCACCTCCTCTGATGTCCAAGTCCAGGATTTCTGCCGTGCTGTGTGCGGGTTCCACTACTTCACGTTCCCCATGATCGTCGGCGTCACTGTTCCTTATGCGTGGATCGGCTACAGCGGGACACAGTGCCCAGGGATCTGTGCTTACCCGTTCGCCTGGCCAAATGACTCGGGCAGGCCGCTGCCAGGCAAGAATGGGGGCCACGACATAATGAAGCCACCGAACGGCGACGTGGGGGCAGACGGAATGATCAGCATAATCGCCCACGAGCTCGCCGAGGTCTCGAGCAACCCGCTCGTGAATGCGTGGTACGCAGGGGACGACCCCACGGCACCAACTGAGATCGCCGACCTGTGCCTGGGGATGTATGGGAGTGGTGCAGGAGGAGGGTATGTAGGGGCGGTGAACAAGGATGCGCATGGGGGAGCGGGTTCAACTTGAATGGAGTGAAGGGAAGGAAGTACCTGGTGCAGTGGGTGTGGAACCCCGCGAGGAGGAGATGCTACGGCCCCAATGCTCTCGACTGAGGAGGTGGGACTCGTGGAGACGGGCTACATGATGACTACCTGAATGAGTTCCGACTCCTGGATCCCGATGTCTAGTGACTGGCGCCGGCCTGTGGAGACCATGCCGCCGGAACGGAACGAGGCTCTGTCCAGCACGCCTCGTGACAGCAGCTCAGTGACGTTCCCTGTCTCTGCTTCTTTCAACAGTGAGGATCCCCGAAAACAGTGCTTTTTAGAACATCATCCTCCTGCAGCACAAGAACTCAGTAGTGCAGTTTACTATCTACTGCTTCCATTGTAATCATTCATTTCCCGTTGCTTGCTGTAACTCCACTAGTTTCCTATTTGTGAAGTAAATATTAACGTTAACTGAGCTTTACTAAGCCAGTGACGAGCTTTACCATACGCCGCCTGCAGAATCACATTAGAAACGAACCCGAGCACAAGAATGCACGCTCTACAGATGCCTAATAATTGCAACGAGAATGAGGGCAAAGTCCCGAGTGACTGCCGAAAATGTAGGCTTCCCTGTGCTTCTGATGTAAGTTAGTAGTGCACGAAGCAACAGAAACAAAGAAGTCCTACTGAACGTGCTATAAACGTCACGGGAGGGGACAAGCATATACACTTGCTTTAAACAGAAGCAAAACCCCACGTGCTTGCTCATCGCCCATTTCTTGACAATGCAGGATATCTGCAGATGCCTGGACGACATAAATACTGACATAGCAACGAAGGTAGCATACACAATCCTACATGGTCACTGTGAATACTAACAGTTAATATTAATTCGGGGGATAAACATTTTTATTTTTTGCCATTATAAAAGTGGGGAACCACGGTTTCCATTTTCCCACTAATTCATTTGTACAAGCACTGACAATAAAAAGAAAAGGAGAACTCTTAACGCAGATGATAAAGAAAAGAATTAACTGTACAACAACATATATGCCCCCCTAACATAATCCCGTATATGGTTCTGAAGCCGATCCTATAGATGGTAAGCCCTCCTCTTCATGGAAAGAAATACATAGGGCCCCCTACTCTTAACCAAAAACTGGGCCTCATATCAGAGCAAAAACCTGAATCTCCTCGCATTTGACCAGTGAATGCTTCTAGCCAATTAGGGTGCTAGCTGAAGTCTTCAATCAACTTGGGGAAAAATTGGGTGAACTTCACAATACGTCAGAGCAATGGATACATCTGTGGTCAATTAGCCTGGCTACAAGACTTCCCGGCTCAGGAACTAGAGAAGAAGTAATGCTATTCCAAAAATGAAATGTCAAGGATTTATCCAGAATTTTTCTGAAAAGAGAATCTTGTTGTGCACGTTCGATCTCTGTTGAAGGAGCAACGAAATACCTGTTTGCAGCTCACAAAGGTCAATTTAAGGGCAGACAAGCTTTTAACAGAAAACATTAAGCTCTATATGGTCTAAATGAAAAAAGAACACAGATCTTAGGAGACAGCTCAAATGGCATCAGCAATCCAGAAAAGAGTTGTTTACAGCAATCTAATGTGCATGTTTCAACAAGACTGGCACGGAATTAACATGTACACACATCTATAAGCCTGTGTTCTTGTCATAACTGATCAATAGGCATGAAGTTACATTAGTGTATTTACCGAGAGGGTGCAATCAGCATCATTCTTTTGCTGGTTCAAGTTTGTAAGATCACACACCTCTCTCATACAATCAATATGATAGAGGCATACTCAAGGTCCTATCACAATCAGTATTCCTGGTTCAAGTCAATGGAAATTGACATCTCCAATTGCCAGGATTAACAATATAATAATCTTTTGCTGCAAATTTTCATGAAAATGCATGTATTCTTCCCCATGAAACAAAGGCTAAATGAAGACCACTGGAAGCAAGCATCCTGCAAGCCATCTGCTCAGATTCAACAGCTTTCATCGTACTCCATCAAGCCCAATTTATTATTAAGCCCAAAAAAAACCTACTTCATCATGCATGCAGGGTAGACATTATGTTCACACCTTCTCTCAATCATGTCAATACAACTGAAACTATCTAGTCATCCCATCACTTCAGAAAATTCTCGCAACCATCTAGCATTTAAATTGCCTAATGCTTAGTCACACCAATTGAATTGTGGAGGTGCTCAATTTTTTAATTTAAGTTTTGAGAAGATCCTATATGCACAGACAATGGGTTTCTCTGAACAAAACCCCAAATTATATGCTAACTGCTGTAATTTAAAAATGAACTCTCATCTCCCAACATAAACGATATCTAGTTGTCACTTCCTCTACTGTCTTGTGTGGAATTTTTCTGGTTTGGGATCAATAATCTAATGACAGATGAAGCATTTTGCTTCCATTGGGCTGACCTATTTCAATTTGCAGCTGATGCCGGAAACTATCCACATACTCATTTCTGTCAAGGAGGACACGATGACCTTCACATCCATGAGGATTATAATCCTTGTCACAAGCAAAAAGTATTGCTTTTACTGTCTCCCAGAGTGATGCAGAAGATAAGAGAGCAGGTTGTTTCTCAGAATCCTTCCGAACAGTGGCATAATAACTGGACCCATCTGTGTTGACACTTACAGGCATTCAAAGTTCTTAGATTTCTAATTTTTCCAATTCTAAAGCAGCATTCTTGTCAGAAAGATTTTTTAGGAGGCCCAGACACCTACCAAACAATCAACTAGCCTAAAATATTCAGCAGTACCATCCACTTTCAACAGCAATGCATCCACGTGGCAATACAAAACTTACGTATTTTAGCAGGTAAGAAAGCTTGATGAGAAGGAGATGAAGTTAACGCTTTCAGCAATTACCACACTGCACATCCTATCACTTAACCGTAGCTGTTGATGTAACTTATCATCAATGCATACTTGCTTCATTTTATAAAAATCAGCTTGGAATATTTTCTCATGGTCTTGCATAGTTTGTATATTAAGATGTTCACAGCTTTGATCGATACATCCAAGTGACCTTATGCGTTAAGACGTATAGTCAGACATGAGGCCACGAATTTCTTGCATCCAAAATTATGTGGAACACACACATATGCAATTGGGTCAAGTAGGCCGACATGGCTCCTGGTGCTACATGCTTCTGCATAAATATAGATATTTCCAACAAAGAAAGAGATACCTCATAATATCTTGGCTACTAATAGGGAAGAAGACGAAGAAGGGTTGCACTTTCAACTCCAACAGCTCAACTTCTCTTCTCCCACTTCTAGAAAAATTTCCTGCCACTCTCGTCAAAAGTTCAGCCCCATTCCATCTAAACTGGGTATCATCATAAACTGAGTAGAACTCCCTCAAGCACTCCATTAGGAAGGGGCTGCAAGAGTAGGTTAGCAATTAATGACTGAGCATAGAGCAACAAAAAATAAATAAATAACGAATCAATGCATGCCATCAGGAATGTGTTATACAAAATAAGCAGATACACACTGCAGTTCTTCTTTCATTTTATTTAAGGATCCAGAAAAATATCCAAAGTAATCATTGTTTTTAAGTTTCGAGCGACATGAGAAAGCCAATCCTGCACACTTTTAAAGCAAATATTCTTTTGCGGAGGTGGGGATGCAGTGTTTAAATTCATGTGAAAAAGAACTTATAATAGTTGTAAATAGTAATGGTATTGCCCATGGAAGTAGAATATTCAAACAACATAAAAGACATGATGAAAGAAGAAAAAAATTATTCCTCAATTTGCATAGATATATCAAAACAGTGCCATTTTTGTAAGCCTCAGTTACAAAAGTCATTTGATGAAAGCATCTATCTGTGGTGAGTAAAAGAAACACAAGCAGAATCTACAAAACTACAAGTTATAATCACAGTTGATAACACATGCATAATTCCTCCATGGCAAGAAACAAGAAGTACCTATGCCTTCTGAATGCCATTACAGCACCATTAAGAGACTGTCGATCAAGCCGACTCTCCAAACCAACGGTGTTGTTTAGAGAAGAGAGTGATTTCAACACAATGATGTCAAAATCAATATATATTCCACCATATCTGCAGAGAAAAGAACAAAAGATATATAAGTATGTATGTCGGTATTAATTATCCATGGCAATTTACAAATGTGACAGAACATTAACTATCCTATATCTGAGCAAAACAAAAAATTGAGCATTGGGAAATCAACCAAGAGATATTAAAGACATAGCACATCCTATACATTAATTTTATAACCATAAAAAGAGAGATGAATTATATGGATAAACTGAATTAAATTTCATTAACAACTACAAGATGGCATAATCCTTCCTCTCTTTTTTTAGGCTGTAAGATGTAATGCCAGAGAGAAACATTTATGAGGAAAGAATGCTAAAAATTCAATCCTGCATCTTCACTAAATTACCAATAAAATCAGCATCGCAAAGTGCTAAGCACCTATGGTAAACTATACCTATACTGCTTTCTTTCCCTTAATGGCCTTTCCATCTCCCATTCCTCTCCCACACTATCCAAAAAGGTATTACTCATAACAGCCTTTTCTTCTTATAAGCAATATATGAAAGTCTACCAAGAATATGAATAACCCCTTGCATCAGTCAGAATAGTATAAAACATTCACAAAGAAGGACAGCTGTTCTTGCTAAGCCAATACAACAAGGGAAAGAATGGTACCAAATTAAGACATTAGAACCCCATCGTCATGGTCATTAAGCAAGCAAACCAGAAATAAACGAGTTATTTAAAGCTGATTAGTAAGATAATTAGAACCCCTTCAGTTGTTGACAAGTGAACAAGGACAAACATGGCACTAATGGAAAAGACAATACGAAAACTCCCACCTTAGAGGTAAGTGCTTGAATATATGGAAACTTATACCTAGGCTAATAATCTGAAGCAATTCTAACTTCTAAGCACAAGAAATACTTGATGACTGTCTTAAATGTGAAGCTTCACTCCTGCAAAGGAAGTTGATCTTCTTCATGCGCGACACATAATAACTTAACTAACCAAGAAGGAACTGAATTTCCATAAATGCAGCCTTGAATACATCCTTAACTACTCTCTGGGTATCAGCCTATTTACCAACATGAAGGAGTAAGCAAGAATTGGGCAGATAAGAACCATAATCCATACCTAGATGATATACATGCAAATGCAGATGCCCATTTTGCTAATGTAGATGTCTCACTGCACTAATAGTGTAGCCTAGAGCCAACTATTACAGTGATTCTTAAGGGTGCACTACCATATCACAGTTGAATTCAATTTCTTAAGGAAAAGAACTGTACCACAGAGGGAACACCCTTTCTCATCACTGATAGAATTATTTCATTCATGTTAACATTCTCAAATCTCATCGACTGCTTTTGAACTTCCAATACCAAAAGCAGAAAATATTGAAAAGCCAACGCTAGAAATAGAATCAGAACTTATATAACATTCAAAAAATTCCAGCCTAGTGTTATTTAGGAAGAAAACATTTGCAATATCACAAGAAAAAGTTAAAATTTGCAAAAAGGTAATCACCAGGAAGGAATATACTGATTTAGCAGATCAGTTGAATTTGCTGCCTACACTAAAAAAGAACTAAAGAGACCACTACATAAATTATAGACTCTAAATTCTGGCAGAACTCTTCTGTAGATTATCAACTCACCGTAGAGATCAGTTCAAACTAAGACCACTATGCAAACCAGGGCAATATTAAATGGCCAATTGTAAGCTTATGCCATTCTCATGCAAGATCATATCACAGGGGACCTGTTCGAATATAACTTTCTGATGCTAGCTATTCATGCAGCACACCCCCCCACCCCACCCAAACCCCACCCCCACCCCCGGGGGGCCCAAAAACAAAATCAACAAAAAGCAAACACGTGCATCCGCACATAGGGAGGGAGAGAAAGAAGGGTTATCTCTCGGTCCAGAATAGTCCCCTCGAAATTCCAAAATACCAGATTCCCACATTCATATAACAACATCAACTAACTAAGCTTTATTCCACTAAGCAATCTCAAGTGTATGAATCCTATTCTATTGTGCTCAATCCTTCATTTACATCCTAGGTAAGCTTTAAATATATCTTTCCTCATTGTCTCCTTCCACATCTTTCTACGTCTTCCCCTGCCCTTCTAACCCATGACTCCATCCATTTGTCACACCTTCTCACTGGGACATCCGAAGGTCCTAATTCATCATGGCATACCATCTTAATAAGTTCAACAATTACTTTGGAGCCTGACTTTTACCAAATTTTTATCAGTCTTCAGAAATAATTTCACAAAGCTAGTTCTACTTTCAGATAATTAAAAGGGACTTCAATAGAGTACATCAATTTAGAAACATAAGCAGATAAAAACAGAAAAAGCCTAGAGCTGACTGCTTACGAGTGTTTTTACAGATTCTTTGACTTCTAATCTCAATATTTCTCATATTTCAATAATATTTTGATACAAATCTCTTTAGTAATTTTCACTTTTGGAGAAACTAAGTAAATCCTAGAATCATGTACAGAGATTTCACTTACACATGCAGAATCACATGTACGACTCATTTTAATCACCAGAGCACATCAAAATCTTGCTTGTCAAGTACGCATTGTGATATAGCACACTGTGTTATACAAACAAAACCATAGCATCAAAAGGACTCTCATGAACTACTGAATACATTGGGAGTCCTTAATCATTATGTAATTCAAATGAGACAAGTTGCAAAAATTTCAACAAGGAATAGAAATACTTAAGTTGATGAAAACCTACTTGTAAAGAGCAGCAAGCCGGATGAGCTCACTGAAATGAGTAGGATAAAACTTTGTCTTTCTCCACTCAAACCAGACGGAAGCAAATATGAGTGCGGGCGTATCTGTCAGCAATTCTTCAAGATTTGGCATGGCAACAGCAACTTTGTATCTACGTTATTGAAAGCAAGCAGTCAGTTGGAAACCATCAGGTACTTCAGATTAGTTGTGTGAAGCTGTGAGCTTACTTATGGCCCAATCCAAGAACAGCAATGATAAAGGGCAAAAAGAGCCAGCATAAAGGAACAACTATACTAAAGAAATTCCCTATGCTCTGTTAAACTGAATGATATCTAAACAAGAACAAAAGTCAACTAATTGTAGAAAATAAGAGGTGTGTCTGCATAAATTGCACAAACCCGGACATCATCCCAAAAAAGAAACTTCAAATCAAGATAAAACAGACTTAACACAACTCCGCTCATACAAGACCACACGATTACTCAAACGAGCCACTAGATGTGTAGAAACTCGGGTTTATTCAATCCATATTATCACCAGGAAGATACGACAACCAGTGCAATGCAAACTACGACAAGAGCAACAATAACTATTTGAACGAAGTAAGATGCGACTTCATGCTTATTGTTTAAAAATTATAAGATACCTATGCTTATCCAGCAAAGTTCATCTATAAAAAGAAAAGAAATGGGAACATGAGCAATTACCCATCCTTGAGAAAGCTATCTCTGAAGAAATCAAGCTCGATAGTCTCAGAGAACACAACAACACAAGCATCCGGATGCTGTGAGAGCAGACTCTCCAGTGCCCTTTGATGTCGAACACCAAACATCCATGGTGGTGAGTTCCACACCATAAAAACTCTTAAGTGACATCTACCCATTCTAAAAAACGCATTCATGAATTCTGAAAATGTTAGCCCAGGATGCAAACCAGGGTAGTAACCCCATCTCCTTCCATCTGCATATACATGACCTTCAATCTCAGAACTCCGCCTATTCTCACGAATTGTCGCACTCTGACTATCTTTGTCGGACAAATTGCTGTCCACATGTCCATTAGCGTCACTTCCATCATTTTCCACAACACTATCGGATGCATTCCTCACATCGTCATCTAAGGTCCGTCTCTCTGCCCTCCTAATCTCACCCCTCCCTTCAAATTCACCATCTTGACTCTCTGCGCTACCAGCCTTCCTACTACTAGCCACATCATTGTTTTCTCGCAATTGATGACCATCCGCTGAGATCCCTAATGGCTTCTTGACAGAAAACGGCACTTTCCTGAACTCATTCAACCACCATTTCTGCACCAATTTATCCCCTCTAGTATACCCAGTCACGCCGACCCCATCCGGGTCCTGCAGCATCGGATTGTTCGACGGATTCAAAATATCCAGGCTGGACCTGAACATTCTATCCTTCCTCAAGAAATCGCTTTTCTTATCAAACCAATCGCCCCACCCTTCCCTCAGCGGCGAAACCCTCTTGTTCACCTTCAACAGGAGAGCATCCTCCACGCTCATCACTTCCGTCACCTTCCTCCTCAAACCCTCGTCCACCGGAATATCGTCGGATCCAAATGCCGTCTTACTGCGATCATCAGGAACCGATCCCACGCCCAAGATCGAGCCGTCGTCGTCCCACTCGTCGATCGAGCGCTTGCTGAACGCTCGACGTGTGGACCCGGTCACGTGGTCGTAGAAGTAACTGCTGTCCGCGGCCGCCGAGCGATCGGCCTCCGCCTCGCCGTCGTCGTCGTCCTCCTCCTGGTCCTCGCCCTCCCACCGCGAGTTCGACGCCCCGCTCCGGTCGGCGTCCTCGTCGACGATGTCGAGCTCGTCGATCCTGTCGTCCCCGCCGCCGCCGCCGCCGAGCTCGAGCCTGTCGGCGGCGTCCGCGGTGGGATCGGACAGGATGCGGCCGGAGACGGCGTCCGCGGCAGAGGAGGCGGTGGTGGAGGAGAGGCGGGAGTAGAGGAGGGAGACGGAGAGGAGGAGGAGGACGGCGGAGATCAGGGCGCAGGCGTGGGCGCCGCAGCGGGGCCGCCGCCGGGATCGGAGTGTCCGGAGCATTTTCTTCGGTGGTTTTTCACGCTCGAGAAATTTTTCGGCGACGGCTTGTCGGCTTCGGGTTCAAGTTCCGGAGCGGCCACGCACGTGCGCCACGTGGAAGTGACGTCAGCGAGGAAGAGAAGGTCCTTTTCATTTTTCATTTTCTGCCATTTTAAAAGATGTGGATAGTTTTAAATCAATCACTTTCTTTTTTTTATCGGTCTTACTTTAATACTTACTCTCAAATTATTGTTTTACTTCTTTGCAGGATACGAAAGTCGAAATTTGAAACTAAATCGTCCCCATCCTAACTCTTGAAAATGTGGGAATTCGAATCTCATTTCTCCCTTCCAAATTAGAAGGGTCGCCAATAGGACAAACCCTAGTGAAATCAATCACTTTGGTGCCAACTCTTTTCCTCTTTTTTGTGCTAGTAATTATTCAAATGTTATAACTTTCAAATCTAGCATTAACTCATTTAAATTAATTTTTTTGAAGAAAAAACTTGGTGCTAAATTGATCATTCTTCACCTTCTAGTGTTGCCATTTTTTTTAAACTGTGTGATTCTCAATTTATGTATGGTTGATATACACAACTTTTTTTTTTACAAAGTTATGAGGAACTAGAACGTGGTTGGTTTATTTTGATGATTGCATATTTAATTTTCAATATGTTTCTATGTAATCTGACTTGGTTAAAAACACACTCTTTCATATTTGATGTTTCCTTTTATGATTACGAATATTTTCTTCATCTATACTCCACATCATATATAATTTTTTGGCTATATCTTATATTTTTAGTTCGTTTAAAGTTTTCAGTTCGCTCTCAATAAAAATAGACATCTTTTTGTGTGCACATCTCTTAATTAAGAATATACCTTCAATACATGTTCATTACAAATTAAGTTCATTTAACAAATACTTTAGGGGCAATTGTTAATACAATCCACTTAAAATCATCAATAAATATCCTTTTTTTAAAATTTTTTTGACAAGAAAATTAAAAATCGAATGTCCTTTTTTTTCTTTTTCTCTTTTAACCCCTTTTCTATTGTCATTTGGCATCATTATCAACACGTCAGTAATGAAAGGAAAATATTTGTCAGCATCCATGAAAAAAATTTAGATATAAATTGTTATCGATAATGAAAATTATTTGTTAACTAATTATTTTAAGTAATACAAATGATTATTTTTAGGAAATATTTTTCAAATTATTCATTTTTTTTTACACAAAACGAAGCCTTAACATATAGATAATTTAAGGTCGTTACTACAACTTCGATATGTATAGAAAACGAAATGAATTAGATTGCATGTGTTAATAAATGGATGCCCTCAGCTAAATAAATAACAAAATAATATAATCAAGAAGCAAAAGCATTGAAGGATATATCTTCTCTGATTCGGTTGCTTGTACTTTTGTGCCAAATGACTTCTATCCATGCCCATCACTCGGATGCTAGTCATGCCAAATTAAGCTTATAAGTTTAAGAACTTGTTCTTTATATCTCAAGAAAGCTCAATCAAGTTAGTAGCGAACCAAGGACAAGTGAATGTCTTTATACATAAAGCTATAAAGCTGGCTCTAAAATGAAGAACTACTCAAATCTGTCAAAATTTGGGAGAGGGGTTTGAACAATCAATTCTCGAAAGAATGCTTATCAACTTTCAACACTTCTCTATATATCTTCCTTTGTTCATTTCTAATATTGACCCTATTGGATGCTCAAGCTCCAATGTGTAGTTTCTATTTGGCATCTGGGGTTGCTGCATTTCAAAACTTGATTAACACTAGTAAAATTATGTTCTTTCAGCTGAAGGAAAGATAGTGATTGTGGACAAGGAATACTCTTTTTTGTTTTGATTGTTGACAAGCATTTGCAATAGTTGCATATCTGATGTCTTTAGCTATATGAGTGTATGGGTTGAGGGCCTGCTTGCATTTTGGGAATTGGGTTTTGTTTTAGGTTCCTTAAGGCCTGTTGGCTCTTGGGTTTGTGAACAATGGGCCACTTCAAACATTACTTTTCTGTAACTTTTCAAGAGATTTTCAGTTTCTTACTTACTGACTTGCATAGATAGAATGGGTTACGAGACGTAAGGACTTGCCAAACAGAAAGCTGCTCATCTTGTTTAACGAGTGCCCTAAGAGCACATCTGAAGTAAACAAAACAGGAAAGTCTGTAGTTTTTAAGGCATTAATTTATACTCGTGCCATGCATTATCGGTGTGCAAGAGGACAACTATTGCAAACCCAAGTGAATGCATTAGACAAATATTATCTTCACTAAAGTCACACCAACAACCTAACTAGACTTCAGGGACGACGCTCCCATATTGAACGCCATGTCAGCAAGCTCCAACTACCTCCTTAGGCACCTCCACCGGTGCCTCGACTAGTGTCTCTACTGGCGCCTCCTGCAGCACTACTATGAGAGACCGACTACCGCATCTCCACATCCACCATAAAATTAAGCTGCCAATGACTAGGACAATAGCTCCTATGATCATGACCACTATCCACACATCATGGCACTTACCGTGGTCATGGTAAGGCGGGTAGCATGTGATCGTATGAATGTCTCCCATGAACCTACAATTCAACAAGAAAAGGGTTGAAAAAATAAAACAATATTAAACAATTGTCCACCGACACCGGTGAGTGTCCACATGAACGTTGGCTGGCCCAATTCGGCAGACCAAAGGAGAGGGTTGATTGTGGACTAAGGGCAAGGTTGCTAGGCGAGGGTCGCCTAGCCACCAGCAAGGCAAGCCCTCGCTGGATCTGGCGGCGGGGCTCACCTCACCAACGGATTGGCAAGGTATGAAAGAGCATCAAGAATCAATAGAAAATAAAATTGCAGATTTGAAGCCACTCCCTAGAAGTCCCTCGTAAGAAAACAAGTCTCTAGCTTCTAAAGTGTCCGAACTTTTACATGACATTGAGAATGCATAGAAAAAGATTGAAGACTTCAACAGTGAATCGGGAGAAATGAAGAAAACTTTGGAGGAAAAGGAAAGGGAACTTTTGGCTTTGACAGAAGTGCATCAAGTCCATCAAAACGATGCATTAGCTCAAATGGACATGCTGAAAGCTCTTGAGATTTTTTCTCAAGTTGCAATTCCAGTTTAGCTTTCTCTGCCTAAGGAAATAAACACATACACGAATAGCCTTTGACATTTATTCAATTTTCTCTTCTTCGCCTAAGGAAAAATTGATCCTCGTGGACCTAGACTCCTTGAACAAAGCTTGTCCACCAGTAGCCCACGACCAATCCATGAATGATCCATGATTCTCGCATGATCAACCCATGTACAATACGAATAAAGGCCCATGCACAACTCATGCACGACTTGTGCACAAACCGTGATCAATGTTCGACTGGCCCATGTGCAACCTGTGACCATTCACCTACTCCATATCAAGCGTCCCTATTGACTTGCCCTTGCTTCTGACACACGCCCATGGATGTTCTAAAGGCCTTGCCATTGAGTGGCCTAGTGTATAGACCTATAATGATGATACACATTCAAACACAGCCATTGGATCGGATGGACAATCAACGAATGAAATGAGACCCGAACTTGTATAAATAGAGGTCCTTCCCTCTCATTGTGTTCATCTCATTCATAAGAGAATACACTCACTCATTGCTCATATGACCCTTGTGTTCGTGCGTGTGTTAGGGGTGACAAATGGGTGAGTCGGGTTGAGTGGGTCGACCCATATTTGACCCATTTAACATGTTTTAACCCATATTCTTGTAATGTAAATCTAGTGACCCATACCCGACCCAACCGTACCCGACCCAACCGTACCCGACTCGTACCCAACCCAACCCGTATTGCTAAAACCTATTAATATTTTAGAAAACCCACTTCTACTATGTGCTAATTGGATTAAAACTTCAAATTAAATTAAAAATAGTAAATAAAATAGTTTAAAAAAGTTAAAAAAAAAACCTATAAATTGAAATATTTATAAAAAAATTAGACTATGCACATGCTTTCTTATTTGAAGTGAACATACCATTGAATAACTAAAAACTATAATATGAATTTTTTTTAAAACTAAACCTAAAAAAAAAAAAAAAAACTCATTTTTATGATTTTTTTATAACAAAAAGTATTGTTAAAATATTTTTATGCAATCAAATTTAATGGAAAATTTTTATAATTATTTTTAAAATATTTTTAAAAAAAATTTTTAAAAAATCGAATTTTTAATTATTTTTTATTTTTTTAAATATATTTTTTTTATAATTTTATTTTTTAAAATATAATATTTAAATTTTAATTATTATTTTTTTCTTTTTCTTCTTTTTTGGCTAGCCGACCACGATGACAACCGTCGACCAGCCACAAGTGAGATCAAGCTCGTAAGCATTGAGCGGGGCTCGATCTCGCCAATCCGGTAAGGTCGAGGCCCCGCCCAACGCCGACAAGCTTGGCAAGGCTCGAGCCTCGCCAGCCATCGATGAGGCTGAGCCTTGCCGAATCGGCGAGACTTGAGCTCGTTGGCATCGAGCGAGGCTCGATCTTGCCGATCTGGTGAGGCCTTAGCCTCACCCAACGGTGGCGAGCTCGAGCCTCGCCAGTCATCAGCGAGGCTGAGCCTTGCCAGATTTGGTGAGACTCGAGCTCGTCGGCGTCAAGCGAGGCTCGATCTCGCTAATCTAGCAAAGCTGAGGCCCCGCCGAATGCCGACAAGCTCGAGTCTCACCAAATTTGGCAAGGCTCGAGCCTCGCCAGTCCTTGGCGACTTGCTAGCAAGCTTAAGCCTTGCCTGGCTTGTCAACCATTAGCTAAGGAATGAAGAAAATAGAAAAAGAAAAACGAAAAGAAAAAAAATTGAAATATGAAAAATAATTATAATTTTGATTTTTTATAAGAAAAAACATTTTTATAAAGTTAAAAAAAGCCATGGGTTCAAACTTTAAAATGGGTTTCCTAATAACCCATTTAGACTCACTTATTTTTGTATTTTATTTTCTCAAACCGATTTCGATTTTTGAACTTTCCATATTTAATTTTAACTTTCACTTAACCAATTTCTAACCTATATTTAACTTTCACTTGACCAATTTCTGACCCATATTTAACTTTCACTTGACCAATTTCTAACTCATATTTAACTTTCACTTGACCTATTTTTGACTCATATTTAACTTTCACTTGATCCATATATGACCAATTTAACTAAAAATGAGTCATAATATGGGTTTATGACCCATTTTGCCAACTCTAGTGTCGTGTGTGTGAGGCTGACTTGGGATCGAAAATCCTAAGACCGCATGGGTGATTGATTAATCGGAAACAATCGACCCATGACACATGAATGCAAGATCAAATGATGAATGTAGACATTTGAAATTAATGGAACACCTTTTGAATATGAGATAATTGTAGGCAATTTGGGAGATAATCATTTGTCTCTCGATTCATAGACAAAAACAGTTTTAAGTGACTATTAGTATTTTCTCAACATGATTCGATATTAGTATCTTAATTTTCGGTATCATTTCTCATACTAGTAAATGTTGGATTGATCGCATGAAATATGCATTTTGATGTTTTATGTAATAGGCCATAATAAACTTCCTTAATTGGATTCATACTTTCTTGATTATTATCATTAGTGGTTGCCCCCAATTATCATTTTCATCTCTTTTGTGCCGTGCAATTTGGTTCGTCAACTCATGAGATCAGAGAGAGTGAGGTCTTGAAGATAATGATGATAACACATGATGACTCTTCACAAGATGGCACTTATGCTTTAACATGAATCCCCCCAAACCCTTTTTATCGTAGCATCATTTTTTTTTTCATTTAGTTCTTTGTTATATATTAAACTTTGGGATTGCCATAAATTTAGGGTCGATGACAAAAAACCCACCTTACTTTTGTGAGCCAAAGATTCGTGGGTCTAGGGGTTGATGACGCGAGATACCTTTGTTTGATGCTCAATTTGATACTTTCTTTTTTCCTTTTATATGTAAACATTTCACGGAATCTTTTTGTCATGGTTCATCCTAAAGACATGCATCCAAGTGTCCATGTATCGTTATTCACTCAAATAAGAAATTAATTCAAATAATCGTAACACAAGTAAAGCGCGGGTAAAAGCAAGAATTCGAGCCATATTGATCAAAATTAAGCCAGCCCTTACTATTACACCCCCAACAAGGCTCTTGCGAGCGATAAATAGAACATCTAGTGATTTTAAATACGCATAGTCATTTGATGACCGTAAAAAATGCATACATTAATTTTACCTAGCATATTTATTTCAAATTAATTTTACTTAAAAATACTTTAAATTACACTCGTGAACATGATGGGTTAATACTATAATAAGTACTAAACTAGAAATTTATCCTAAATCAATATTTTGATCACAAAAACCCTAAAATCAATACATATGCAACAAACTTTCCCCCTTTAGTTTTCTTTAAGTTTTGCAAACTCATCGGATCCGTAACATAGAGATCAACATGCAAATCCATTCCTTAATCTGGCTTTAATGTTAATTTGAAAGGGACTCATTCTCGAAAGCATTACCAAGTAGGTTAGAGGGCTTCTCCTAAATGATGCGGGATTGTCTTGCATAGCAGCAGACTGGAATCATCATACACGATTTTTTGTGATCAACATTATATTTTGGCGAGAAAATTAAAATCCGAATTTTCATCTTTTCTTTCCAATCTTTCCTTTTTTTGGCATTTTTTTTTTTTTTGAGTCCCACATCTCGTCATGTGGCATCGTTATCACCATGCCGTGAAGTCCCCTCCATTCCCGAATGTGTGAGCGCTCGCCCTGCCAAGTGTTCCTCCTCCGACCTCCCATGGCCGCTCCTCGTCTTCCTCAACGCCGCGCTGCATCGATGACGAAGCAGAAGCAGCAGCAGCAGATATCTCCCTGACCCAGAAGCGCCAAACTCGCCAAGTTCCCAAATTGACCTCTCCCCCGCCTCTCTCGCTCCCGCCCCCTTCTCCTTCGCCTTCTGGGTTCCTCTCGGAGGCGGGAGAAGATCGAGTTCCGGGCCCGTTTCGACCCGTTTCGAGCTCCGTCCGGAATGCGGGGCCCGCCCGGAATGCCCGCCGCCGCCGCCGTGACTCGGCCGTCGAGCGGGGGAGGCGCCGGCTGCTGTTGATTCGGGTCGGTTTTTTTTATTTTTTCTTTTCTTTTGGGTTCGCCGCGCTGCTTGTCGCCGCTCCGCGTTGATTTGGAGGGCGGCGGCTCGTGGGGAACGCTCGGGCACGGTGCTCGGCTGTTTCGGGTGGGATGTTTAGGAGCAACAACGTGGCTGCGAGGATTTTCGAGCGGCAGATTCGGACTCCTGCTCCCGGCACCAGCGTACTCCTCTCCTTCTCTGTGCTTTTTTGTTTTTGTTTCCCCGTAGCAATTCGATCTTCGTTGCTGCTGCTGCTGCTTATGCTTGTTCGTCTGTGTTGGGGACCTTCCGGTTTGGGCCGAATTCCGAGTTTTATTTACTTGGTCTTACTTGCTGAACTGAAATTCGGGGCTACTTCTTCGAATGATGTGGTGCAAAGTTCTATCTTTACTTAAATGAAGAAATGAAGGTGGAATTGCTTCGTTTGAATCTCCGGAACTTGGAAACATTCGATCACTGTTAGTTCAATGGAAGTGAGCTGGATACACGCTGAACTGTCGTACCGGACCATATCCCAACAGTCTTTGGCTTCGACTTCGGAATAGGAAAGAATTGTATGACTTCTCACTCCTGTCACTGCGCAGTCAGTTTGCACGATCAACACTTAATAGAGCAGAAAATGTCGGGAGAAGTGTACTTTATCCTACATTATATCCACATGGTGCATGGGGGTTTGGTTCTTCCACAAATTTTATTGTGTGCGGCTTGATTTAGTAAAGTAATGCTTCAATTTAGTCGACTAACAAACTTGTTGGAGTTGGATGTTGTGGTAATGGAAGTTCATGTGCATTCTTTTGGGGCGGAAGAAAATAAAAAATCAAATAACTTTGGTGTACTGGATGTGAGTGATTCTGCATGATAGTGGGAGAATGGGGAGAAAGAAAGTAAGATGTTAAAATTTTACACTAGTGACTATTAAATGAGTTTCATTGGCCTATGTGCTATTTTGGATATACAAGATCATAATGATATGTGAGAGCATTAGCGGAATGGAAATAACCAACTTCCTCAGATTAGAAGCTTTCCTTCCATGGCATAGTAATTACACAATATATGATGATCAGGGTGCTTATAGCATGCATGCTCTTTTTGGTTGTCCATGTAGCATATCATAAGATGTATTCTAGTCTCTGGAACAAGCAGTAGACAGATAAACAATTTATATAAGATATTTTGCGTGATGTAATGAATATGTTGGATAGTCGCAGCAACAATCACTCTGGACATGGCGAATTTTACTAATTGTGCCAGTAAGATGAATGTTTTGTCCTTTCTGGAGCCATAATTGGGCCATTGACATGAAATGCATGTGGTTACATCAAGATGAGACTGATCAGATCTGCACCTTGCAGGTTCACCGTGCTAGACTATTTTATGAGAATGTGGTCCCAAGCCACACTATATATGATGTTGAATGTCCAGATCATTCATTCCGAAAATTCACTGAAGATGGTCGTTATCTCATAAGTTTCAGCCGGAATAATCAAGATTTGATAGTATATAGACCACGATGGTTGTCATTCTGTTGCAAAGAAGAGAACTGCATGCATGATCTCCCCCAGAAAGCAAAAAAATTTGAGGGCTTTTTCACTGAACTGTACACTGTCTCACTTGCTTCTGGCAATGAGCAAATATGCAAAGACTGCTTTCTTTACTTGGAGAGCAATCAGTTCGGGGTCTTTGTTACTTCTACTGCTCTACTTCATGATGCACCTTCATCTGGGGAAGCTGTCCCTGGGATCCCCTCAATAGATAAGATAACTTTTCACCTCTTAAGGTGGGTTCTTTAAAATATGAAGTCTCTGGTATCAAACCTTGCAAAGCTTTGCTAAATGAAGTCCTTTAATTTTCTTTCTTTGGTGGATTTTTTTGGTCCCATAGACTTGAAGATGGAGATGTACTGGATAAGAAGGTTTTTCACAATGATTTTATTAACTTCAACCATAATGTGGGAGTCTTCTTGTATGATGATCTACTGGCTATTGTTTCTCTTCGCTTTCAAACAATCCACATACTACAAATTCGAGACTCTGGGAACCTAGTTGATGTACGAGCTATTGGAACATTCTGTCGTGAAGATGATGAACTTTTCCTCAATTCCAATGCCCAGGCAAGTGGACTTCTCGATTTTTTTGTTTATGGTCTGCATGGGTTGCATCTCTTTATTTTATTAACCTTAAGCCAGTCTGCTTCAAGGAGAAATAGATGGTTACAAACGCAGTAGAACAGTTACTTCTTGCCATAAGAGATGTGATTGTCACTAACAAGCTTGTGACCTCAATATACTCTGTAGGATGGACTGCATCTTAAAACTATATTCTTTGTCGGAATATTATGAGCATATCATTTTACAAAATCAAATTTGTGTGAGATTACCAATGTGGTTATGCCCTTGTGGAGTATTGTTCCTCTTACTAAACTAGCTTGTTTGCTTTTGTGGGCCTACGAGATGTTTTTAATGTTCTTTGTTGTTCTAATGAATGTGATATGACCCTGTCAATTGTGTCAAGCCATGGTGGCAAGGAAGTGGGAAGTCAACAGAGTAGGCAGCACATCTTTATTTGTTAGCAATTCTACTCTTTAATGTTCTTTCTGATAGATAAAACTTTATTGAAACTCAAAGGTAAGAGGTAACTGCTAGTTAATTGTACAAAACTGTTCTGCGTTTCTAAGGAGTTCTCCTTTTTCACATTATGGCTAAGTGGCTAAAGGAATGTGATCCATATGGATGTATGGTATTTTTAGTCATCTCTTTATGTATATCTTTATGCTAGTGAGTCCACTGGACATGGTCTCTTTGGTCTGTGGTCTTTTTGGAGACTATCGAGAAAACTTGTCATGAGATTACTTTAGCCTGATGAGGTCCTGTTACAATTGCGTAAAAGATGATATGGTTTGCTGTTTTGAAATTATGAGTATCTGAATTCTGAACTTACTAAATCTTGGTTGCTTTTCAATTCCAAGGCTGTTCCCTATTTGGTTTGTTTTTTTTTGGTATTGTTTGTCATCTAAGGTTGTAGTCTCAACTAATGATATTACTGTTGATGGCAGTATATGCCAGTTTCTGACCAAAGTCAACTTCACTCAGAGAATCATGTGGAGACTTGTGCACATCAAAATCAGCTTTATCAAAACAGTTCTTTTTTAACTGGCATCAAGCAACGCTTGCTGTCATTTATTTTCCGAGCAATATGGAATGAAGAATCTGATGATGCCCTGGTTAGTTCCTGGATTTGTTTTCTGATCATTAGCTAGCTTACCATGCTGCTTTTGGGATATGGCAGTTGTTCATTCATTTGGTAGGTGGCACATCCATAGCAATTGCATTAAAAAGCTTTTTAGATCTTGTCTATGCTGATCACTTGCCATTGAGTCACTAGCCCATTAATCCATCATGGCACTGCCCGGTTGCAGTCAAAAGCTGTGAGAGCTGCACTAAACATACCTGCCGCAGCCTTGTTATGCTTGTCAAAGTGGTCCAGAAACCATTTAGATTGCTAGCACATGGAGCACAAGTCGATATGAATCGAACTTTCTTTAATGATTATGTTTGTCAATGTTTACTAGGTGGTGGTATCTATCCATGACAAGCAATATAATGCAATTTTAGGCACTTTTAAGTTCTAAAATGGTTTTTTTTTGGAGTATCCCGACCCTTGCCGGCGGCAATATTCTTGTATCTGTTGTATCTTGTGTCTCTTGCAATCCAAGGACATCTAATTGTCACAATGGGGAGCGGTTCTTTGTTTAGGTTGTATCGATAGGAGACAAAGCTAGCTCCTTTGCCAGATATAAAGATAAAAACTAGAAAATGAAGGCAAGGGCTCTGATTGGTTTCTTTCCTCCAATCCTATAGGAGAGCCCAAAATATCCATCCACACCATATATCTATGTATAGCCCTGCTCTCTGTCACAAGCTCTAGTCACATGCCACATTCCTCCTAGACACTTACTGACTCTGCATAGGGTGAGAGGCAATAATTTGTTGATCATTTGGCATCCATAGTGGAAAGCACAGCAAACTGTCTTGCAAGACGATATTAAACTGAGAATCAAAGATATCCATATGAAATATTATTATTGAGCTACCTTGGGATTAGATGTAAAAAATGCTGAATTAAAAAGATGTTGGAATTTTTGGAAAGGAAACACACCATATCTAGTCCATTCAGCTGATGAATTCTGTATAGTTCTGAATTCAAGAGCTTGAAGGAAGCTCTTTTCATTTATCACTAGCATCTTGAGGGAGTCATAGGAAAAGCGGAAGCTTTATAATCAAAACTTAATTCAAGCATATGTTGTCAGTAGTGAACTCAGTTTGCTGTCTTTCTCAATTTCCTGACGTCTTTCTAATAGAAGCAATCTTTCTCAATTTCCTGATGTCTTTCTAATAGAAGTACTTGCTTAAATACTGCTAGAAGGGGCTCATCATAGATCTTTGATATCAAGATACTATGATAATTCCTTGTTCTAATGAACTTTTTTTCTCGGTTCAGAGAGTTCAATCCCTGAAGAAGAAATTTTATTTCCATTTCCAAGATTATGTTGACTTGATAATCTTGAAGGTAAGATATGAAGTTTTCACAGGATGATTTTACTACATCCCTTTGCCCTTGGTCCAGATGGACATTGCTTTTGTGTCTGTCTTAATTCTAGCTCTTAAATATTCTTTCAACAGGTACAGTTTTTGGACAGGCACCATTTGCTAATAAAGTTTGGGAGTGTGGATGGAGTGGTAGGTGTCACTTTTTTTAAACCTGCTCTGGCACCTCTTATAGTAAGGTTTGTTGCGTCATAAATCCAAGACTAAGATCATGGTAGAGATACTAATCACAGTGCCTGGACCCTAATGACCTTCAAGCTGAAAGTAAGGTAAAGATAGGGTTACGTGTCAAGCTGGAAACAAGGGGAAAATTAAAGTGTTACCTGGATACCACCTTGTGATGCATTTGGATTAAAGAACCCATATGGAGCCCAAAAACTGTTCTTGCTTAAGGTTCCTCTGTGCTTGTTCAGAAACAAATTAGATGAGACACCGATTATGCTCAATGAGTGCAGCTCCTATTAATCCATGTCAGATGGTGCAATTGGCTTCACTGATCCTGGCTTATTGTATTGTAAACTTTGAAGTTTTTTTCATTTTAAGATATTCTAATCTTTCCTTCTCTTAATTGGAGAAAGTACTTTGTAATACGAAAGATATAGGACTAGATCTCCTGACTTCTTTTCATTTTAAGCTTTCGGTGTCAGGAATGCTGATCAACAAGCTGCATTCTTTGCTGTTTATAACATGGAGACAACTGAAATTGTTGCCTTTTATCAGGTACTATTTGTCTCAAAGCTTGCCACACTTTCCATTGTACTATTGGGACTTATTTGCTGATGGATTCGATTTTCCATTTGTAGAATTCAGCAGAGGAGCTTTATCTCTTCTTTGAGATGTTCTGTGATCATTTTCACCCTCACTCAAAAAATTCACCACACATGAATTTCATTTCTTCTCATTCGAACAACATCCATGCTTTTGAGCAATTAAGAGGCATTAAAAAGAAACCAAACTTTCAGGTTAGTCATCTGAGCTGGTGCATGGTTAATGATAATATTTTATATTTCCTGTGGGTCATCTTAAGTATTATTTTCTTGTAAAGCCTTCAATGGAAATGATTCTGGATTGGATACATTTACAATATGTTCATCCTCATAGTGCTTCTCTTGACCAATAAAGTAAGAATAAAGATTCAGTAAACCTGGAACCCTCATCAATGCTTCAGCTAGGAGCTAATTTTTTGGAATTTCTAATGTTTTATCGAGTAACTTCAATAAATTTGAAATCCATTTTTCCAAGAAAGAATTTATTAGTGTTGATTTTTCATCAACAAAGAAAAAATACACTGAAATCTAATAAAAGTGCAACATTCATCTTGCAGTTTTTGAAGAAGATGCTGGGTTCTCTACCTTTCAGCTGTCAGTCACAAAATCCTTCTCCCTATTTTGACCAATCACTCTTCCGGTATGACGAAAAGGTTTGTCTTGGATGCTTCTCTAATTTATAGCCCTACTACATGCATGTCTTGTTCCATGTGTGCAAAGCAGTTCAATCTTGCACTTTGAGGCTGGCATTTGACAAATTTGCAAACCATCAAAATTTTGAGGTCTAGCTTCACCAGTGAGTATGGAAGCTCTAGATGTTCGAATTTGCATTTCAAAAATGCACAAGCTCAACCCACTTTCAGTGCTGAGAATTCGTATTGGGTGACTTTGGGCAGAGGATCTCTTGGACTGTAGAGTTGCTTGTTCAATTTTGGCCTGTGGAGTTGCTTGATTTTAAGGTTTTGCACTTTGTTCTTTTATTGGGTTCTGAAGGACCAATTGTTGTATTGTGCTTGATGCTGAAGTCTGTGGGTCTTCAAGTTTTCTTGCCAACAAACACACATTAAAATAAGAAGACTGAGTACACTGCATTCCTAGTGTGTGAAGCTAACCTTGGTTTTACACATGTGGAAGCAAATCATCGATGATGGATCCTTTTAACTTTGAGTAATTGCCAGGAGTTATCCATTAGATAGCTTTCAGGGAACATAGAAAAAAGCTGCACCTGTCATTCGCTAAGCATGTGTCCGAGGAAGTCAGCAATGGGAAAATGTTGCAAGATTTCTGCCTACAATAGTTGGTTACACAGAAAACTCTATGCAACTTTGATACCATCTTTCCATTTATCTGTACACTTTGCCGTAGTCTTGGGTACTTTTAACTCTGTCCACCTCTAGCTTTGATCATTACCAAGAAATTTTAAGCCATAGAAAATCAAAGGAAATCTGAGAACCATTGATGGGAAAGACCTGGCTACAAGTTAGAATAAATGTAAGAATGTCAAGGTTATTCCTAGATGTGGATTGTGGAATTGTGTCACATCCTTTTCAATGCCTGGTTTTGTTTCCTCTTTTGAAAAGCAAGATCCATATCAGAGTTTGTCAATTTTTGCTCACAGTTTCCATCTAAGATACGGAACTGTTACAGATACATTAAAAGAAATGAAAATTATCCTTGTCCACGATTAAAATGTTTCCTTCAGTTAAAGACATAATGTTACTGGTGTTGATCAATTTTTGAAATGCAGCAATCCCAAATGCCTAATAAAAACTGCACACTAAAGCTTGAGCACCCAAGATAATTGATGTCAGAAATGAAGAAAGAAACATAAATAGGTTAGTGTTGATGAGTATAAAAAGACTTTTAAGCACTGACTATTCAAAGTTCACGTCCAACTTTTGACTGATTGAGTAGTTACTTCGTTTTGGAGTATGTTTTATAGCGTATGTAGAGACTTTCACATGCTCTCGTTCACTGATAACTTGCTTGACCTTTCTCGAGTTTCCAGTAGTAAGTCCTTACACTAATAAGCTCAGTTTGGCATGATTGCATCCAAGTGATGAGAAACAATAAATAAAAGTACTTTGGCACAAAAGTGAAGGCACTTGAATCAAATAAGTTTCACAATTCATCCTCCACGGTTGGTTTTGATGTTGAAGGGTTCCACATGGATATATCCTTTATCACTTCTGCTTCCTAATTTTTTTTTTTTTAATTCTGTTATTGCATCAATTGGTGGCATCGGTTCAGCTATTTCAACTTAATTCATCCTGTTTATTACACATACTGAAGCTGTAGCAAGGATCTTAAGTCATCTATATTCTAAGTTTTTTTTCTACTCTTTTCTTTCTGGCGAGGAGTTTGATGCATTCACATATTTGTTTATTAATCTATTCGAAAGTGGTTTTTCTCTTTGAGGACGGTCCACTCTCCATTCTTGGTTTTCTTACAAATGATGTCATATGCTATAAGATTAGACTGGAAGGTTGTCTACTGGTCTGATTCTCCTTTTCTTGCAGTTGATCTCTGCAACTGATCGGCCCAGGCCGTCAACTGACCATCCTATCAAGTTTCATTCAAGGAAAACAGACGCACTCAAGTTCAAGATTAAATCAGGTGAACCCTTTTGACTACGTTAGACATTTAAGTTGGTCATAATCAAGGTAGCGAGGGCTTCACCATCCGCATGTTTCATCGTTTGGCAAGGTTTAATGATGGTTGTAGTTCCAATTCCTTCTCTTGATTGTGATATTTCATTTTTCTTACACTTAAGATTAGAGAAGCAAGTGATTGAAATCGACATGGCTTTTGACTAGGTCCGGAGGCTGGGAGCATGGATGGTCGGACTAAAAAGATATCGTCTTTCCTCTTCCATCCATTTTTGCCCCTCGTTCTCTCCATACAGCAGACGCCGATCTCACAGCCATCACAGCCATCCATTAACATTCACTTCCGTAAATGAGGTTTGGTGATATCACTTTGCGTCATTTTTCGCTAGTAATAGTCTTGTAAATGAATTACAAAGATAGTAAAGTTTTACATGGGTTATAATTGTACATTTGGTGCCAAGGGCCCTTGGTGAAATCGTAAAATTAGGGTAGATCTTTCGTAGTCATACGTCTCCAATAAATTGCAATTATAATTCCCGAGAACAATGCTAGGTTATACTAAGACTCGTCTCATGTGCATCCAGATGACGATCGGTTAGTCTATGTGCCTATGACTCTAAGGTTTGTGTTGAGTTCTTGATGGATTCGAGCGACCGGATTGAAAAAAATTGAAAGGATACAAATGCTTTAATACCATGAAGATGATTAAGGCTGCAATTAAGGTTCAGCATCGCATCTTATGAATATAGTCAATTTAGGCTGCAATCACATAAGATGCGACACTCAACCTTAATTGCAGCCTTAATCATCTTCATGGTATTAAGAATTTGTATCCTTTCGATTGTCCCATCAATCCTAAATTTTCTAATTTTGTCAATTTAGTTAAATTTTCGTGTGGAATTTGAATATAGTCTTTTCGGTTAATTTTCATTGTAAATTATCGATATGGTGGTGTGTCATATAGGACAGCACGGCTAGTGATAATTGGATAATAATGTTAGTTTTTTTTCAGAGAAAATTTATTGAAAGGATTACATTGGAATTTACACGCAAAGGTTTATGTTTAGATTAGCAAAATTAAAAAGTTTATTATGGAATTGACGTATGTACAATAAATTTAGGATTAATTGGAAAAATTTTCTACGGAAATTGAGTTCAATGAGCAGGTTTGCAAGAGAGATAATATGATGGAGGGTGAATAACATGTAATACGACCTACTATTAATCTTAAGCGTAGGTAGATTTAGAAATCAATGAACTTAAAGGAATTCATACAATGATTTGACAAAACCTTGTATTTAACCACAATAAATAGGTTGTTCGCGGCACTTGGAAAAAAGCATAGATGGCGAGCGTCAATGATCACAAATCACACAAGAAAACAACCTCTGGAAAAAACTTCTGGACGCCGGCTGAGTCGATTCGTCGGCTTGGCCTTCCACGCCGGCATCGTTCGAGCCATTCTCGGGGGCTCCTTCGTGTTCGCGACAGAACATTTCGAAAGCTGATCCGACGTACTTCACGGCTTCGACCACCGTCATGTTCTCCACCAGCTGGTGCGGATAGATGTCCTTCTTATGGTCCCCGTTCATCGTCGCGGCCAATTGAACCAGCTGTTCCTGAAAGTCGTTGAGCTGTGCTGCCTCTTTTGGCCCTGATTCTCTCAGCTTCACCGGATCTGGCAAAGTCACTGCTATCATGAAAGATGGTATAAGTCTAGATGGAGTTTCACAGGTTCGGCCATCGCCTTTCGCGCGATTGAACGAAACAAATTATCATCTGAAAAAGAGTAACAACGAGAACGAACGTAAGAAATCAATGTTAACATGTGGAGATTGCAAAGAGGCTTTGACATGTTTTTGGAATCGAGATTGATCTTTTTTTTTTTGGATACATAGGGAACCCCGTACAGCCGGCAGCTGACGTGTAAACCCTGAGGTGACACTAATGGAGGATCCACTATCCCGACGTCACGCTTAAGATCCCGTGTGTCCCACGGGATTCGAACTCCTCCATCCTAGGTAGACATTATGGGAGCTCTTATCCAACTAGGCCACTATAGGGGGTGGTATCAAGATTGATCTTTAGTTATTACGTTACCAAGATTGATCTTTAGTTATTACGTTACGCGTGAAATTAGTGTAGCTAACATCTTTACTAGGGACAATACGCACGATGCTTGAGTGGTGCATTTTCACCTGGGCAATCGGCTCTTGGACCGGTCCTGTTCAGGTTCAGGGCGACGTCGAAGGTGCCCGCCCACTCGTCGCGCTTCGTTAGGAAACTCGGTAGATTGAAGATCTTCTTGACCGTCGCTGGGATTGAGGAATGCTCGAACTGGGACGTGGGATATGGCCCTGAAGGCTCATGCAACACTGCAAGACACAGAATGCAACATTGTCAAGGAATGTAACCAAGTGAAATTGACCATGCATATGAAGTTCATGTGCAGACCTGTTCCGGGTTCGATCCAAGGAGAGACCAATATCGCCGGCACTCGGACCCCGAGACGGTCGAAATTGAAGTTGTAAGGAGCAGGCCCGATGATGCCGTCCGGGCTCGGGACACCCTCCACCGGCGTCGGGACATGGTCGTAGAAGCCGCCGTGCTCGTCATAGACAATCACGAACAGGATCTCGTTCCACTGAGGGCTCGATCTCAACGCCTCGTACACATCCTTCACGAACTTCTGCCCCTCGGAGATGTCGTGAGACGGGTGGTCGTCGTTGCCGGGGATATGAGGCAGCTCGAAGTACCTTTGCTCGATCACGGTGTAGTTCGGCAACTTCCCCTCCTTCGCATGTCTCTTGAAATGCAGGTCGAACTGATGGAAATGTTTCAAGTACTTTGGTTTTCTAAGGTTCCTGGAGAAGGAGAAAAACAGTTTTGAATTCGCCTTGGAGGTCCAAATATAAGCTACTAATCATCTTAATCGGAGAGAAGATTACATATTTTTTTGCAACTTGGGAACTTAGCATTAAGTATTCAACTGTAAATTTAGTTATATGAGAAATATAATTTATGCATGAATGCATGGTGGGTCCACTATAATGACGGTTTAGAATAAGTTTATCTTGTGAATTTCAATTAAGATAATCAAACTGCACTAATTCTTATGTTTAACAAAGGAAACAAAAATTTAATCATTCCATGCTCATATTATATATTTGAATAGCTAGATATATTCAAACCTCTCGGCTTGCATTATAAAATGACTCGAAACGTGTCATTAAGCCAACCTTTTAACCTTAATAAATCAATAATTAGTGTCAAAGGACTATTATATGTCAAGGGAAAAGGACATAGTGAGGACCACCAGCATATTTGATAGGGTTTTAACGACCAACTCCACTCAAATTAAAGAGACATAAGAGATGATGAAAAGCAAAATGCCAAAGGATGGGGGGGGATGATCCGTGGCTAATTATGCCATGTCAAAGCATCATGATCAGGCTGCACCTAATCCCCGCTTGCCAAAATTAAAAAACAAAGCACGTGGCCGCCACTCTGTCAGAAGGAACATGGCCCCAAATCTAACTGGATCTAAGAAAAGGTAATTTCTAATTAAAATAAAAATGTGGAAGTTGAGATGAACTCTCATTGATTAATCGAAAGATAATGGTCTGGAGATCATGTTACTTGATCCTTTCTTTTTCCTAGGATTGCGGGGCAATGCACCAGCCTGGAGATCAATGATATGTCACCCCTCTTTCTTCTTTTTTTCTTTTAAGCTCAAAATAGCTGGAATGCCATTTTCAATTGCGCAGCTCTTACTGACTACCCTCCTTGCATTTCAGAAACCTGTATTTTGCATCTCTCCCTACCTAAAAGACCTTTATGATTTTGGGTGGATCTACATTCAAACTCCTCTCTCTCTCTCTCTCTCTCTCTCTCTCTCTCTCTCTCTTGCATGTTGACTGAGCCACATCCATCCAATGACTCAATGCCACCCGGCAGCGACCACGCAGCCCGAACTCCCTTGCCGCCGGTCGCCGACCTTCTCCCTGTGCCTCCATCTCACCCCTCATGAACGTGCGAGCTTGATCGGAGCTCACGACCACGGGAGCCTCTACAACATATCATGCTGAGTTTCTGCAGCTCAGCTTGGCCACCACAACATACTGTGGCAACGCCAATCTCATCCTCCCCGAGCCCCACGCAGCATGGCAATGACGGGTTCGAACGGGCCCTAATAGTATAGGGAAATTGGCTCTCTCTTTTGGTCGTCCCTACACACGTGACAATTAACTATGCAATTCCATTTTTGCCCTTCAAAAGACCCATCTAATTAATATATGACTCCCTTCAGCTGAAGCATGTGACCCACGAGGACAAGATCAACTTTGGATCCGACACTGACAACACCGTAAAGCAACGACACAGCAAAATCCAAAATTTCCATGCTCAATCCCCCCAAACCACCCCCCCCCAAAAAAAAAAAACGCCTTAGTTTTTCTAACTTGAAACGTCACAGCACGTTCTAGATGCAAAACGACGTGTCAAACCAAGAAAAGCTGGTCAACGAAATCGCGTCAACTTGAATGGATTTGATCGAGAGGCATTAGGTGTAAAATCTAAGCAAATGACAACCTCAACGAGCCAACATAGTATATAGAGAAAATATCATCTGTTAAAGAAATATCCGGTGTAGGGCACTTAAAGTTAGGTCAGATCCGATTCTATTTTTTATAAACCAAACCCAGATTAAAAAATATATATATATAGCATGTCCTTCTTGGAATCATTACCCTTCCCGAGATTGCGCCCATGAACACGAATCGAATATTTAGTAAAAGTTTCCAACCAAAACCAATAAAGCAACAATGCAATTAGTCTAACTTTTTAGAGGAATTTAAGGGAAATTCATTTTGATTTTCGTGGGACCGACCCACTTTAGATTAACAGTAGGTCAAAAGAAAAAGTGAAAATGCCAAACTTTACTTTATAATATTATTGCATTTTATTCTATCGAAAATGGTTTTGTTTTGCCTTTTTTTTTTCTTTGTTTTCCCGGTTTCATCGTACCTGTAAAAAAGGATAGATGGAGGGTAAGCGTAGTAGATCCCGAAGCTGTGGCCGGCCTCGTGCATGGACTCGAAGACGGTCCTCTGCGGGTACCCCTCGACCAGCTTCTGCGTGTCGTTCCCCATCGCGCCGCACGAGGTCGCCGCGTGCACGTACAGCCTGTTGGGCTGCGTCGACGCCGGGATCGACGCGAACCACCGGTCGCACACGGCGAACTCGGCGGCCAGCTCCTTGTAGACCGGCACGGCCTCCGGCCTGAACCCGTTCATGACGAACTCGGACAGCCCCTGCTGCTTCCGCTCCGCGTTCTGCGCGAACCCTTCCATGGCCGGGAGCAGGTTCTTGGACGGCGAGGTGGCGTCGTCCCACGGCTCTCCGAAGACCTGCTCGTAGATGGCCTGGAAGGAGTGGTCCGGGTCGGGGTCGACGTAGACGGCCGAGTTGCCGAAGGTGACGCGGAGCGAGTTGGAGTCGGCGACGGACAAAGGGTTGGACTGAGTGCCGTCGACGCCGTCGATGTCGGGGTTGAGGGACTTCATCCAGCCGAGCATGTGGTCGAAGGAGCGGTTCTCCTGGACCAGAACGACCACCGTCTTGATGGGACATGCCTGAGCGGCGGTGGCGCTGCTCTCGGAGACCATGTTCCGGTCGGGTTTGATCGGTGAGGGACGGTGAAATCCGGTGGGAACAGAAGAGTCTATAGATTGAGAAGAAAGAAGAGGGAGAAGGTGAGGACCTTATGCAGATGGTTCAGGTTGTCCTTCTTGGGGTTGAGGAAGGTGCTACGAAAGTTAGGTCCATGTGCAAATATTTCACATGTGAAATAATTATAAAATGCTTCGATTGAACTTATGGATAGAGAGGACCCAAAATTTCAAATAATTAAATTAAATTAAATTGTCAATATGAATTGTAGATTACACTATCTAATTAAAAGAACTGTACGACTTGACAGTTTTCCTTGTTGAAAGAGGAGTTGTTTGAAAAATTACTAAAAAATTACTAGATTTGTTGCCCTTTTGCCTTTCAATCCCAAATCTTTTAATGATTTTCTTCAACCTTTTCAAATTGTAGTAATTGAGTCTAGCAGGGAAATTGCTTATGTGGGCCGGCAAGAGCCAAGCACTCAATGGCCATAGCGAGGGCATTGAGCAAGGTCCGTGATGCCCTCGTAGAGTCGGCGAGAGTCGGCCATTGCATAGAACAAGAAAAAAGGTAGAGAAAAATTCGAAAAAACCAAAAAAAATAATATCAGTAAAAATATCTACGTCGGCATTGATTATGCGAGGTAGGATTATCAACATTCATATTAGCGATTTACAAACAAAATTAGTTGGATGGACTTAATTAGCAAATTGTAAAAATGTTTAAGACTCAATTGATATAATGAAAATGTTTATAACTTAATTGGCAAAAATATGATGAGTGTATGATTTTTTTTGTAATTTTCCCATAATTCTTCCTGCTTGCGAAAGTACACAGTGAAAGCCCCTCGCCTTATTTGAAAGTAAAGATTGGTAAATATACCGGCTCTCAGGTTTTGAGATAACTATCATTGTTGATATGGGAAAGAATATCATTTGGCTTCCATTGTTATTTCATTTTTCGTACCAAATACACTTACGTGGCGGTAAAACATGAAGAAATAAGTTAATTGTAGATGAGACGATTTCAAAAGAGATATTGTTTCTTCAAACCATGATTTTAATTAGATAATTTTTTGAAAAAATTGCACAATTAAATAAATGTTATTATCACAAACATCCAACACCTGAATAAATCTCTCTCTTTCTCTTTCTTGTTGAACATTTACTTTCATTGTTTTATCTCTCTTGTTGAACATTAAGTTTCATTGTTTTATGTTGTTGAACACGTGTCAAATATATACTCATGCAATCTTATTACTCTGAACGACAATGGTGTTGGGGATGCCAAACCCAAGTGCACATCCCCAAAAGGCAAAGCCATATCAATAGATGAAGATCTTAGTGTGTACTCATTATTAAAGATAGATTCGGTGATCAGCCTCTGTATTTTGTTTGAAAAAGCCACACATCTACTCTTTGAACGTGTGACTCCTACTCTTATTCCGATGAATCATTTTGTTATTTGGAGCTTGTTTTATTTTAAAGTTGCATATGATTTGTTTTGGTTTGCCTTTGGATTGCATTATTTCTCTTTTGTATTTTTGTGAAAATGAATGAAATGTTACTTTGATAAAGGGCATTCATTTCTCAGTCTGCATGATTAAGTATTTAACATATTCATCAATCAATCTCGCATATACACTTTATAAGTGTACTTATTTTTGGATTTACTTCAATTTGCAAAACACCCATGGTGCATAACCCGAGGACAATTAATGCTCGGGAAACTGCAAAACTTTCCTCAACTGTCTACTTTCTAAATTTTCTTAGAGCGCTTGTTAATAGATCCACATGACAGAAATTCATTTCGAGGAAGATAAGGACACGTTTTTTGGTAAAATTTCGTTTAAAAATTGTTCCGAAAAACAAAAATAGAAAAATGTGTTTGTTCGGGAACAATTTTTTAACAAAAAAACGCATTTGGTAAACTTGCTCCGAAATAAAACATAAACAGAAACACGTTTGGTAAATTTGTATAATTTTTTTATTTCTTTTATTTTTTAATTTTTTAATTTTTTATTTTCTTTCTTATTTTTTTTATTTATTTTTCCTTTATTTTTTTTTTTTTTTTTTTTCTTCTTTTGGCCGATCACCGACCTCGGCCATGACTGCGGGACGGCCGACGAGGGCCGGCGGCCTCGCCCAGCCACGACGAGGCTTGCCAGCCCTCGGCGAGGGTCGGCCTCACCTTGGCCGGGCGAGATTGAGCTCTCCCAGATCCGGCGAGGTCGGCCCTCGCCCAGCTACGGCGAGGCTCGGCCTCGCCGGCCATGGTCGAGGTCGGCGACCCGGCCAAACAAAAAAGAATAAGAAAAGTGTTTCTAAAATTTGTTTCAAAAACAAGAAATAACTTTTTTTTTGTTTCTTGTTTTTTATTTAGATGTGTTTTTAAAACAAAAAAATAATTTTGGAATAAAAACGCACCCAAACACGTTTATTCTTTTTTTGTGTTCTTGGAACAAAAAAACAGAAAAATTGTTTAAAAAAAAAAAGAAACGAAAACAAACGCCCCTAAGTAGCTTTTCCCTTGTTGAAAAATTCTTGTGGGCTTTTTGTCCCTTTTAATGTTTTAGCGAGTCAAAAGTAAGAACTAAAGAGTAAAACTATGTTTTAAGTGGTCCTGCAATTTTTTCTTTAGTTTTCAAAGGGTTGGACTGGGTGCTGTCGATGCCATCGATGTCGGGATTGAAGGACTTCATTTAGCCGAGCATGTGGTCGAAGGAGCTGTTCTCCTGGACCAGAACGACCACCGTCTTGATGGGGCATGCCCGAGCGGCGGTGCGATGACGGCCACGGCGGCACTTTCGGAGACCATGCTCCGGTCGGGTTGGATTGGTGAGGACAGTGAAATCCAGTGAAAAGAGAAGAGTCTGTAGATGGAGAAGAGAAAGGAGGGAGAAGGTGAGGGCCTTACGCTGATAGCTTAGGTTGTCCTTCTTGGGTTTGAGGAAGATGCTACGAAAGGCAGGTCCATGTGCAAATAAATTACACGTGAAATAATTGTAAAATGCTCGATTGACCTCGTGGGATAGATAGGACCCAAAAAGTTAAATAAAATTAACATCATCAAGATAAATTGTAGACTGCACGATCAAATTAAAATAATTACCACGACTTGACGATTTCCTTGTCCAAAAAGGAGTTCTTTGAAAAATTATTAAAATATTACTAGACTTATTGCACTTTTGTCGTTTCGATTCCAAACTTTTTAATTATGCTACTTGAATCTTAAACATTTTCACATTTTGCTAATTGAGTTAATCATGTCAATTTTGATCGAAAATTACTAACGTTGATGTAACTTTGGCTGGTGAGAGCATGTGGCCCTCATCTAGGCCCTCAATGGCCATAGCGAGGGGATCGAGCGAGGGCTGCTATGCCCTTGCCTAGAGCCGGCAAGGTTTTGGCCACTACATAGAATAAGAAAAAAAAAGTAAAGAAAAAAGAAAAAACCAAAAAAAATATTATTAAAAAGGGATAAGTGTATTAGAAGTCCTAAAACTTATCATGAAAATGCAATTAAGTCTTACGACTTTCAAAAAATGCAATTAAGTCTTAAAATTTGTCACAAAAGTTCAATCAAGTCCTAAAATTTTCAAAAGATACTTGTCTCGAAAGTGCAACCGAATTCTAAAACTTTCAAAAAATGCAATCAATGGAATGACTTAGATTGAATCGGTTTGATAAGTTTTAGGACTTGATTGCACTTTTTGAAAGTTTTAGAACTTAATTGTACTTTGTGACAAATTTTAGGACTTAATTGTACTTTTTAAAAGTTTTAGGACTTAATTGCATTTTCATGACAAATTTTAATACTTCTAATGTACTTATCTCTATTAAAAAATATATGCATCAACGTCGGTTGTGCCACATAGGACAGTCAGCTACACATCAACAATTTCTAACCAAAATTAGCTAGATTGACTTAATTAGTAAATTGTGAAAATGTTTAAGATTTAATTGACACAGTTAAAAGGTTTAGAACTCAATTAGCAAAAATTTAACAAGTTTATGACTTTTTTTGGTAATTTTCTCGAAATTCTTCCTACACGCAAGAGTGCGCATTGAAAGCTACTTGCCTTATTTGAAAGTAAAGATTGGTAAATCTAGCGACTCTCATGTTTTGAGATAACAATCATTGTCGATTATGAGAGAGAATACCATTATGTTTCTACCAATATTTCATTTCTCGCACCAAATACACTTATGTGATAGTGACACGTGAAGAAATAAGTCAATTATAAATGAGTGGATTTCAAATGGGATATGATTTCTTGATTTCTTCAAATAGGGATTTTAATGGACAGCCATTTTTGGAAAAAAAAAATTGCACAATTAAGTAAATATAACACCTTGTCCATGTTGGTGAACATTAACTTTCATTATTTCATGTTGTTGAATATTCTCATATTCATACAACTATCTTTTTCAACCTTTATGAGGGGAGGGTTTGAGCTAAATCTCTCCCTTCTTGACTCCCTTTTTATTTTCCTTAGCTAATTCGGTTTTCTATTTTTTTTTTTCTTACCATTCGTTTTGAAAAGCTTTTTCTCTTCTCTAAAAATTGCCCATTCCCCTTTTGGAGAGGTTTTTACCCTAATCTAATCTAGATTTGGGTTTTCCTACATGTATGATTTCAGGATTTTGCTTTCCCTAGGTTTCATTAGTGTACAAGTCTAGTGGAGATTGAATAAGTTTTGTGAATGTTTAGCTCTCACAGGTGTCAAATCTATACTTGTGCAACCTTATTACTCTGAACGACGATGGTGTTGGGGATGCTAAACCTAGGCTCATACCACCAAAAGGCAAAGTCATAGCAACAGTTGGAGATCTTGGTGCATTCTCCTTATTAAAGACAGATTCATTGATCAGCTTCTGATTTTGATTATAGATTTGTTCTTTGAGCATGTGATCCCTAACCTTATTCTGATTACTCATCTAGTTATATGGAGCTTGCTTTATCTTAAAGTTGTATTAGAAGTTGTCTTGGTTTGCAATTGGATTGCATTATTTGTTTTTCGTGTTTTGTGAAAATGATGAACTGCTACTTTGACGAAGAACACTCATTTCTCAGTCTGCATGATTAAGTACTTTAACATATTCATCAGTCAATCTCGCATGGACACTTTATAAGTATACTTACCACGCTACAGAAATTCATTACAAGGAAGATAAGTAGCTTTAACCTCGTCGAAAAATTCTTATGGGTTTTTTAATCCTTTTTCTATTTTAGTGAGTCAAAAGTAAGAACTAAAGAGTAAAGCCATGTTTCAAGTGGCCCTGCTTTATTTTTTTTAGTTTTCAAAGGGTTGGATTGAGTGCTGTCGACGCCGTCGATGTTGGGATTGAAATACTTTATCCAGCCGGGCATGTGGTCAAAAGAGCGGTTCTCCTGGACCAGAACGACCACCGTCTTGATGGGACGTGCTTGAGGGGCGACGGCAGCGGCGGTAGGGTTGCTCTCCGAGACCATGTTTCGGTCGGGTTTGATTGGTTTAGGACGTTGAAATCCAGTGAGAAGAGAAGAGCTTATAGATTGAGAAGAAAGAGGAGGAAGAAGGTGGGGGCTTTACGCAGATGGTTTAGGTTGTCCTTCTTGGGGTTGCGGAAGGAGCTATGAAAGTTAGGTCCATATGCAAATAATTCACACATGAAATAATTGTAAATGATCGATTGACTATGAATAGATGAGACCCAAAATTCAAAGAATTAAATAAAATTAATATTATCAAGATGAATAATAGATTGCACGATCCAATTAAATTATTGGAACAACGACGTGATGATTTTTTACGTTGAAAGGGGAGTTCTTCCCACTCGTGAGAGTATACAATTGAAAGTTACATGTCCTAATTGAAGGTAAAGACTGACAAATCTACCGGCTCTCATGTTGCGAAGTAACTATCATCATTGATTGTTAAGGAGAGAACACCATCCGGCTCCTATCAATATTCATTTCTCCATCGAATGCACTTTTGTAACGGTGACATATGAAGAGAGAAGTCAATTATAGATGAGAAACACTGAGTTTACAAACTAAAAAGCAGTTGAAAAGTCCTTTCTTCTTCTTCTTCTTCTCTCCTCTCTCCATCATCTTCTTCAACCTCAGCCATGGGGGAGGGTTTGAGCTAGTCTCAACTTTCCTTCTATCTTTGTTGATTTTATATGAGCTTTCTTGTTCTTTTCTTCTTTTTTTCTTTTCTCTCGATCTAAATCTAGGAGCTCTCTTCTCTTGATTTAGTTCTAGATATGAGAGTTTAAACTCTCCTAATTTAATTTTAGACTTTGGAGCTCTTCTCTCTCGATTTAGATGTGGGAGTTTATGAATACTTTCAAGTATTTGATACCTCTATGCTCTATCGATGTACAGGTCATCCGCCTCCAGTTTCAATGATAATCATAAAAGCTTTGGCGTCTCACTAAAGTACGAAGACTTACTCTTCCAAATGTTAGATTTGTTTTTATTCAACTTATTTTGGTTGCCTCTGTACGGCAATGGTGTAAAGAAAGTCGAACCTAGGTGCGCACCATCAACTAATAACGCCATAGTTATTAGAGAAGACATTTCCGGTATGTGCTAATCACTAATGATACTATAACATCCAGCGATTGTCCGCCAATTATTTTACTCGACAAATCCATTCTTATGTGCTTAACCTTATCAATACTCTATCGATCTTCCCTATTTTATGCATTTGGTTTTGTTTTTGTAGTATTATGGCATTTTCTCTGTTTGGATTTACTTTGCCATGAAAGTAGATATGCTTCTTATATATCCTTTTGAGCAGTAAATATAATATTCTTTCCACAAAAACAAAAATTATGGATGAGAAGACTTCAAAAAAGATATAATTTCTCCAAATCAGAATTTCAATTGAACAATTTTTAAAAATTGCACAGTATGACGTACTTACATATTCATCAATCAATCTCACATAGACAGTTTATAAGAATACTTACTTTGGGATTTAATTCAATATTCAAAACATTGACTATGCATAACGCGAGGACAATTAATACTTGAGAAATTGCAAAGTTCCCTTAATTAACTACATTCATAAGTGTTCTAAGGGTGCTCATTATCGGAGTCCACAGGACAGAAATTTATTCCCAGGAAGAAAAGTAGCTTTTCCCTTTTTGGAAAATTCTTGTTTTTATTTGACCCTTTACTATTTAGTGAGTCAAAAGTAAGAACTAAAGAGTAAAGCTATGTTTCAAGAGGCCCTACAATTTTTTATTTAGTTGCTGAGTAAATTATATTCATTGATCAGACAAAGTAGAGAACCGCTTCCCATCACAGGCCTATAGACAATAGCAAGAAATGGTCCCTAACCCAAGAGCCAACAGGCCTTAGTCCAATTTTCACAAAGCTCAAGACCCAGCAGACCCTTAACCCATACCCGGGTGGCTAAACCAGTGGAACCAAATGACTAACATCCAAAAGCACGTTGGAATGATTTTTTTTTCGTCTCGAATTACATATTCTACCAACTTAAATTACCATAAAAACAGTCATCCACCATAAAAGCACGTCTAGTTGAGGCGCTTCTTCTCATTTTGGGGGTCTAGACCTTTGCTTGTGCGAGTTATAAGGCCAAAAAATGGTCAAACTGTTGTCCGGTTCTTGAGCACTCCGATTCTTTCACAGTAAAAAAGGGATCGGTTCCTGCTCTAGTTCTTAGTTCAGCCGATTGAACTAGCCAATCCGGTCCGGGTTCTAATACTCCGTCCCCATAGTCGCTTCAAAAACCAAATGGATCTCGGACTACAAGAGGACTCACCTTCACCTGGACATATATGGCTGCACTTGCAAGTGAAATGTTTCAGACCCTGCAAATGACCCCTTCCCTAAGTCAGCATTCAAACACATTCAAAAATCTAATCTTCCGTCTCCTACATGGCTCTTGAAATTCATTGGGAAGGACTCCTTTTCAATGATGAATACAGAGTCGTGGACCGGAATTATCATCCCGAGTGGAGCGGTGCCCTAGAGACCAAGCCAATCCCTACAAAGGAAAGAAGGAAAAGAAGTCAAAGCAACTAAATTTTCTTCAAACCCTAAAGTGAATAAAAAAGAAAAGAGACTCACCTCGAATCAAAACGATGTCTTCTTTCCTTTTCTATGCTACCCATCTTCCTTCTCTTATGAAATTTCTTGTTCAATCGGTGGCGCCGCAACCTACTTCTCGTGAAGGGCGCAATCACATCGCTACGGAGGTTAGCTCTCTTCGGGAGGAAGAAATGGCATAAGGGGTGGTTTGGAAGGTCGACTTTCTTCTTTTTTGGCGAGATTGCTTTCTTTCCTACATTCGATCGATCTAAGACCTAAGCCTACCGCAACATTGTGTGTATCCTCATCGTGTCTAAATACAAGACCACACGTGTCATACGAAAGGCCGACTCGTCTTAATTTTTCAGCCTTTTTTTTAATCTTTTTCAAGTCTTCTCAATAGACTTTTTACGAAAAATCAGTGGACGAGGTAACGTTGTTTTCTAGTCATCGTTATCCCATCCCACTTATACACCCTCGTGTCGAGAAATAAAGAATTAGCATTACGTGTGATCCTCTGCCTTTGCCAAGGAGATATATATCTCTCTCTCCCTTTCTTCCCCTTTAAAAAAATTATCAAAAAAAATGTCAAACTCAACTTATTTTCATTTTCCAAGTTTCATTTTCAAGAAACCCTCGAATTTAGACCTCCAGCGGCTTCGAGCTCCGACGAAACTCCCATAACCAGAAAGAAAGAGAGAGAGAGAGATGGGGGTGGTGATCATCGACGGCTCGACGGTGCGCGCCTTCGTCGGCGAGGAGGAGCAGTTCAAGAAGAGCGTGGACGAGCGGTTCGCCGCCCTGGACCTGAACCGGGACGGCGTCCTCTCCCGGTCGGAGCTCCGCAAGGCCTTCGAGTCGATGCGCCTCATCGAGACCCACTTCGGGGTGGACGTCGCCACCCCGCCGCAGGAGCTGACCCGCCTCTACGACTCCATCTTCGAGCGCTTCGACTGCGACGGCAGCGGCACCGTCGACCTCGAGGAGTTCCGGTCGGAGATGCGGAAGATCATGCTCGCCATCGCCGACGGCCTCGGGTCGTGCCCCATCCAGATGGCGCTCGAGGACGACAACGCCAGCCTCCTCAAGCAAGCCGCGGACCTCGAGGCCGCAAAGCTCGGCGGCGGCGGCGAGGCCAAGTCGTGAGGCTCCGATCAGGCCGGTGGATCGGTGATCGGTGAGTAATGAATAAGATTCAAGATTTGTAATTGCAAATCCGATAACCTGTTTTCTCTGCAGTTTGAATGGACCGGTTACGGTTTAGTTTTGTTCAGGTCGGGTCCTGTGTTCGGTCGGGGTATGTGCTGGTTGGTAAGAATCCCCCAAGGATCCGAGTCTTATTATAATAAAGCCTTTGTTGGCTGTATCCTCTCCATTTAAGGAGGTGAGAATCCAGACCACCGTTTCGTTGGTTGACGAAACCCTCCTGTTATGCAGGAGATTACGATCCCCTTGTTGGTTAAGTTTTTTTCTTCCCCAACCAGAGGAATACGGGGCCCCACATGGGGACTCTCCCAGGTTCTCCCTCCAGTGGGGGAATTTCCCCTTGAGTCTTTTTAGGACTTACTCAGGTCCAAACTTCCCTTCTACATAACATGAGAAAAATTAAAAATATTTACCAATCAAAATTTGTAGCTCCGAAAATGGAGGCATTGGCAGTAATGTTTTGTCGGTTGGATTCGCTAAATTACCTAATTTTTCGAGGAGCAGAGTTACCCAATTATTTTATTGTCATGCTAATTTGGGATATTCAAGCTTTGTCATCCGAATCATAGTATTTTGTCACCAAATGTCATAAGGCAGATGGATGGCATGAAACAAGGAGAATTGATGTGATCATAAGCACAGCTGTCGATGGCTCCGGACGGGTATCCTTTTTGGAATAGTGGTGTTTTTCTGTGACTCGAGAAGAACCCGAACTAAACACCCGAGTCTGGTTGGTTATTGATTTTATTTTCCGGTTCGTCATAGGCGTTGAATCAATCTCTATTTATCAGTACTTACACTTTTCCAGCACAACTTTTGCGACAAATTGCTGGGAAGCAAGAAACTTGAGAGGAGTGATTGCTTCTATTGATACGGCTTCTCTTCTCAAAATGTTAGATGTGGTTCATACTCCCCATTGACGAAAATAGTTATTAAGTATATATAATCTCTTTCTCTTATTATTGAAGGATGTATAAAAGAGACACGAGATAATAATTATAGTGGAATTCTCTACTGAATGTAACCCTAGTTTAAGAATGAATTAAAATAAATATCTTGTGTCTCGATTTCTTTTCTTGCTTTCATTCTTTATTTCTTTGTGGTTGTACGTCGAATCCTAAAACAAAACGCTTCCATTCCTATCAGCAACCTTCAAGATTTTCAATCACAGTAAGCACTAATGTGAGACTGAACTGACACTCTGAGGCAAGATTTGCTCCAAAATCTAGCCTTATTCTCATCATCATGATTTGCTCTTGTTCTCGGTCGGTTTTATCGGTGAGGACAGTGAAATCCAGTGAGAAGAGAAGAGTCTACTACAGCTGGAGAAGAAAGAGGAGGGAGAAGTTGAAGACTTTATGCAATGGTTTAGGTTTTGTCCTTCTTGGGGCGGAGGAAGGAGCAACAGAAGTTGGGTCCATCTACAATTGAAAAGGGGAGTTCTTCCCACTCTCGAGAATACACATTTAAAAGAATTATGATTCGTTTCGAACAGGATTTCTTAATTAGACAGTTTTTTGAAAATCGCTAAACCAAAGTAAATGTGATTCTCACAAAAAACCTAACCCCTCAAATAGAACGAAACCCTAAGCCAACCCGGCACCAACCACCTCTGTTCCCTAGTCTCCCCATTTTACAAGATATAGCGTATAGAGTGACATTTTCGAGCCTAATGGGAACATCCAATAAACGTCCTTGACTAAATTGGGAAATCTCTGTGAACGGCTCAATGCCATCAGGATATACAACATTCGAGACATACCTCGACAGGCATCCCAAATATTTTGTCCCCTCTAGACTAACTTATTCCATATGATCAATATCATTGATCTCTTTAACACTTCTCTAATTTATCGTTAGCATACAAAATTAGGATACACATATCAAATTCACTCTCCAGTATCATGGCATCTATAAATGACAATGATCCCGTTAATTAGTGCCCCCGAGATGCTTTTTTTAGTATACTTAATTCAAAATAATGCATTTTCCGAAAAAAACTAATCGTGTTTCACATGTGGATAACAAATGCTTTGGAAACTGCAAAAAAAAAAAAAATAATTGATTACTTAACAAGTATTGTTTAAGATACTCATTAACAAACTCCACGGGATTATATTCTTTCGAATAAAAATCCAGCAGAGACAAGAAGCTTTTCCCATTAAGAAAATCTTAGTGGCTTTTTAACCCTTTTCTATTTAAGTGAGTCAAAAGTAAGAACCAAAGAGTAAGTAATGTTTCTAGTGGCCCTACATTCATATGTATATTTATTTATTTATGCAATTATCTTTATTGATCGAATGCCAAAGACAGATGGGACAACCAACCACTTCCCATTGCTCACTAACCCAAGAGCCAACGGGCCTTAATCCTATTTTCACAAAGCCCAAGACCCAGCAGGCTCATAAACCCATACGCAAGTAGCTAAACCAGTAGACGAAAATCACACCCAGAAAATCAGTTGAAAGATGTCCAAAAGCAGGGTTTTCAAGCCCAACCCAATTCAAGAACAGATAGGCCCGGCGGTTCGCAGGACCCACCGGTTCAACCGGTTCCATCGCCGGTCGAACCGTTGGAACAATTTTCGTCTCAAGTTACACGTTTTATTAGTCTAAATTAGATCAAGACACAAAAAAAATCTAAGTTCCCACTAAAACAGTTATCCATGATCCCTCGCTTCTGCAAGGTTAAAATATTGTATTTCATAGGGCCAAAATATCCGTCATACAATTTGGCAATTCACCGACTTGACTAATTCTTGACCACTCCGATTATTTCCCAAAAACCATATTGGACCACTATTCTATTTTCGATTGAACTAGTTGAACCGGGCAATTCGATCCAGTTTCAAACCCTACAAAATGCTCCCATTCTCAACTCAAACCGATTAAGACAGCATTTATTTTGTGAAAAATAATTGATTTGGAAAATATTTTTCTAAAAATAATCACTTGTATCGCCTACAAAATGAATAAATAAAAAATATTTTCATCATTTACAAAAGTGTTTAAGCATAAATTATTGTTGATATTGAAAATATTTTTCGTTGATTAATTATTTCAAAATATAAAAGTGATTACTTTTAGAAACTTTTTTCCAAATCATTCATTTTTCTCGAAATAAATGAAGCTTAAATGTTAACTTTGTCCCAAAATCTCTAGAAAAATCAATACGTCATGGGATTGCATGAGAATTCACTTTCATCTGGACAAATATAGCTACCCTTGCAAACGAAATGTTTCAGACCCTGCAAAAATTCAAAACTTTAACACTTTCATCATCTAAGTTTCCATCTTCTGTGTTAGAAATATATTATTTAATTTGAAGTATCTCTCGTATCATAAACTCGTTATTCTAATTGATTGTATTTTATACTATAATGTTATGTTACTATAGATAGCAATTTTGTAAAGCCTATAAATAGGCTTATGTATGGTTCAGTGAAATACATAGAAAATTCCACAATTTTATTTTCCACTTTACACTTATCATGATATCATGGCCACTATAGATTGAGAAATGCCCATTGAGTCTATTACAAGATGGTGGCCACAACAACATTAATCCACCGCTGTTGAGTGCTATACCGCCACTTTCTGTTGCTTCTTTCGTAAAATTGATGCCACCATTAGACTCACCACCTCCAAAAGAACTAGACCATGAAATTTCATTGCTGTTCAAGCTCTCACGCTCCGCCACGTGCCGCTACCTCTTGGACTCTTGGACCCCGATAATTTCGATGCTGTTTTGACACTTTTAATACCATAATTCGGCAAACCAACACCACCATCCACCTCTACATCGATCCGGGAGTTAGAATATGGGAAGATTGTCACTGTTGAAAGCTTCTACAAGCGGCCCCTCACCAGATCTGTCGCACTTGCTGACGAGTGACGTCATTAGACACGTCATCGTCACGTCACCGACCATGGGTAACATATCCCCTTACGAGAACTCGTACAGTAATGTTTTGAATTACAATCTTCTTCGAATCTTTGATAATGTCTATTTTGTGCATCTACTCCATAATGAATGCACGAAGTTAGAGCCTCGTGCTTGCTTATGTTGCTTTCTTGAGTATGACATTGAGCATAAAAGGTATATATGTTGGGATCCGGTCTCTAGAAGTCTACGTGTCTCACCATGGTACTTTTTAGGAACTCTCATCTCTCTATCCTTTTGAGTCATCTCTAACCATTCGCTTCTTCACCAACCTTTCAGTGGAATATTTCGTAATGATGACACGATTGCATTGTTCTCTTCGGAGTTGTCCTCTTCTAATCTTGATGCGAGTACATCTGGCAATCCCATTTCAAGAGCTCCTGACATGTCCATGTCATATGCAAATTCACCGCCCTTAGAAGTACCTTCTTCTCATGTTCGTCATTCCACCCATGTAAGTTAACCATCTGTTCAGCTTCATGATTTTCATTATTACTCTTACCATTTGCTTATTTCCACAAGCCTCATACATTTATAGAAGCTTGCACCGATCTTCTTTGGTGGCAAGCAATGGTGGATGAGTTGCAAGCATTAGATAATCCTATACTTAGGATTTGGTTGATTTGCTACATAAAAAGTTTGCTATATGTTGTAAATGGGTGTATAAGACCAAAACAAAGGCAGATGGTATAGCGGAACGCTATAAAACGCAATTACTAGCAAAAGGTTTTACTCAGGAGTATGGGATTGATATAAAATGTTTGCTCTAGTTGCATGTCATACGTCCGTTCAAAGCCTTCTTGTTGTCACCTCCCTTAAGTGATGGCCTTTGCTCCAAATGGATGTTAAAAATACAGTTCTTAATGGTGATCTTACTAAGGAAGTATATATGGAACCTCCTCCGAGATATACTACTTCTAATAAAGTGTGTCAATTACGTCAAACATTATATGGATTGAAGCAGGCTCTTCGTACTTGGTACTCTAAGCTCAACTCTACCGTGGAATGCCTTGGATTTAAATCTAGTATCTAAGACAATGCTTTATTTGTTCAACAAAAGTCTCATGGGTATTTTATACTACTTTTATATGTGGACAACATGGTTATAACTAGCAATGATTAAACCAACACTACAAAATTCTAGCTATATCTCAATCAATAGTTTGAAATGAAAGATCTCGGCCGACTCAGTTATTTTTTGGAGGTTACTTTAGATTTCTGTGGCTATTATCTTTATCAAGCTAAATATGTCACCGATGTCATTTTTTGAGCAGGACTCATTAATAACAAGACTACTGCAACTCCCATTGAGGCTAATGTCAAATTTAATGACAAAGATGACTCTTCTTTCAAATCCTACTCTCTATTGACAGCTAGTTGGTAGTCTTATATACTTCATTGTGACTCCTTTTGATATAGCCTATGATGTTCACATTGTTAGTCAATTCATTACTACACTGCGAACCACTCATTTTACTATCATTCTTCGCTATTTTAAGGGCACCTTATTAGATTAGTCTTCACTTTTTTGCTAATTCTACCTTAGAGTTGAAAGCTTGCTTTGATGTTGACTGGGCTAGCAACCCTCTTGATCACCGCTCCTCCGCTAACTACTGCTTCTTTCTAAGTAACTTACTAATCTCCCAGCGTAGCAAGAAATTGACTATTGTCGCTCGATCTAGTACAAAAGCAAAATATTGTGCTTTTGCTGATACAACAATAGAATTATTATGATTATGATGATTATTGGAGGACATGGGTGTTCGTCATACCATTCCACGATACTTTATAGTGACAATTAGAGTATTATTAAATAGCACATGACGATGTTTTCCATAGACACACCAAGTATATCGAGATAGATTGCCATTTTATATGTTCTCACAGATTTCAAGGCGCCGTTCAATTTGTCTCCACTTCATCGATTAATCAAGTCGCAAATATATTCACTAAAGGCACATTCACCAAGGCATTTTCAAGATCTCCTCTAAACTTCAGTGAACTTCTTCCTTGTCACGTTGAGTTTGAGGGGATTTTAAAAATATTTATGTAATTCTAAGTATCCCTCAAATCATAATATGATTATATAAGTATCTCTAGTATCATAATCTTGTTATTCATATTGATTGTAATGACATTTTGTAAAGCCTATAAATAGACTCATGATAATTCAATGAAATACATAGAAAATTTCACAACTTTATTTTCTGCTTTACATTTATCATTCTTCATGACTCTTGCACATCATCAAAAGTGCATTCTTTTTGTCTCCAATTAAAGAATCAAAGGTGATTCTTAGTGAAAACATACTTTAACAACCCGATGTAATAAATTGCAGTATTTCAAGTTGCTGTTGATCATTATTCACGTTAATGATTACCGATCAAAATTGATAAATTAGTAAAAGATTTAGAAATACAATCATACTAATTAAAAGTTTTGCAAATTGTACTACCAAAGGGGTGAAAATAAAGTTGTGGACTGCAATTATTGTCCTCGAATTTCGAGCACTAAGTATGCTTTTCCCAATAGACAGAAAAAAAAAAAAAAAAAAAGGGTATGCTTTCCCCGGAAATATTTAAAAGAAATCAATCTGTGGACATTTATCGTACACTGTCCACGTTACCCCCGAGGAATAATTAAAAAAATAAAATATCTCTCTCACTTTATTCCCCTTAAAAAAGTAAACAGAAAAATATCAAATTCAAATTCTTTTTCTTTTTGCTTTCCATTTTCGTTTTTAGTACATCCTCACTTCAGACAAGCTACCAGTTTCGAGCTTCGACAGAAGAGAGAGAGAGAGAGAGTAGGTGAGAGAGATGGGGATGGTGATAATCGACGGCTCGACGGTGCGCGCCTTCGTCGGCGACGAGGAGCAGTTCAAGAAGAGCGTGGACGAGCGTTTCGCCGCCCTGGACCTCAACCGGGACGGCGTCCTCTCCCGGTCGGAGCTCCGCAAGGCCTTCGAGTCGATGCGCCTCATCGAGTCCGACTACGGCGTGGACGTCGCCACCCCGCCGCAGGAGCTCACCCGCCTCTACGACTCCATCTTCGATCGCTTCGACGGCGACGGCAGCGGCACCGTCGACCTCGAGGAGTTCCGGTCGGAGATGCGGAAGATCATGCTCGCCATCGCCGACGGCCTCGGCTCGTGCCCCATCCAGATGGCGATCGAGGAGGACGACCCCAGCTGCCTCAAGCGCGCCGTGGACCTCGAGGCCTCGAAGCTCGGCGAGGCCAAGCCGTGAGGCTTCGATCCCGGCCGGCCGGCCGGCGATCGGTGAGTGATGAATAAGCTCCGGAATTTGTAGCAATGATGAACCCGAGAATCTGTTTTCTCTGCAGTACCCGTTTGTTACGGTTCGGGTCGGGTCTTGTGTTCGCTCGTGTATGTGCTAATATTCGTGAAGCATATTTCTTAAGAATATCGATTTTATATAATATGAGAAAAATTAGATCGACGAGCAAGTGACCCATTGATTCGAGTTGTCGTGTTAATGGCTAAGCCTACCGTTTCTTGGTGGACGTCCTTTTTTATCTACAACAACCAGCCTCCACCCCACCACTGACGGCGGACCGCCGCCACGGACCACCTCAACCGCCACCGGCCATGTGGCCGGTGGTTGCCACTTGGGCCACCAATTGGGACATCATCAATGGTGTTTGGTGGTTCACATGCAATTGTAGATACCATATAGATCTGTCCTTTTTCTCTTTTTGATTTTGGTTTTCACATCTTAGTTTAGATTTACCTTGCTAAAGTGCTTTTGGTCATCATTACTTCACTTTAGTGATCAGCATCATATTTAAAATATGAGTTATTTTGACTGGTTTGGATTAGGTCTGAATTGAGTTGGGTGCGGGTTACATAAATTACTTTATATGAAAATGGATTTATATGGGTCAGTATAGTCCAGACTCATATGTGGTCCACTCAAACCCACTCGCCCATTCGCTACTTCTACTCTTAATTGTATTGTTGACCGCACTCTTGTTGGACGCAAAAGGCCAAAATTATGTAAGGAAGACATGCATGCGACCGATCTATTTTATCGCCACTCTCAAATTAAGAATTGAAGATCCCATGAAAAGTTATGACAAGTTGACTTTTAGTTTTCGCGATCTTCCTTTTGCTTAAAATTTGAGGTGCAGCTTTGAGTTCTAATCTTTATTTGGTGCAATTTAGTGTTCATCATTTTGATGAGCTCAGGTTTGTGTAGTCTCGTTTATTTAGTGGGGAGAGAATCCACAAATTGAGGAGCACTGCACATGAGGATTTATAGATAGATAGTGACCAATTCAGTGGGGTCAATTGGTGCTCCATCCCTGGCTTTCTGCCTACTCCTTTTCAAGGTCCATAATATATGAATTCTTGGTATTGACATCTTTTCATTCCAACCGAAAATCTTCTGACTAATTCATTCTTCTCTTCCTTTGTCTCTTCTTACGATAAGCAGTATCCAAATCTCTGTTTTGACAAACTCAATCCATGCAAATTGGATCCTTATGGACCCATTTCTTAATACGTATTCAATGGGCTAAACCGTTAAATGGGTTGCATTATATTTAATGAATTAGCCATAAATAGATTTAGACCCAATTCTATAGTCATAAATGAGTTTAATATGTATGTTAAATGGAATTACAATTTACTTAGACCCTATCCACCTTTATAACTTTCTCTCGCATTTACTCCATCTTGTGTTTACCTTAATTTGTGTATGAGTTTTCCTAAATTTGGTTAAACATAGAAGCGTTTTAGTAATATGAGTCGGGTGGGATATATAAATGATATAAAACACTAAATTTGTATCGCATTGAAATGAGTTGAAATGAGTTAGATGCATCAATTTGTGTTGAACCATTTTTGGCTCTATCTATAAAAGAGCCTAATGCAACTTGTCACTTCACTACCTCATTTCTAATTCTCTACTACAGTGATCAAGTCCCTCTCTCCATCTTCTTTTGTGCTCTTCTCCCCCATTTGTCAATGTTCACTCACTCTAACTCCCATACTTTTGTTGAACTCTTTATTAAATATTGGACCTAAGTATATCCTTAAATTGGTTAATCTGGGTCTTGTGACCTCAACATCTTTGGACGTAAAACAACTAGAGAGTAAAGTCAATAACAAGACTCAAGAAACATACTTTATCAAATTTGAAAAACTAATATATGTGAGTACCGACACGTTAAAATAAAGTACATAGTCCTATCGATTCACCAATAATATATTCATTAGACAGGCAAAGCCGCCATCAATTGATCTCGAAAAACACTTGATTTTAGGTGAAAGAACTCTGAAACTTCCAAGGGTCCTAGGCGTACCCCGGTTTATTGAACTCTTTATTAGATCACATGCTGAAGGCACTCGTTTGTTAATTTTGGGGGAGAAAAGAACAGTGACGTGACGGTGCACTCCATGATTATTGTCCTTTTCTCCTCGTCGAATTGGCGGGGACATTGTCAGCAAAGATGCGGCACTCGATTTGTCGGACGTACCACGCTTACACAAACGAAGACAAGGAGGAACTCGGGTACTTGATTAAAAAAAAATGGGTGCAAGTTTAAGCACTTGCGACCCGTGGGATAATTTTCTTGAAAGTCTTTATTGTACTATGAAGCGATCAATTTAATTTTAATTTTTCAACTCGATTGATATAATCATAAATCTATTGAAAATTTATCAGTTTAAGTATAAATTTTTTAATAATTTATTAATGTAGTCATTCTAATTAAATTTGGTTATAAATTAATGAGAAATTATAAAAAGTTTTTAAAAAAAACTTCCACGTCAACATTAAGCGATACCACGCAGCATGATCGATGTGTACTTCAGCAATTTTCTAGCAAAATCACTCAAACAAACTCAATTGATAAATTATCGAAATATTTAAAATTAAATCAATCAAATCAAAAGGTTTATGATTGAATTGGTACGATTGAAATATATTCAAAACGATTTTAGTAATTTTCTCGAAGGAGACTCGCCCCACAACTTTAGATTGGGGTCCAGCCATTTTTGTTGGATATATTTGGCACCCCTTTATCGGGGCACCATGCTTTTCGAATTGAAGCGGGCAAATAATTCCGTCACAAAGATAACTGAAAGGACCAATGGAAAGATGAGGTGCATAATCTAGGAAAAGAGCCACGATCGAGACAAGAAGAATCCCAATTAGGCTCGATCTCGTGCAAGAATTGTGATCCACATTCGATCGGTCGGAACAAGGATTGTGTAGATGTCAGAAGTACCTCGACTTTTCTTTCAATTCGATTAAGTAATCGAACCGAACAATAGGCTAGTTCTATTTAGATAATTTAATTTAGTGGTCCTACTTGACGTGCCCAACTTCACCGTTAAGTCACCTTTAGTTGGACACGTTGCTTGCCAGTGTGTCGCTTAGCAATGATGCCAAGTCAGAAAATGAACCATCGGACGGTTGAGATGCATCCACATCGCTCTCAATACACAGATCTTAATTAAGGCACTGTTTATTTCGCCAGGTAAATGAATGGTTGAAAAGGAAATTTGTCTCAAATCAATCGTTTGCACCACTTGAAATAATTAGACAATAAAAAATGTTTTTATCATTGACAATAATTTTAGGCTCATTCTATTTCCACTAATTCATTGATTTCTAACACCCCCTTTCACATTAAATTGATTGCATTAATTCTCACAGGTTCTATTCTTGATTTAAGATTATTTCTTACCTTTTTCACCCCTTATTATTAGCTCTTGACACTTTATATCACATTGAATTAATTACATTAGTCCTTATGATTCCAGCTCTTAATTTAATATTATATTTTACCTTTCTTTCTTCTTCTTCTTTTTTTTTCAATTTTATTAAAATAAAAACTTACCCACATCACTTTCAAACAACCTTTTTTTTTCACACTAGCCAATTCATCCACACTCGTTACATTTCAACTTTTGCTTCATGTTTGTCTTCTTCAAAACTTATTCTCAACTATTATAACCTAAGCAGGTGTAAAGAAATATTAATTGTATCTGTAAATTGTTTACTTTATTTTCATAGATTATCCTCTTGATTGTGAATTTTTTTACTTTGAATTTTGGTGCAAATTACTCAAAAATCGAATATTGTGGCTAATGTATGCATTATATATAATTTACTCAAAGATTATCATCTTACTTGTGCTTAAATACTTTTCAAATAATTGTTTCCTGATATAAATTTAAAAAATATTAAAATCATCAATCAAATAAAATAATAATTAGGTAGCGATCTATCAAATATTTTAAAAAAAAAAAAAAAGAGGTGCACCAATTTTGTTCCAAATTGAGAAAGAAAAGGAAAAAAAAACCAAAAAAGAAGTAATAAAGGCAAGCGTGGGTCTTAAACCAAGGGTGGGCCCCACGTTTAATATTAATAAATATGATTTAAGGGAGGCATGTGTAGTTTGTCTCTAGTAGAATTGAAACAAATAAAAAAGAAAAAAATGTAAGAGATAATTTTAAATCTAGAGTGGAGCCCGCAACGATTAGTGTAGTTAATTCAATATAAAATAGGTTCAAGAGCCAATAAAGGTTCGAAATAGTGTGAGCCTAATTTTATACCTAAATGATGAATACATTTTCATTCTAACATTTTAATAAATAATATAACTGATCATTTTTAGAAAAATTATTTTCAGATTATTCCTTTCTCTCAAAATAAACAAAACATTAATATATATAATATATATATATATATATTATTTTTTACTTTTCATTTCTCTATTTTTTTTTTGAGCCACCAGTGTCCACCCATGAACAGGGTAGACCAACGCCACACACAACCACTAGGACTTAGAAACTGAACCGCCATAAGCCTCGCACTACCATAGCCAACTCGTGCCACCAACAACGACGACCATCATATAAATCGTACCAACACTAGCTTGCATCACCACCACGAATGACCTTGCAACCCGCTTAATAAGGGGTTTTGCATCACCCATGTTTAATATTAACAAATATTCTTTGAGAGGGGCATGTAGTTTGTCTCTAGTAAAATTGAAACAAATAAAAAAGAAAAAGAAATGTAAGAGATAATTCTAAATTTAGAGTGGAGCTCACAAGAGTTAATGTAGTTAACTTAACGTAAAATGGGGTTTCAAGAGCTAATAAGGGTTAGAAATAGTGCAAGCATAATTTTATATCTAAATATTTATGTGGATGATGAATACATTCTCATTTTAACATTTTAATAAATAATATAAGAGATCATTTTTAAGAAAATTATTTTCAGATTATTCCTTTCTCTCAAAATAAACAAAGCATTAACCTCTATTTTTTTCTTACTTTTCGTTTCTCTACTTTTTTTTCAAGTCGCCCCCTCCCCCCCCTGGGCACTTGCGCACGCCACCATAGCCCACCTTTGTTTTATGTTCGAGTTAATAAGATAGGTCGGCAAAAACTTTACGACTCAACATATGGTTTAACAGAAGTATTAACTCGAGCTACTTTTTTGAAGATGCATTGAATGGGAAAGAAAAATTCAAAGACGTCATTGAAAATCCGGCAGAATTTTAGGTAATTTACGGATTCATCATCCCTGTCTCGTCATAAAAGAATTTTTGATACGTGATCTAAGGTTGGTGGGCCGACTTGTCTTGTCTTAGACACCACGTCCAGCTTTCTGCAATTTTTCACGCATCCTTTCTCTAGTGGTTGAAATCCCCAGATCGATTTCTCCTTCGACCACTACCCATTCCAGGACAAAAAAAAACAAAGGAGGAAGAAGATATATGTCGCCATCCGTTCTTGAGATCGTTCGGCCAAACGTCGCTCTCTGCTCGTTTTTGTTTTAGGGCAGAGGAGTAGGTGCGCTGTCTTGTCCCTTTTTTCTTCTTCTTTTTCTTATCTGTGAATTTCGTTGGCCGAAAGTTGCTGGCCGGAAAATGAATAATTGTTGACCCAAGAGATGTAAATAATTATTATTTTGGGAGGAGCAAGGATGGTGATTCATCGTGAAGTCAGGGAAAGGAATAAAGAGTCACTTCCATGTGGGAACCCTTGATATTAAGTATCAATATTTGAAATCGTAATAAATATCTGGTGCTGAAATCAATAATAATGGACCGACCAAAAAAGAAAAAAAAGAAATCAATAATAATAGCACTTGTTGACAACAGAAGTGACCGTGTTGGAACTAGGAATCTAATGGCGCCTTCTCCCTTCTCCTCCTCCTTTCTTTTTCTTCTTTTCTCTCTCTTCGGTAAAGTCAATGAAGGTGGCACTTGCTGATGCCCCAACTTGTCTCTGGTGCATCTAGGGAAGGTGGTAAAAACCTTAACCAAGAAGTGCGAACAAAAAAAACCAGGAGAGAGAGAGAGAGAAAGAAGAAGGGTTTTTTCTGCAGAGGAACACCAAGTGCAAATCTCATGTTCTTAATGTTGTTCCGGATGAAGAATGTACATCAAGATCTTCTGTCTTTTTGTTTGGTATGTTGCGTCATATGCACAGGAGATTGTGTTGCTGTTGTGTACAAGGAAAGGGTCAGAATTCAGGCGTGTTTTGGATGAGATTCCTCCCTCTCCCGTACCTTCCGAACGTGAACCTTCCCGTGGAAACTGATCTCTTCATCTCCGGCGGGCTCCTTTCGATCTGGGGCGTCGCTCTTGTTCCGTGGTGGGAGTTGGAATCTTCTCCTCCGCCGGCGGGTGGCTTCGAGGGTCCGATTCCGGTCTCGACTTGCACGTCCTCCGCTAGAATGCAATCGAGACGATGATGATGATGACCGTCGTCGTCGTTATCTTCGCAATCCCGCAGAATGTCCGCGACCGAGACACGTCCCTGCAATAGGCCGGAGTTCAAGGACACGGATCTCCTTATTCTTTGAGCATCATCTTGGCCAAGTTCAATTTCCCTGTCTTGGGTTGTCCCCGGAGCACGAAATGGAGACTTCGAAGTGGCAAGGCCGTCGCTGGCGGCGGCCTCGTCGCGATCCTCGATCCTCAAATCATCGCGGATCTCCAGGACGGTCTCATCTCTATGCCGGGATCCTAGCGCTTCGACGTCATGGCTAGGCCGAGGAGCTTCCTGGGCCGGCACCGTGTCCTGGGGAAGAGTCATCGGCGGCGGGTCGTGATTAGCCGCCGCGATGTTGGATCGGCAGAGCGGGCAGCTCGAGTGCGACTTGAGCCAGGTATCGATACACGGCAGGTGGAAAGCGTGGCTGCACTTGGGCAACAGCCTCAGGCTCTCGTCCTCCCGGAACTCGCTGAGGCAGACCGAGCAGTCCGTGCCCTCGACGAGGCCGTCGCCTCTCCTGTACTTGCAGACGGCTATCGACTTGATCGCCGCCTCGTCCAGCCCGGCCGGCGCGGCGTTCTGCCACGACCCGCTGTTCATCTGATGGTCCCCGGCGGAATCCGCCAGGTCCAGAGAGTAGTTGCTCCCTCTCCTCCGCCGGCAGTACTTGGTGATGATGGTGTAGTAGCTCACTAGAAGGAAGGCGCTGGCCAGTATGCCGATGACTGCAATGACCAGGGGAGAGAAGTAGGTGCCTCCGGAGCCATCGTTCCCGGAGTAGTCATCAGGTGGGGGTGGAGGGAAGATGACGTAGCACCACTGCGGGCAGTAGATGGAGCAGATTCCTAGGGAGCAGTCTTTGTAGGTGTCATATGGTGCCCAGGGGTTAGGGCCTGAAGATCCCATTTTTGTCTGCTCTGATTTGGGGGCACTAAGTGCTGGGACAGAGTGCCAGGATGTCTGGTTTGCCACACAATCTGAGCTTAACTTGCATATCAGGAAGAGGAGAGAGAGAGAGAGAGATGATGGCAAGTTGTCAAAGGAAAAAGGAGTGCAAAAGGCGGGTCGTGGATGAAAAGGGAAGCAAACTTGAGGGGGAAGAGAGAGAAGGAGAGATGGAAAGGTGACCTGCCACCTTATCATCTGCTTTTGAATTTCTTTTGGTGGGGGTCTTTGATGAAGGGTGAAGTTTCTACATAGGAGGTGATGGTTTGTTGACTGACTGAATATGATCGGTCGGTAGGTTGTGTTTTCCTTATCGAAGCAATTAATCAAACATCAAATTGAAGTTCTCTCGAGCCAGGAGGCAGGTGATATGATCAAAAATAGGAGGAACGACTGTGCAACGAGGCGGATGAGTATAGCCTGTTTAGGTGAGAGGAATCTGGCGCATAGCTTTGCGTTTTAAGGGTGAAAATGAGAGCGCCACCCACTTTCTGACTTGATCGACCAATGAAAACACCGCACGTCGGAGAACATGATGCCAACAAAAAAAAAAAAAAAAAAAAAAGCAGAGGACGTCTACCTAGTCTCTGTACTTGGTGGTGCCGGCGTGAACTTAAATATTCCAACATTCGGTAACGAATATGAGATTCTCACAGTAACAAATAAGGCAAGCTATTGTGGCCATCGTTCAAATCGAATAAGAGATTATACCTCACAGATCTGGATGTGTAGTTTAGCCATCTAACGAGTCGTTTTCTCAGTCGTAAGCGGTTTGTTGAGCGTTGGTCAAAGAGATTTTGGATATGTATCGTAGCATTTGAGGTCAATGGTACATAATCTTTGTTTTTCCTGCCGAGATGGTGCTTCAAGACATGATTAGCAAAGTGTCGCCATCTCTTGGTGGGTGAGAATTGAAAGGACAAAAGTTTCGGATCCCAATCAACAGAAAAGGGTAAATTTGAGAGAGTGAGAGAGAGAGGTTATCCACCGAGACATGCCAAACGTAAAAACAGGCCATGTTCGCGACCGGGCCTACGCTCTGTGCAAAGCATCAGATCTTCGAATGAGTTTCATGCAATGAGTAAATCACAATTTCATTTCCCACTTCTAGCAACTAGTCTTATTCAATATCACGCCCTCCAATCAAGTTGCATTTCAGCTGTCAAACAAATACATATATCGACCTCAAGTTTTTTCGAGGCCTTTTCTTGAAGTTCAGTGACAAGTGAACTAGCCAAGTTCCACTCCACTAAATTTTTTATCCCGTAAGAGGAGAGTCTCTTAATGCAGCGTACAAAAACGAGACATTGCAATTTCAGGCAGCCCTGACCACGTGGAGTAGAGCTCATGTCAGAAGTTCTGGTCGCGGAAAGGAATATGAGGACATTGCTCACTGTCATCGATTAACGCAGGCCGTGTTGTGATGCCTATGGTAAAAAACATTACAGCCCGTAGAAGACAAACAATTACAGCATGAATTATCAAAATCAAATTACAAGCCTCGACATCAAATCGTTGTTTCTGAATTTCTATGGTGGGGGGAATTTTACTATTGACACTATGACCGACTCCCTAAGTCTATGCTCTTGCTTTTCTCTTGTCCTCCAGAGCCTGCACATGGAAGACGTTGGAAAATCAGAGCAGATATGCTGGATTAAAAATAGAAAAACCAAAAGAACCAAAAAAAAAAAGGCAACATGCACAGTTAGTATGTTTTGTCTTTGTTGAACAGCTGCGTTTCTAAAAAACTTTAAATAAGTCATTGGGAACATTCACATTGTCTATCAAGCAAATGTCTAAGCAGCTTCTTTTCGACTCTGATAAGTATTTCCTAGTCACATGGTACAACAGATCGGAACTCTTCTCTTGAATATCATCCTTTTAACTTTGGTAGCCAATATTTGGGTGCAATAACTGCCGCATGGTTTTCACATGTACATGCTTTCATCACGTGAAGAATGGAATTGGGTCTATGACTCTCATTGACGAGGATCTAATGTTAAGGTTGTGCAGTGGACTCACACAGTATCCAGAATGAAGAGGAACCCAGAGCCAATGAAATTAAAGTTTCCATTTACCAATAAGCTTAAATTCATATCAAGCTTTACTGTAAAGCAAGTTGTCAAAATCACAAGCAGATCCAGGAAGCGGCAGAGAAGGCATTTAGAGCCAAATTTTACTAAAAAGAGCAGGAAGGGAAGCTCCTTTTTTTTATTTTTTTCTCTCCTTCCTTCTAACAGTTGTTTGATGAGGAAATGTACCTTGCTTTGGAACATTCTCATGGTCATTACAAGAGTGTCGCGCCTTCTACAAAAGTTACAGAAGAACATCATTTCAAGAATTGGCGGTACAATCTAGCTCCATCCAATACATGAAAGAGAACACAGGATAAATATGAAGTAGCGATGCTTCTGTTAAAAACATATAAACAGGTGAGATAACAAAAATCACAGGCCAATGAGTATCAAAACTTTGGAGAGATGAATTCACTTCTATAGGGAGAGGAATAAAACATGGTGGAACTTTATCCAGAGAAACTCAATTCGTTAAGACCTCATGACGCAGTATCCTATTCAGGAATAATTATCGTTAACTATCCAGGATGGACACCTGAAAACATCGTTTAAGTGGTTTGTGGCTCAAGGTCCAAAGTTTATAAATAGAAAAAGAAAAAGAAGCCATCACAATAGCTCAGTTGGCATGGGCATTTAGCAGGAAAATTGCAGCAGGTAAATTATTAGTTTCTGCATTTGATGTAGAAGATTAACAAACATAACTATCACCAGGCAATAAATTAAGCATAGTGTAGGTGCAATCCACACTGGGGGTTTTGTTAGTTCAAAGGCCGAATTAGTGTCCTGGTTGTATTAGCAATGCAGTATCCTTGGCATAGAATTTACAGGCATAAATTACTTGCATCCCCTAAAATATTCTCACTTTACACAGGCTAATGGGACCAAGAGTTCAATTTCTCATATTTACCTTTGAGACCCTCACCAATAGAAGAAATAACAATTCAAAATGATAAATATTTCAGGGTAAGAAGAAACTTAACTATCAAAATATGGTGTAGCAAATGAACGCTAATGGTGACAATTAATATACACATCAAAATATGTATTACCGGACATTGTATGTGTTTATAGGATAGGTAGATCCATCTGAACTAGTCAAAACAAACTGCGTCGAGAGCCCAGAAGGAACTTTTATCTGCAATAGTAGTGTCATATAAGTTCCTCCATTTGAAGTATAACCCAAAAATGGTGTCTTTCATTGACTTCTATGCTAATGTGAAGTAATGCAGTGGAAAAATCTCTCATGAAAGCAAATCAAATCAACTTGGGCATATCTTCACCATATTAAGCAGTGGCACTTTTAAAAGGCAACGCATTTATCTTGTTAAGAAAGACTACTAAAAACTGTCTGCGGTAACCAAATTAGTGCAACATCATCAATGTAATAGAAGTATGAGTTCAATTATTATAACTTGTGCATGACCTAGTGTTCATTTAATGCATGTGCTGTCCAATATATGTTGAATTTACAAGCACTTCACTTACAGACGACTGATTTGAGAACTTCTCAGCAATTAATATAGCCCCCGTTTCAATGATTTTGATCTCGTAGGCAGACCGTCCCAAAACTAGGGTAGCTGATTGCCAATTCTCAGAAGAATCAAGCTGCATATAGTTTAGATCAAGGACTGTCAAGCGTAGAACTTGCCACTAAAAAGAAAAAAACCAACAGCGGAAATAAACTAGGGCAGTTGGTTCCCTATTCTCAGAAGAATCAATTTGCTCATGTGATTCTCAAGTCTGATTATTGAGACAGCCTAGGTATACTTTAGGCATAATCCCTCAAAAACTTCAGCATAAGGTTAATTACAAGCATGTCCCTTTCAGAATTCATTCTAATTGAGGCTCACTATTATGGGACTCATTCTCCAAAACGCTTGGTATCAAAGCAACAGTACCATTGCTATAGAACTTCCCAATATGTTGGAAAATGCTAATTTGGATACAAAGTTCGATGTCTAGCAATACCAGCTCAGCATATGAGAGTTCACCAATTCGTAAAAAGCAAGTCGGATAATTAAGTCAGCCGATTCTATCCAAGACTACAAGCTCAGACAAGCAAGTTGTGTCTAGCAGATCTAAGAATTCTATATCTTTGACAAAACTTGCATTTTCATGCAAAATAACATTAACTAGGAAAGGAAAACTAAGCTAATAGCATCTTGGTTTTCCCCCATTTTTCTGAAGAGAGAAGTTCAACAATATGCATAAGATCAGTCTCCCTGCCAAGGAATCATCTTAGCAAAGGAGAGAGTGCATGGTTTAAAGTTCCTCTAACATTACTTTAAAAGAGTATTTCAAGCTCTATTTTTCACTATTGGCTTCAGTGTATCCTACCAATAGTCACTCAGTCTAGGGGCAGGGCTAAGGATGCGAGATCAAGGGTTCAAAAATCCCATGACCTCAACCACATAAGTAAGCATCACAGCAGGCAATAGTAAACATACTAGAGTAAGAAACAGAAATCAGTGAAACACTAAAACAAAACAGGTAACATTACAGCAAAGCCAACCACAACTTACCAGCATTATTAAAATATTAAACATGGCCTGACCACTAGAAAGATATGTATCAATCTCCATTTGCATGTCTGGATCTGCAATGAAGCTAATCCATAAGCCATGACAAAGCATGCACTTCAAGAAAAAATTTGTTAAGCAAGCTAGAACATGCTAACAGCATTAATTAATCTGGTACTCCATAGACTCTGTACTACCAAATAAAGATGCAATAATTACACAAGAAACAATCACGCATATTGAATGAGATGTTTGAGCATCGGAATGTTCCGGAGAATCGTCACGTTGGGATCATTGCTATGCGATTCCGAGGCAAGGCGATTGCTTGGTGGAGACGTGAAAAACAAACTCGCCAAGCTGTTGGCAAAGCACCAGTCACTTCGTGGAGAAAGATGGAGGGCAAGATTCAAAAATATTTTCTTCCCAAAGGATACAAGAGAGAGCTCTACCAACGGTACCAAAATCTAAAACAAGGTATGCGAACGGTGGACCAATACACCAATGAATTCAATGAGTTGGTGATTCGTAACAATATCCAGGACCCGGAGAGGATGTGCTTGTGAACAAATACTTGAACGGTCTTCAATTTTACATTCAAGACGCCTTGGAAGTCCTTGACATTTGGGACTTAGGAGATGCACATCAACGGGCACTCAAAATGGAGCGCTCTCATTCTCGGAGACAGCAATCTGCTAGTAAGCCTTCTACTCAACCCCATGTTTCGAATCAACCTGCTACATCCGAAATACGTTGCTATTCTTGTGGGGAGTTGGGTCATCGTGCTAGCAATTGTCGAATCAATAAGAATCGACCAACCGGTAAAGCCTTTTTGGTGGATGATGATTCTGATGAGAATGCCGAGAATCCACTTGAAGAGGAGTTGAAAAATGATGAAGAAAAGAAAGATTAGAAAACCTTGGTGGTCTGAAACAAAGATCACACAAGAAAAGTCATAGAATAAGCATTACAGGTCATGCCTACGCCTTCAAAGAAGAATCAGGGAACATGCGCGCAGTCAATGATATTAGGTCCAATATACTTCTTTGACAAAGAAATATTTGCATAGCGATGAATAAATTTCTTACAAGGTCCACATTGGGGCAATCAGTCCATTTTCCTTGAGGCCAAATTGAAAATTGTGCCCAACGTAAGTTGTGTCCTATTCTTGAAAAAATATAGAAGACTACATGTTGTCTAATCATTAGTTGGAAAAAGGAAATGCTGAGGCATACCAGAAAGCATTCCAGAAGAATAAGCAAGAAAGGTTCTTCCTATTTAGAGAATTTTACAACAAAAAGTAACCACAGAGCTTCTGAAGATTGGAACTCGTCTAATCAATTCTTAAAAGATCTATGATTCCCTTTTATTCTGGATGGTTTTACAATTTTCCTTTTTCAAATCCAAGGGCTGCAAACACCCCACATAAAAGATCATTTTCAAGGTCCCACTCATATCAATGAATATAATGCTCGCTTAGTACTGAAAGACTTTTGCTAGAGCCACTTTATCAACGCGTCAATATAAGTACTGAATCTTTGCAAATCCACCGTTTGTTTAAGTACTTACCACATTTTATTTTATTCTGGTCGTTAGCAAAAAGCCTCACGATGTCCCCCTGCGTACAAGTTAAGCACAATAATTAGTACAATGCATAATTGAACATGCTATAGACTGACTAAGCAACACTTCTAATGAATCATTCCTCCAGATGTAGAAAAACTCTACAATACAAGGTTAAAAAGGCTTTTGAACAAAAGCAGTATATGGAGAAAAGGCAGTTGGTGCAACCAAGTCGTGGTAGGTTATGTGCCATTGTAGCACAAAGCCAAATATTTATCTATATTATGGTGGATGAAACTTAAAGAGAGACACTACCTAAGGCTGCTTCCAGAATTAACTCCTTAGTTAGACATCATGTATGAAAATCGATAAGTTATTCTGTGATAACACAATGAATCATAAGATGAGCATGTAAAAACTGCAGATGGACAAGAATGGAAGGTTGTTCACAAAAACAACAGCAGACAAAACAGATGTGACTTTGGCTCTCCCTATTTGACAATGATGAGAAAGTCCACCTAAGGTAGTTGAACCCAGAAGACTACAAAGGTAGATGAACCCCGAAGACTAGAAGAATTTCTTTGATCCACAATTTTTTCAGGGTACTTGTGAGCTCAACCCCGAATATCATCTCTCACTTAGGGTAAGTGGTTAACAATTAGCCATACTAGGTGTGGAATTGAGTTGGAAGAGATAAGAGTTATCAAATCCAACCAGATTTCAAAATGAAGAAAGGGGCCTGAAAGAGAAATCTTTCCTGTCTAAAAGATATTTAAGCAGATCTCAAGGAGAGATCTGCAAGTAATATGATGGTAACTTAGGCAACCATATCAACATCCCATAGATCCAGAATTGTCTCTTCAAGTAAGGAAGCAAGATATGACATTGCTCTATTGCAACAATATAGGCAACCACTGCAGTACCCACTTATAATGGTCTCACAGCTAATAATTCTTCTTAATTAGACATGCCGAGGTTTGGGTTATGCGTCCAAAGTTTATTACATGATCCTTGAGCTGACAAAAATTGATGCTCAAATTAGCAACCTACAGAGTGCTGGTCTTGATCTAGACAAGTACACTACATATACTTGTAAAATATAAGAACAATTCCTTGACTGTGTGAATCACGAAATGGAAAGTCCCTTGACATGATTAGCAACTTTCTGCTGCTGGCTGAGTCAAAACATACTAGTCCATGAAATCACAAAGAATACTACAAAGAAAAAGCATTTCGCAACTAAAACTATCTTTCTATCATCTTTGCAGATACTTGAACCTATGGGCTTCATATTGACTCTTGCTAGTCTAAATTGTAGCGCATGATAGAACCGGTAAGTGTAAATATACATTCAGAGGAGGGAGAATACCTGGTGGCCTTGGTCATCCATTGGTATGCATTCAACAGCAATAAGCTTGTCAATGTCATCAGCAGTAACAATATATTCTGGATTTGTTGCACCTGAGTCGGTAAGCCCAAAGAAAGTTAACACAAAAGCTCCATAGAGAATTAACAAGGACTTTTGTTCATTGGTCAAGAAATTTTCCACAAATGAAGACTTCGTCACACCACTTACCCTCAATGTACTGCGTAGTACCATCAGGAAGATGACGGACCCACTGATTTTGACAACAATGACAAGACCAACTTTAGCTTTCCAAACATGTACAGCAGGTGAAAGAAAGTACATAAGCTAGAGTACCACCTGAAACATACAGAGTGAAGTTCCACGGACAGGATATCCGCACCCAAGAAGTTGGTTGCCTGGTGTAGCTTCACCAACAATCTGAAAACCATCTATACCCGGTCCCCCTGAATTGAACCAAGGCACATGAGAATAGATCAGAAATCCTTTACTAGTTGTATGTATGAGAATGTACACACCTTGAGAAGCACTGGAAGCAACACTGTCTTCATTGTTAGGAGTTCGAGATACTGCCTCCATCAGTATTCTATCTGAAGACCTACAAGGAATTGGTCCAACAACTGGGATGTTACATTGAAGGATATGTCTGTAACGAGAGAAATCTTGCTCAAAGAAAAGTCTTGCTCTAATTAAAGACATCAGGATAAACTTCTTTCTGTAATAACATATATGTTCCATAGAACTTAATCTCAACTCAAGCACCAATTTCAATGATACGCATCACACTAACTCACTGCATGTTTAGGTAACAGATTTATGGAACTTATAGGATCATGCACCAAGTCTCAAACAGTCCATGCTGATCTAATTTTACTGCCACGAACCTTTTTGTTTTTTAGTCTGTTACTGCCACAAACTTAAACAGGTGAAGTTTGGCAGGAGCTGTAGAAGAAAATTCTTTGAGACAATTAAAGGGATAAGATGTAGAAAAAGTAAAAGCATAATAATACACTATGCAATCTGCTACATATACTAACACCCTGGCTACAATAGTTGAGAGTGCTTTTACAGCCAATAAAGAGATGAAAAGAACAAATTTGAACATCAAGGTCCTATATAACAATAATAGAAAGAAGAAACTAATCAACCAATAAAGATCATGAATTGGTTTTCTTAGGAACACTCAATAAATGGTCAAAGTGAAACTTTAAGCTCCTCAAAATGCCACAGTTCCCCTATGGTCCATAAACCTTGTAGCACAAAACTATTATCTTCCTATTATAGGCCTAGCAGAATGTCCAACATTAATATCTTTAATTCAATAAAAAAATGACATCTCTACACCAACTTCTTAAAATGCCAACACGAAATAAAATGTGAAGAATGCCAACCTGCGTGTATCAAATGCAAATTCTGCTGCATTATCAGTACCCAGTTGCTGGCTCATTGCCCGATCATATGTTAAGTTCTGCAAAGAGGTAGGTTGATTGTAATGCATGTATTTTGACAAGTTGTTCGTTAGCTCCAAAGCATTCCCATCTTTATATGTGTCTCGACCAGAAACACCCTGATGATTGTGCAAAGAAGAGCGGGAATATAACTAGCAGACATAAGATTGCAGTTTGTACTTCAAAAGGCATTATAATGGGACATGGTACAAGTAGAATACATGCTGAAGTTACCATCGATGTTTGGGGAACTTGTCTTGTTGGCATGCCAGACCAATAATTGTCTTTAACATCTGAAGCATTCCCAATATTGATTCCCCCTGCATTTTCTGCTTCTCTAATTTTATCCTGTTTGGGAGATTCAAATCAGTGCAAAGGTAGCTAAGTACATGTGTTTAGCAATTTTCTCAGGTCCAATAGCACATAGGCAAAGTATCAACAAGACAAACCATGAAATCCAATACATTTTTCAAAACTCTACCACAGATCTACTACTATATGTGAAAAAAGAATAGGCAACTCTATATTACTTGTGAACACTGTTAGCAGCATTAAAGGGAAAAGTGGTCTTCAGGGCTTTAGGGCTTATTTTATTGGTGATTACTTAATGTAGATAGACTTTTATTGAATAATGCAATACAATTTTCCCTTTACAAACACAAATGCCAATAACTCATTTACGTGGAGGAAGTTCTATGAATTGAAAGAAGTTACCAGATACTTATGAAATCACAGAACATGTCCATAAGCAATTTTTAAACCTAGTAATATCTGAAGTAGTAAAATGCTCATTCGATGGAAAGGAATGAAATGTCGCTACAGTTTGATGGTAAAATTCATTGTATGCACTGCACTGATGGCGAATTCCCCCAAGTTGAATAAGGAGGCCCTTAAATCCCTCCTATTAGTTTCATTGAATACATAAGTACATTGCCAGCGACCGTATATCTGCAATGGTAATCTAGAGAAAAGTAGTTCAATTTTCAGTTTAAGAGATGGCTCGTTCATTCACATCAGTTTCATTCCTTGTATCTATTGATTAGCTTTTATCTAACATGGGAGGGATCTACAATACAACCAGATATAAAATACTGATCTCATGATCATGCACTTCTGCTTGCTAAGGCTTCAAGTGAGGACCAATTTAAAGTATTACGAAATTATATAGTAATTGTTAGAAGTATTAATTTCCAATTTTATTTTCTTCTATCACTTGACCATAATATAAATCATGTGACTCGATGATCATTTACTCATGCCCATTAAACCTTCACAAGATAGAACCCCTTCAAAGCATGACATGATTCTAAAACTTCAATGGTTGTTTAAATTTGATTTGCTTTTACCATTTGACCACAATACATATTATGTATGCTCATGATCATATGCTTATTATGCTCACAAGCAATGCAAGAAAAAGCCGCCTTTAAACTACTACATTATTAGGAATTTTAAAAATCTTTTAGAAGCTCTAATTTTAATTTGAAGTTTGATCTAAATTTAATTGTAACCTTTTGCAAGAGGAAGAGACCCTCCATCTTAGGAAGCAACGCATTTCACTTAAAGAGGAGAATGATACTTCATTAGGATTTTGTAGATATAGATATCAAAACTCAAGCAAGGTGGAATCACTAAGTAAATCAATCTTCTTTGCACAAGAATGAGGCCACGCTAACTAAGCAAAGAGTGCTCAACAAGTCTGTATGTGACATACAACCCAAATGCATCATGGAACTCCAAAAAGTTTGATAAATAAGATTAACTGTTATTTTTGTGATATGTCTACATCATAACATTTGCCAGTAACCATTGTTAGCACAGTTAACATTGAAAGAAAAAGTACACAAACAGAGTAAAGAAGCACACAGATACAAGAAGAATCCTACGTCAGAAGAGAGAGGAACGGAAGGATGGTAACGCAACAAACTAATGCAATGTTTGCAGGATTACCTCTGAAGTCCTAAGCTTCCACCTTAATTGATCATGCAAACGCTGTGGACAATTAGAAATGAAGGAAATGAAGAAATGCAGTAAGAGATACAAAAAATAGGTTATTTAACCAATAGATGAGAAACTTTTACTCAAATAATCCAATATCGATTCCTGCAGTCCTAAAAGAAATTATCAAATGGAGCCACATAAAACTTTACAGTGTCAACATTCTCTAACCAGATTACAGTCCATGGTTGACACAGCCTTCCATTGCAAAATTAATACCATACGTGAATTAATGCAACATTTGCCGAGTAATTTGAAAATTTTATATTTTAATTGTACTAGATGGCAATTTTAAATGCTTACAAGAATATCTAGAAGAAATATGCTTCTACCTTAATGTATGTGGATATGGCAGTGGCATTCAAGACTGGTGGCCATATGTCATATGAAGACAACAAACCAAGCATGGAAGACACAAACATGTATCTTTCATCCTCTGTTTCCTGGAGGAAAATCAAACTTGTAACTTACATAGCAAAAGCATTCTATTAAACACATATGCTAAAGAAACTGAACAAAAGAAGATTAAAAGCAACAAGTCAGTGAAAAATATGACGCTTCACTAAATGCAAATAGCAAAGAGAGCAACGCTAGGATAATAATAAAAAAACTGTAGAAAATGCAAGCAAATTGAATAAATGATATTCCAGTAATATGAACGCTAAACAGATGTATCTGGTGGACAAATAAGATATAAATAAGAGAAGGATTACAAAGCCAAGTACACAGGAAGTGTTGAAGCTAAGAGAACAAAAAGCCGAACTACCAGATTTGACTGATATTTTTTGCACTCAACCGACATGATAATATTTTTCATCATACACAACTATCTTTAAAATTGTTCTCTTAATTACATCGTCACCAAGCTTTTTGTAATGCAGGCATCCAGAGTCAGATGGAACATTTGTCAAGTATCGAGCTTAGTGCATTTACCCATCCCCTACACAAAGATCAGGAAACCACTATCCAACCACAGGGGTAGCCAACCAGTAATTACTATAGGTAGAGTTTGGAATCTCAGACTTTCTGCTTCTTAAGCAACCGGATACATGTCAACTGTGCCATGAAGGCTAAAACAATACAAGAAAGATGTGATTATAGAGTGCAACACCAGCTTGACAACCAATCTAAAGCAAGATTCTCTCAGTTTGCCCTGCTTGGCTCGTATGAACAAGTTGGCAGTTCTCGGATTAAAATATTAACTAGACCAAAGATTTCATTCTATTTTGGTCCTCTCTTCTACTAGAAAAAATCAAACGTTCATCCCCACAACCAACAATGTAACAATGGAGCATCCTCGCTCATATATACTAGGCTCAGCAGCGTTCTTAAATGGCTATCAGACTGAATTACTAAAGGACAATTAGTCTGACCTCTAATAGGTAGGAAAGTCTATGATACCTACCTCAAAAACAACCTTTTAGCGGAACTTCATGAAGCTTTCACTCATTGAGCTTGCTGATTAAAGAGCTAGCCTTCGTATGTAGACCATCCTAAGAATGTAAAATGGCAACATTGCTTGCGGAAGAGTGAAGACAGTTTCAGTTAGAGATCCTAAGGAGCCTATGAACGTCTAGAAAGTGATAAGGACACCTCATTAAAATCTTCCCACCTCAGCGGAAGTATTGATAGGTCGACAAGGTTACTAGGCTTATTTTTGACAAACTGACAAACACAATGGTCATTGCAGAACACCACAAGCAATGATAGCACTATTCTTCTGTATCGATGTATAACCAAGCTAATACCAGCTGTGGCTCCACCAGAATTATTGAAACTCACAGCACGTAATTTAACTAAACTTCCATCCCAATTTTCTAATTGTGCTATTTAGCTAGCAATTTCATACACAACTAAATTCAACTCCACTTGTGATTCGCAACTTTAAAGATATCAAATAAGGACCCAAACCCCCACAAGAACCTCAACAGACTCATATACAAACAAGTTCTGACCGCATTTTAGAGGAAAATGAAAAGCAACAATAATAATCAGGGCAATTAGGAGCTTTCTGAGGATAAGGAACTGCAGTTTACCTTCAGTTCATGAGCTAATTTTAGATTTTGCTCCAGATCACCTTTCCTATGGGCCAGTTCATTTGAGGCATAGGCAGTGGCTTCATTTTGCTTTTCATCGATTGCCTATAAAACCAAACGGAATCATGTCAGCACTCAGAAAGAACTTTGTGATTTTATTTTCGGAGCTCTATTCTGATGTATATCATGCAACAGGAGAAAGACAGACCAGTCTTATGTCCGCAAATTTCTTCTCCAAGGCATATTTTTCACTCAAGAGCTTCATTTCCTGATACCATAATGATCACATCTAGGCAAGTTAGAGATACTAGAGAACACTGCTAGATTAATGATCCATAGATAGGCTTCTGATAGAAATAAGCAGTATACATTCACGTAAGCTGCAGCAATTTGTTCGCGAAGAGTCTGGATCTCCCTTTCTTGTGCCCTAGCTCGGGCATAAAGTTCCTACTTTGAAAACAAAGATTAAAAGGGCGAGGTTAACTGAAACAACAATGCTAGATGCAAAAGTTCAGGAAAAGAAATGGACACAAAAGAGAGGCACCATAGTCTCTGGGTCTGGGTCGTGTGAATGATCAATCTTGCCATCTCCATTGGGAATCCTTTCCTGGGAATGTTTTTCGAGGCCACCTCTATGAAAAAGTTAAAAAGAAAATTGCATAATTCAATTTAGTAGATAGTTAATTATGTATCTCATGGCATCGCTGACCGAAGTTACAGCAGAACAGAAAAGAAAGCTATAAGTGATTTGATACATCTGAAAAAAAAAAAAAAAATCTTTAAGCAATAAAGTTGCAGACACTAAAGTTGCAGAAACACTACTTCTGACAGAGAATTATAACCTGCTTAAAGCACCAGATTGTTGGCTGCGAAGACCATCGCCACTATGCCCATTTCTTGAGCTTCTACTGGCAGACATCACACTGCTGATTCTTTATCCTCTTCAGCATAAATTATGCCAGCATTACAGCTAAAAACTTCCATTGTTAACAATCCTAATTTGCATCTTAGTGCATTTCAAGCTTCACCCCCTGTGTTGCTTCCAAGGATTTGATCAACTTTCCTTTGATAGCTGTGAGCTCCAGAATGCTGGAAGAAACTATCTACGAGAACAAAGAAGGCCTGCAATTAGCATCAAAGTTAAAAAAAAAGAAATCTTAATGTACAAAATAGAAATGATAACCAGAGACAGTGCGTATTGCTTTTCAGTTGTTGAACAAATTAACAGATAAGCAATCTTCTTATGCAGTCCACTTTTCACACAAACCACACAGGAATAATATCAAGAATCAGTCATTTTCATACCCAAGTGTTCACCTTCGACAGCCATAGAAGGACCTATAATCGGACTCATAACACCAATAATCATTACTCACGGAACAAAAGGCAAGAATAAAAGGTATAGGCAGCTAAAAAGAGTAAGCACGTGACTAAGCAAGTTTGCTACACCAAACAGGCTTTTCCCACTAATTGGGGGTGGCTACATGAAGAACAAGTAGGATAACGGAAAAGAATCCAACTTCGAGAAACAAAGGACATTGACTGCAATCTAAGTATTCGAATTCCAGTCATCACCCGCAAAAGTAAACACACAAGTTTTCGCTGTTAATAACAATAATTCAGCCTATGCCGAAAGCCCAAGACTGTATAGACCAGCAGTCTTAACAGCAAATATGCAAACCAACGCACCAGTTCCTCCAAAAACAAAAAACATAACAGGTCAAGCCACGGATTACACAAAAATAGAACTTTTCAATTCGAGACGAATCGCGCAATAACCGCCGCACGTATCGCCAAAGTTCCACCGGCACAAAATTAATCAAAGAACCCCCGCAAACTCAAGCAGAGGAAGCCGTGCCTCCTGAACCGTAGGCGATGGCCATGCGACCAACTCCCGTCGCTCGACCGCGTAGATGACGGACTACGAACGCGACGACGGCGACGGCGACGACTTCAGGAGCTCACGTGCGCATCAAGCAATACAAAAAACACGGAGGAACGCGCGCGAAGTGAATTCAGCTAGCGACGACTGAGCTCAAGCAAGCAGCGCGCGCAATGCTTCAGCTCCGCCGCCGCCGGGAGAGCGAAGCCAGAGCGACTAACCGTCCAGCGACGACGGAAGCAACCGAAGCGCGCACCGCGATTAGCAACGCCTCCGAGCTCCACGGACTATAGATCGAGCAGAGATACGATCGCCGGCGCCCCGCACAACGAGCAATCCTCGACGCGAAGTCGAAGCCGAAGCCGGAGTCTCGATTGATCGATCGATATCGATCGAGATATAGAAGAGAGAGAATGCGGTGGGGAGGCGGCGGTGGCCTGCGGCGGGCGGAGCTTTTATACGGAGGAAGGCGAAGACGATGACGAGGACGAAGACGAAGACGAAGACGAAGACGAAGGAAGGAGGAGGAGGGAAGAAAGAAAGTCAAAGGAGGGGGAGGAGTCGTGTCGCCCCTGCGATTCTGTTAGAAATTTTTTTTCGAGATTTGAGTGTGGAAAGGGCGGAGGAGAAGGACGGAACGCGAAAACGACGGTCGGCGTCCGTCGTCGCGACGGGAGCTTCTGTGGTCCTGCTTCGCCTTCCCCCACCATCCGGCCCCGCCCCCGCCCCCGCCCCAACCCCCCCCCGCGCGGGCCCCCGCCACCGGTCGTTTTCGATCGAAACGGGAGGAGCACGGCCGGCCAGGTGTCGCGCCGCGTCCTGGGGTTCGGTGATTTTACCGATCTGCCACCCCAACGGAAATTTTACTCCGTCCGAGTCGAAAAGGGGGAAAAATGTTCTTTGAAAAATGTTATTTTCTATTTTTTTTATTTTTTTATTTTATTTTTCAGTTTCGTGTTATATAAATCTACATATTTGTTGGGTTGCTGGGTTCGATTTGATTATTCAATAATTTCACATAACTTTTTTGTAAGGCGGAGGTGTGAACTGAAATGGAGGTGGCTTTCCCACGCATGAAAATGTGTTTTGGTTTAGTTTAAATGAAGAGATATAAGTGGATTATGGTGTGGAAGGAAAGGTGTTAGGAAGCGAGGGGAATCTACCCTAAAGGGTCCGCCTCATGTAGAAATAGGTGTTTCGATATTTTGGAATGGTTGAATAATGTGATTAGATTGTAAAGTCAAACAACCTTTTTGTAGGATAGATGTCTAAATTGAAATAAAGGTTGCTTTCTCATGCAACAAAAATGTGTCTTAGATAGTTTAAATGAAGAGATATAAGTCAATTATAGTGTGAAAGGGAAGGTGCTTGGAAGTGGGGGAATTCTTTCCTAAAGGGTTGGCCTCATGTAGAAATAGGCATTTTGATATTTTAAAGTAGCTGACTAATGTGATCAAATCGCAAAGCCTCTCCTATCGTTGAAGAACTATTAGAAGAACTTCAAAGTCGTCTCGATTGAAAAAGTCTCAATTGAAAAAATGACGATGGACATGAAGGGTTTAGAGTGGTTCTTACCCCCAAAATGGGTGTTGGGCCTAAAATTTTTAGTTAGTTTTGAATTAAGATTATGATAATTCAATGCGGGATTTGCAATGCTAAGTTTACGAAACTTTTCATCGCTTATGCTTTTATTTATTCAGTCTTTGCATTTGATTTTATTATTCTCTGGTTTCAAATAACTTTTTTGTCAAAAAAAATCTATTAGCTAAAATGAAGGTGGCTTTTCCATGCAGCAAAAGTATGTTTTGGCTAGTTTAATTAGAGAGATATAAGTCAATTATCATGTGGTAGGAAGGTTTTAGAAAGCGCAATTTTTCCCTAAAGGGTCGGCCCTACATGGAAATAGGTGTTTCGATATTTTGGAGGCGGCTGACTAATGTGATAACATCATAAAGTCTCCCTCTCATTAAAAAGGCACTGAACTTCATAGTCATCCCGGTTGTCCCCAAAGTAGGTGCTTGGCTTGAAATCCTAGTTAGTTTTGAATTAAGATTATAATAATTCAGCATGGAATTTACAACGTCAGTTTTCAAACTTTTCATCATCTGGTGCTTTTAAATCTCTACGTCGGTCAATATTCTCGAATTAAATTATTTTTGGGGCAAGCCACTTGACTTGAAAGACGTAAGGAAAAAGGACGATGAAAAATATTAAATACAAAAATCTGACTCAGCAAGCCAACTATATAGAAGCCTTAGACTTTTCATACCTATGTATAGACTACTGAATTAAATGCCCGGGACCATGGGAAGATACATTTCCTTTTAGCATGCTACACGTGTCTTCCGACCATTCAAGTCAACCCTTCTTTTCGAAGAGTCAAGCCATTGCCACTCCTCTATTTGCTTCCGAGTGAGGTTAGCGACCTTTTCATGAAAAAATATCGGGTGGTCCGGGACCGCCACGTCAGCGTGGTCCCGGACCACTCACACGGCGCCATGTGTATGGGGAGCGCAAACAAAGACGAAAACTACGGCCCACTTCTCTGACGCTCTCTCTCCTCTTTCTCTCTTTTGTCCCCTCCCCTCATATGTGGCATCATATGAGTGGTCCAGGACCACGCTGACGTGGCGGTCCCGGACCACCCAATATTTTCTCTGAGGTTAGCGACCTTTTCATGGCTTCTTCCTCTTTTTACGCCGGTTTTTGCGGCCGAGCTCGTGCTCTTGCTTCTTTTAGAAAGCGCATGTTTCGAATAGGAAAGATGTCTTCTTTATTCTGACAAAAAAAAAAAAAAAAGATGACTTCTTCATGCTAATTCTGTTACTTAGGTTACAATTTTTTGTACACTTAAAAAGTTTACAACAAATTAATTAATTGGTAGAGGCAAAAAAGTAGGACTTGTGCTTAATTTTGTTTCGTGATGAGAAAATTATAGTGACAAACTACTGTAATATTCTTATACAAATATGACAAGAGGGCAAATGTAATGGACCTTCCCCTAATTTTGCTCGCTATATAATATGACAAATCTTTTGGTTTTTAACTGGTTCAAGTAGCTTGGATAACTAGTTACGGATTGTCACACTACTTAGTAATTTAATTTACTCTGTTAATTTTAGTATCTTTAGCATCGATGAAATATTGGAAAATTGGGTCAGGTCAATCCGGTTTAACCCAACTTGACTGACATACAAAGAACTCTTTTTTTCTTTTTTTTTTTGCTTGGATAATATTTGCAAAACTGGAATATTCAAACTACTGAATATTTGATCTTGTTAGCCTATATATGTGTAATATCCTAGACATATTATATAATTTATATATTTTTTGGAGCTGCTGTGTTTTACTCCATGATCGAAGCTTTATTACAATAGCAATTTTGTCGTACTCTTTTTGGTGGTTAAAAAATATAATGCCAGCTTAAATATTTGCTTTTGATCACACGCCTCATCAAGATTGAATTAATCGTGAATTTAAGGCATAATATTGCTAATTCTTTTATTAAAGTGATTGTGAACGTTATATGGGTAATTTTATTTGTTTATTTTTAAGGTGTGTTGAGCAAATTAATTCATGAATTATCTTAAAACTATCAGACATTTGCGATCAATGTGTAGATTTCTATTTATTAGTTTGCTGATGGAATATTGGCCTACTAAAAATATGGTTCGTTAAGAGAGAGTAGGTTGAAACAACTCAGCTTTCTAATCATGATCCTAGGAGTACTTTTCTTCATTTCCTTTTACCTTACAACTATTTGACCTAAAAAAGGATAGGCTTATGATTTAAAACAGTGACTATGGCCCATCTACAGTGACATAGATCCTAGAGGCACATGTTGATGCAATCAAAGTGGTCAAAAGGGTTCAATCGTGTCGGGGGTTGTATTGGGGTAGAGGTCCAAATTGGACCATGTCGGAGCCTATGACAAACTCTTTGTTAGCAAGCAAGCGAAAATTACATGAAATCCTGAAAATGCTGAAGTTATAAATTTGGCTAGGATGCTTTTTAAGCTCACGACGTGTTGATCATAAATTGGATATCAAGTTCTTCGATTTTTTTTATATATGTTACAAGTACATTTTAATGTGGAAGGTGTCGGTTTGCAATCTTCCATGCACCTCCTCCCACTTATTCTTTCTTCCAATCTTTTTTTTTTTCTGATTTTTCTTCATTCTTTCCACATTATACGTTCAAATACTGTGTAAAATAATATTAATAAATCTATAAAGATATTTTACAAACTAAAAAAAAAAAAAATTGTTATGCTTCAATTGAATTGCTAAGGGTGAAGACCAATTCAACATTAACTTCAGGCAATCAGTCATTGATTGTGATCTAGTGAAAGCTTATCAAGGAGGATAATGCCTTTTTTCCCTTTTTTGAAGTTCAAAGTCAAACTTTACTCATTCTTTTCTTGAAACGTGCAAAGCAACAATGAATTTGTATTTGCTAGGGAGAAAATACCTGATTCACATGATCATGGAGCCCAACATTTCAATTTTGAGAAATTTCATACGTAGAGATATATATCGTTATTATCTGATTGATAGAAGTCCATCAAAGCTTTCAAGATTTTTGACTTCTATTTTAAAAAAAAATCAATATGGTATTATAGTTTGCACTATGTTAAATCGCTTTTTGACTTAAAAAAAAAAAAAAACGAAATGTTGAATGTAAGGACGCAGACTTTTCCAGCAATCAAATTATTATGACTGTCTAAATCGCAGAACGTGCGGACCTTCCCCAATCAAGCATTTAATGACGGACATAACATACTATAGAAAAAAGTTTGTATCGACACTACTATTGCCCGCCAGCCTTGCTCGTCCAAGATGTCTTTTCATGCTTGTGTCAAAAGAACAAAGAAGAGGGGAAAATTACCAAATTAATCCTGAACTTATTGTATAAATACCAATTCAATCATAAATGTTTTAAATTGGCTAGTTTAGTTATAAACTTTTGCGCAAATTCCAATAGAGTCCTTTCGGTCAAACTTTGCTAGAAATCCACTATGTGGCACAATAATTATTGTTAATTGTCCTATGTAGCACACCGTCATGTTAGTAATTTTCAGAGACAAATCACGTGTTACAAAATTTGCATGGTATAAGGTTGGTGGCCATGGGTTGACCTAATAAGAATGAGTGTAATAATTTATCTATACCCTATGGTTCTCCTTGGTATATAAACCAAACCAATTTAACACTTTATGGTCATGAATGGAACATAAATTTTATAATATCACAAATCACACATGCAATTGAGAAAGATCGTTAACTAATTTGTAAATGATGCATGCTCCCAAGATCACCTCTTAAATATCCTTTTAGGACATTAATGATCTCACGTGTATATAAATTCACGCTACTTTGAGATTTTGAGAAATTAGCTCACGTACATTGTTGCCCAGCCTAATGTTTGAGGATTACTTCTTCCTCTTGTTCTGTGAATTTGTTCTTGAAATTGAATGGTTTTCAAGGATACAAGGAACCACAAAATTGACTACTTCAACATCATAAAGAACGCTTTATTTCTCCCTTTACATTCATACTGCCACTTCATACAGATTTGTACTGGACAACAGAGCAATCGAATTCGAGTGTCAAGGTGACCGCCGCTACCAGCGGCACCAACGAGACCATTACACCTTTCTCTCTACGAGAGATTTACTATGAGCTAATTTTCTGTTCATGAGATGATTTTGGCAGCTTTTTCATAATATTTAACGAAGGTGGGAGGAGCTTTCTTTTGTTTCCTTTCTGGTTGAGGAGGTTGGAGGGATGAGCTGAAATGAAGGTGATTTTCCATGCTATAAAAAGTGTGTTTTGGGTAATTAGATGAAGAGATATAAGTCAATTATGGCGTGATTGGTATTCCTTAGAAGTAATATTGGAATTATGGAAAGAAGGTGTTAGGAAGCAGGGGATTCTTCCTTGTGGGTCGGCCCCGCATGGAGATATGTGTTTTGATATTTTAGAGCGGCCAATTAATGTGTCGGATCGCAAAGTCTCTCATCTCATTAAAGTGTCATTAGAGACTGACAAAAAAAAAAGTGTCATTAGAGGAGCTTCAAAGTCGTCTTGGTTGATAAAATGATGACGGGCTCATAGGGGTGAGAGAGGTTCTTATTCTAAGTAAGTTCTTAGCCTAAGATTTTAGTTAGTTTTGGATTAAGATTATGATAATTCGATGTGGAATTTGCAGTACGAGTTTTCAAAACTTTTCATTACTTTTGCTTTATTTATTTGGTCACTGTGTTTCATTTTATTATTCTCTAATTTCATATAACTTTTTTTCGTGTAAGATAGATGTATGAGCTGAAATGAAGGTGGCTTCCCATGCAAGATAAGCATTCTTTGACTAATTTAATGTGAAATATAAGTTGATTATGGTGTTGAAGGAGAAGGTGTTAGGAAGCGGGGATCCTTCCTCAAGAGTCAACCTCGCGTGAAAATAGGCATTTTCATATTTTGAAGTGATTGACTAATGTGATTGGATCGCAAAGTCTTTCCTATCGTTGAAGAGCTAGTAGAGGAGCTTCAAAGTTGTCCAGGTTCATGAAATGATGATGGGCTCAAAGGGGCGAGAGAGGTTCTTACCCCGAGATGGGTTCTAAGCCTAAAATTATTAGCTAGTTTTGAATTAAGATTATGATAATTCAGAGTGGAATTCGCAGCATAAGTTTTTGGAACTTTTCATCACTTCTATTTTTTTATTCAGCCACTGTATTTGATTTTATTGTTCTCTAATTTCAACTAACTTTTTTCGAAAGGCAAATATATGACCCGAAATGAAAGTGGCTTCCCGTGCAACTTTGTGCAACATAAGTGTGTTTTGGCTAGTTTAATTTGAGGAGATATAAGTCCATAATGATTTTGAAGGAAGGTGTTAGGAAGGGAGGGATTGTTCCTCGAGGGTCGGCCCCACATGGAAATAGGTGTCTTGATATTTTGAGGTGACCGACTAACGTCGTCAAATTGTAAAGTCTCTCCAATCATTGAAGAGCTACTACAGGAGTTTCAAAGTCCTTCCAGTTGATGAAATGACAACAGGCTTAAAGGGGCGAGAGAGGTTCTTACCCCGTAGTAGGTGCTTAGCTAAAATTTTCGTTAGTTTTGGATTAAGATTATGATAAGTGAGTGTGGAATTTGCAACGCAAGTTTTTAGAACTTTTCATCACTTCTATTTAATTTTTTGGTTGCTGCATTTGATTTTATTATTCTCTAATTTCAAATAACTTTTTTCGAAAGACAGATATATGACCTAAAATGAAAGTAGCTTCCCATGCAACATAAATGTGTTTTGACTAGTTCAATTTGAAGAGATATATGTCAATTTATCTCATTGAAGGAAGGTGTTAGGAAGCAAGGGATTCTTCCTCGAGAGTCGGCCCCACATGAAAATAGGCATTTTGAAATTTTGAAGCGATCGACTAATGTGATCAGATCTCAAAGTCTCTCCTATTGTTGAAGAGCTACTAGAGGAGTTTTGAAGTCCTAGTTGACAAAATGACAATGGGCTCAAAGGGGCGAGAGAGGTTCCACCCCACAATGGACGCTCGGCTAAAATTTTGTTCGTTTTGGATTAAGATTTTGATAATTCAGCGTGGAATTTGCAATGCGAGTTTTCAAAACTTTTCATCACTTCTACTTTATTTATTCGGTCGTTGTGTTTTATTTTATTATTCTCTAATTTTAAATAACTTTTTTTTTTTCAAAAGATAACCATATGAGTTGAAATGAAAGTGACTTCCCGTGCAACATAAATGTGTTTTGACTAGTTCAATTTGAAGAGATATAAACCAATTTTGGCATTAATGGAAGGTGCAAGGAAGCGAGGAATTCTTTCTTGAGGGTTAGCCCCACGTGGAAATAAGCATTTCGATAGAAGTGACTAACTAATGTAATTAGATTGCAAAATCTCTCCTATCGTTGAAGAGCTATTAGAGGAGTTTCAAAGTCCTTCTGATTGACAAAATGACAATGGGCTTGAAGGGGCAAGAGAGGTTCTTACCTTGTAGTAGGTGCTCAACTAAAATGTTTGTTAGTTTTGGATGAAGATTATGATAATTTACATGGAATTTGTAATGTGAGTCTTTAGAACTTTTCATCACTTTGGTTTTATTTATTCGATCACTACTTTTCATTTTATTATTATCTAATTTCTGATAACTTTTTTTCGAAAGACAGATATATGACCTGAAATGAATGTGACTTCCAATGCAATATAAGTGTGTTTTGGTTGGTTATAAGTCAATTTGAAGAAGATATTTTTCCTCGAAGTCGCATGGAAAGAGGCGTTTTGATATTTTGAACTAGGAAGGTGTTAGTTTTTCGAATCACATCATGTAATCAAAATAATTTATCTTATTGAGAAACCCATTTTACTCCATAAGTTTTAGGGAACAAAACAAGAGAACAATAGCTTGACAAAAGGTTCTCGGTTCAATTTGGGTGCCCATTTCAGGAAATCCTTGATTTGAGATATTGATAAAGTGAATACCCAGTATATTCAATGCTAGGCTTATAATGAGTAGAAGGACCTCCAAAAATTCTCTTTTCTCCCTATAAACTTTAAGGTGTATGAAATTTCATATTTGGGTGACCAACTAACGTGTTTATATCGCAAAGTCTCTCCTATTGTTAAAGAGCTACTAAAGGAGTTTCAAAATCCTCCTAATTGACCAAATGATGGTGGGGTTAAAGGGGAGAGAGGGGTTCTTACCCCCAATTAGGTGCTCAGCCTGGAATTTTGTTAGTTTTGGATTAAGATTTTGAGAGTTTAGCGTAGAATTTGTGATGCGAGTTTTTGAAATTTTTTATCATTTCACGCTTTAAGTCTTTAAGTTCGTTAAATATCTCGAATAAAATTATTTTTGCCGACAAGCACCTGAATTTATGTTGAACCCAACTTTTGACAATAAAGACAAAAAACCATGAAAAATAGCAAATACAAAATTCGTACTTAGCAATGCTTCTTCTAGAAGCCTAGACTTTTCATACCTATATGGACTCTACTCAATTATGTGCCCAAGGCGATGGGAAGATACGTTTGTTTTTAGCCCGTTACACGTGTCTCCCGACCATTTAAGTCAACCGATTTCCAAGTCCTCCTCTCTCCTTCTCCAAGTGAGATAGTTGACCTTTTCATGGCTTCTTTCCCTTTTCACCCCTGCTTTTGCTGCCAAGCTCGTGTTTATGCTTCTTACAGACAGTGCATGTTCACGACAGGAAAGATGAATTCTTCATGCTAATTTTGTTCCTTCGGTTACATTTTTTTTTAGCTTTAATTTTTTTTTTGACAAATTAATTAGTCGAGGTAAAAAGCACGACTCACGCTTATTTAAGCCTAACGACAAAAAGAACGGTCACAACAGACCATTGTGATCTTCCCATATTAACGTGATGAGAGGGCAAACATAATGGACACGTTGCAATGATAATGATTCAATTTACAGCAAAAGCTTCGCGAACTTTAGGGCTAATTTATACGTAATTAAATCACCGGAATGGTAGGTTGATGTCGCTCTAGTGCAATTACTCGAAAGTGATGTGTCCGTTCCATCTAAAAGGGTACCGAATTTCCATTATGTCTAGATCAATATCTAATTGACTTACGAAATCAACCTCTGGAGTGCTTCCTAGCTTATAAAAACTTCTCAACTTCAGCATTCGAGGATCATTTTTTGTACCTTAGAAAATTTTGGACTAATTAATTATCTGGGTGGAGGCTACCGCACTCCTGACATAATAGGATATTGCCAAAAAATACGAGCCACCATTGTTTTAAGCCCAACAACGAAAAGAATGGTCATAACAAACCAACGCAATCCTCCTACATAAATAAGATGGGGGAACAAATATAATAGACACTTTTCGAAGATAACAATTCAATTACAGTAGCTGTTCTATGAAGCACAATTTGCTTTTGGGCAAATTTATGAATAACTAAAGAATCGGAATGCTAGGCTAATTTCGCTCCAGGGAAATCGTCTAAACGTGATCAATTCGTTCTGCCTAAAAAAATTCGAATTATCATAATGTTTGGATCAATATCTAATTCAACTCATTTACAAAACCATCTTTTGCTTGCTTCCAAACTTGTCGGCACTTGTCAATTTCAGCACTCAAGGATCACTTTAAAAGTTTAAATTTGGATCATTTCCTAATCCTATCCTAGACTTAAGTAGCATTATAGACTAGCATAGAGAAATCATCACCATATGGAATCCACATGGAGTTAGACCCGTCCAAATAACCCCAATCCATTAATCCGCATGAGCCCACCTCGAAGAATAGAATAGGGGTGAACTATTTGTTAACCTGCAAGGATAGCGGTTCAACCCGACCCAGATCCAAATTCGAGAGGGTGGGCCGGGCCAACCCCATTTGAAACCCAATGTGAACCAATATGTGAAGAAATCTTTGGTGCTTGAAGTGTAGTTTGGAGATTTGGAATAGTCGAACTTACATAATATTCGGTCTTGTTAGCCAAGATCTTTGTTGAATGGTGAAACAAAATAAATTGAATGACGCAAGATACATTAAGACTTGTCCACTAAATTTGCTAGCAACAGATCTTTTTGGTGCTTAAATGGTTCTAGTAGCTTGGATAACTACGTAAGATCGTCAGATTACTTGGTAATTTAATTTACTCTGTGAATTTTAGTATCTTTAGCATTGATGAAATATTGTAAAATCGGGTCTGGTCAATCCAGTTTCACATGACTTGACTAGACTTTTGAAGAAAACTAATTGAAAATTTGGAATATTCAAAACTACTGAATGTGTAATCTTGTTAGCCAATATATTTGTAATATCCTCCAAGGATTATATAGTCTGTATAGTTTCTTCAAGCCGCCACGTTTACTCCACAGCGGAAGCCTTATTTCAATAGTGATTTAGTCATGCTCTTTTTGGTGGTTAAAAAATGTACTGCTTGCTCAAATGTTTGCCTTTGATCACACTCCTCAACAAGATCGAATTAATCATGACTCAAGGCATAATATTGCTAATTAGTTTATTAAAGTGATTGTGAACGTTATATGGGTAATTTTATTGGTTTATTTGTAAGGTGTGTCGAGCAAACTAATTCATGGATTATTCTGAAAGTTTCAGACATTTGCGATCAACATATAAATTTTTATTTATTGGTTTGCTGAGTGGAATATTGGCCTAACTAAAGTATGGCTCATTAAAAGAGAGAAGGTAAGAGCGACTCAGCTTTATAATCTAAGAACCATAGTAAAACCGTTTTTCATTTCGTTTTAACGTACAATTATTTGACCTAAAAAGGGTCGGCTTATGATTTAAAACCATCATTGTGGCCTGGTTTGCAGTGGCGTAGATCCTAGAGGCACATGTCGATGCAAGTAAAGAGGTCAAAAGGGTTCAATCGTGTCGAAGGTTCTATTGGGAGTGGAGGTCCGAACTAACCCAAACTCTAAACCTATGACAAACTCCTCATTTCCAAGCAAAAGTCACAAAGATTACACGAAATCCTGAAACGTTAAATTTATAAATCTAGTTAGGGCTCTTTTCAAGCTCACAACATGTTAATCTGTGATTGGTTGTCAAGTTCTTTGATATTTTTTATATAACATATGTTATAAGTATATTTTAATGGAGAAATATAATGTGCCTTAGTGATAGACATGATACTAGCCCATTCAACAGACATGTCATTTTTAGGGCCTACCTATAGAGACCCTTGCGTTCCGCTTTTTCTCTTCAATTAATCAAACTCTCTCCTCTCTCTTCTGCCTTTTCTTAAAAAGAACAAAGCCTGCTCTTATTTTTTCAAAATGCTCTCTCATTTCCATAGACCTTGCCGCCTTTGTCATGTTGCCTCGTCGCCTCCATCTTTAACCTCTAGTGCAATCGCCTCTTGTCTAACTCCTCCTGTGCCCTCTGCATCAGTGCCTATGTTGGCAAAGAGCTCGAGGCCCTTCGTCGCATCGGCAAACCATGTCGTCGCCTTCGCCTTTGCCTTGTTTGTTGCCTACGCTAACCCCGGTTGACCTCAAATCAACAAATTTGAGGTTGAGTTGAGCTCTATATCACAAATCTAAGGCTCACTCAAGCTTAGATCCAAAATTTGTGGCTCAAGTTCACCACCCAAGCTTAAGCATGACAAAGGAGGATTAAGATGGCAGTAAGGTGGTGGATTGAGACAAAGGTGATGTGGTGGTGGAAGGTGAATCGCAGGAGTTTGAGTTGAGGTTGTCGCCCTTGAAGGAATGAAAGGAGGAAGAAGAAGAAGGAAAATAAAGAAAAAAGAAGAAGAAAAAACTAGTAAAAACATTAATTGAAGAGAGAGGATGCAAGGTTTTTGATATATGGGCCCCAAAAATGACATATGTTGACTGGACTAGTATGAAACTAACATGTTTATCACTTGAGCAACTAATATTTTCTCCACTTTTTTTTGTTGGTCCTATTTTATTTTTACTCTAATTCTTATTTTCGGACTTTTCACTTGACTCCTTGTAAGGTGTGGAAGTCAACATCCACACCTGAAGGTGAATCGTCTCTACCCCAACCCACTTAAGAAAGTGATGATTTGAACTTTCCACCTCCTATTTCCCATGTAAGATGTGATTCGAAACTCTTTCATTTCTCCTTTTCATGTAAAATTTCTAGAATAAAAATTGATTTCGGCTATTGGTTAAAAATTTTAAACTCAATGGTTTATTTTCTCCATTTTCATTTGGAAGTTGTTGGTTACAATCTTTTATGTACCTCCTCCCTCTTATTCTTTCTTCCTATCTTTTTTCTTTTTTTTCTTCTTTCTTTCCACATTGTGTAAGATAATATCTAATAAATCTTTAAAAATATTCTATAAACTAAAAAAATTGTTATGCTTTAATTGAATTGCTAAGGGTGAAGAATAAGGTTTAATCGTTAGATGTTGAAACCTAAAAAAGTGACTTATGAACCACTATGATAATTAATATATATTCAACATCAACTTCAAACATTCCTTACGAATAAATTCCTCTTCGCATTTATTGATATTTCATCCCTGTCATTTTCAAATGCTACATCTAAATTCAAATTTCATTTTGAGGCAATTGGTCATTGATTGAAATCTAATGAAAGCTTATCAAGAAGGGTAATGCCTTTTTCCTTTTTTGGAAGTTCAAAGTCAAACTTAACTCATTCTTTTCTTAAAACGTGCAAAGCAACAATGAATTTGTATTTGCTAGGGAGAAAAAAAATTGATTCACATGATCAAGGAGCTCAACACTTCAATTTTGAGAAATTTCCATATATATATATATATATGTTATTATATATATCGATAGAAGTCCATCAAATATGTTATTATATGATTGTTTTCCATCAAAGCTTCTTTTATTTTTTTTAAAAATCAATATAATATTACAGTATGCACTGTGTTAAATCGCGTTTTTATAAAAGATGAGATATTAAAGGTAGCAGATTTTCTAGCAATCAAATTATTACGACAATTTAATTAATAGCACGTAAGGACCCTCTCTAATCAAGCATTCTAATGGCGAACATACTACTGAAAAAAGTTTTTGGGTTTTATCATTCTTCACCTTTGCATACACCAAGTCAATCCTTCAAATGAATAAGTGCTTAGAAATCTTACCATGAGTCATATATATAGAGAGAGGATGAAAAGAGTAGTTGATGATAGTTCACATGAGGAATTGAATGCCAATACAAGTGTATAAGAAAAATAGGAAATAAGGCTATTGCTTGCTCGCCTCGCTCTTCTGAGACATCTCTCCATGCTCGCATCAAAAGAACAAAGAAGTGGGGAAAATTACCAAATTAATCATAAACCTATTGTATATATATACCAATTCAATCATAAATGTTTAAAATTAGCTAGTTTAGTCCTAAACCTTTGCGCAAATTCCAATGGAGTCCTTCTGCTCAAACTTTGCTAAGAATCCATGACACGGCACATTAGCCATAAACAACCATCCTACATAGCACACCGCCATTTAGTGATTTCTAGGAACAATTAATGAGGAGAACTATATTGATATTTTGTGCAAGTGTTTATTACTAGTTGACAAAATTGAAATTTTTTAGGATGAAATTAGCATCCGTATAATAGATTTAAAACTCATTAGCTAATTTCCCCAAAGTCAGCACTTTGATTGTGAAATGGGCGATGAGGTGTAATGAGTGCCTTTATGTTCTACTTCTTGAAGAATGGAATGAGGTCCAGAAAGTAACTAGAAATCATCAACTAAATGGTCTCACCGATGAGAGGAAGCCTGAAAGAATCGGAGCAAGAACAGCATCGCACTTAGACATCTCCCCCCTGTAAATCTAGTGAGCGAGCCATGTGACAATTAAATTATCAATGTCGGCACAAAGTTCTGATATTCCACATCACTTGTTTCTCTGAGAAGACGAGGTGGTAACGAAGTGGAGAGGGTCACGGTCCTATAATTTATTCTCCCTCTAATGCAAGTATCTCTCTTCTTTTGTCTACGTGGATTTGTGATTTGCATGCTTTGCTCAAGTTGTGTGATTTTTATATATTTGCGCATGGAGTAACTGTGTGTTATAAAATTTACATGGTTTAAGGTTGGTGGCCATGGGTTGACCTAATAAGAATAAGTGTACTAATTTATGTGGACATCATGGTACTCCTTGGAACATAAACCAAACCACTTTAATCTTTTATGGTCATGGATGGAACACAACTCTTATAATATCACAAATCACACGTACAATTGAGAGAGATCATTAACTAATCTGTAAATGATGCATGCTTCCAAAATCACCCCTTAAATATCCTTTTAAGGGATCAATGATCTCATACATTGTTGCACGGCCTAAATGTTTGAGGATTACTTCTTTTTTTTTGTAAATTTGTTCTTGAAATATAATAGTTTTCAAGGATATGAGGAACCATAAAAATGACTACTTCAAGATCGCAAAGGGACCTTATATTTCTCCGTTTATGTGGATAATAATGCAACCACCACTATAGCTAGATTTACGGTCACAATAGCATGATCACGATTGTAAAGGACGACTAGCACGATCGAAGTCAAATGTCAAGGCAATCGCTACTCCCGTGGCACCAACGAGACTAACGCACCTCCTTTCTCTCAATGAGATATTTACTATGAGCTAATTTTCTGTTGATGAGATGAGTTTGATAGCTTGTTCGTAATACTTTGTTTGAGCTTACCAAACATAGGTGGAAAGAACTTTCTTTTCTTCTCTTTTCTTTTTGGTTGGAAAGGTTGGAGAGATGAGCTTCCTTCTAATCAAACACTTTAAAGCAACAGTAGTCCGAGCTTTCTCTGTTTTCGAATTTGAAATTCGAAATCTAAATAAAGACCCGAACTGAATGATCTTTTTCATAATTTGATGGACTCTTGATTGATGCCATATGATTCTTGTTTGAAGCGCAGAAAAATCTTTCACTCATGGATGTGTATGTAGACCCTGATTTCATTCTTTTATCCTTAATGGAAAGATTTCATTTGTATATCCCGATCTTCCTCTATAATCTCCAACTCTCTTTTTAACTCGCATGACACTTCAAAGATTTGGAACCATTCGTGACCCTTTAGCTACAATTACCCTTTGATCGATGGACCCCTCTCAACTTAGATTTTGACTTCCTTCCACATTTCGAGTCGATTGGTAGGCGCCCGTGAATCTCAATTCGAATTCCATAGTCCATTGGGAACTCACAATCTATGAGACACTCGATCGATGGGCTTCTTATAAGTCGAGTGTATTATCATGAACATTTATGACCGACGAGCTTGTTTAGACATACTGTTAATCGCGACGGGGAGATTAAAATTGATTTTATCCGAGGTCATTTTGGTAATTTCCAAAGCATCCCCCCGCCCCGGGCACAAAGATAAAGTGACGGAGACTTGAGGGACCACTTCTGCAATTTCGAGAAAGAACTTCTCTAGCTCAGAAAGAGAGAGAGAGAGAGAGACGACTTTTTCTGCTCCCCGTCGCATCGCCGCCGTCGACAATCGCGGCGCTCGCTTTTTCAGCTCCGGCGCTCCTCTCCGGTCGCCGCCGCCGCCGCTTCCGGCGGCCGATTCTCGCTTGAGCGTCGGAATCGCCGCGGCGTATACCGCGAACCGGGTCCTCTCGGTCCGCGCGATGATCGCGGACGGTTCGTGAAGCCGGTTGCTGATCACGATGTCGCAGCACCAGCAGCAGCACCAGCAGCAGCAGCATCAGCAGCAGCACCAGCAGCACGGTCATGGCAACAGCAGTGGCAGCGGCGGCGGCAATGCCAACATACCGGTGAGCGAGGTGTATTGGTCCCTGGTCGATAAGGCCGACAAGAAGTTCTCCAAGATCAGGGACTTGCCCTTCTACGAGCGCCAGAGGTTCCTCTCTCTCTCTCTCTCTCTCTCAGAGTCTGTGTGTGGGCGGGCGGGTGGCTATGGGGTGATGGCCTGTGTCATGTATTGATTCAGTGGATTAGGAGAGGGTATTAGGTAGAATTCTGTTGATTTATTGTGTTCCATTAGCAATTTGGAGCACTGAGTTTATTTGATTGATTGAAGTAGAAGATGGTATTAGTAGAATTGTGGTGATCTGTTCTTCTCTCTCAGCAATTTGTAGCATCCGATTCAGTTAGTTTAGCTCACTGCTGAGTGGTAACTGTAAACATCGATCCGTATAAAGTCAGTTTTCTGTTTATTAAACGAGCCAGATCTTTGCGTGTCGTATGTTTGAGAAACTTGAGAAAATGGGAGTGGCGTGATTTTAATTGTTGTACCTTTATTTTGGTAACTTTTTCAGACATGGTAAGAGTTTGTCGCTACTTGTTCATGAATTTTATGTATTGTCATGCTCTGTTGATAGGTACGACACCTACTTCTACAAGGTGTTCAAAGTGTACACCCAGCTGTGGAAGTTTCAGCAAGAGAATAGGCAGAAGTTGGTGGAATCTGGGCTCAAGAGATGGGAGATTGGCGAGATCGCATCCCGGATTGCCCAACTGTATTTTGGGCAGTACATGCGCACGAGCGAAGCAAGTTATTTATCGGAGTCCTACATATTCTACGAGGCCATTTTGACCCGGGAATATTTCAAGGAGGGATTGTTTCAGGATCTCAATTTGGCCAACAAGCAGCTGAGGTTCCTTGCCCGGTTTTTGATGGTCTGTTTAGTCTATAGCAAGAGAGAAATGGTTAATCAGTTGGTCAGTCAACTAAAGTCGTTGGTTGATGAATGCAAGAGGACATTTCAGGTTCTTATTCTTCCCTACTGTGAGCTGTCTACGTGACCGGTATTTTTTAGTTTGTGGCACTCATGTCTTTTATTGCTCTTTGATGTTTTGCTGACACCTATATCTTGGATGTTGTCATTGCCTATGCATCTACGTTTCTCTTTAATGAGTTCTACGTATGCATTGGACTTATAGGTTCGTCATCTTGAATAATAGTAGGGACACGGAGATGGTCTCACTGAACCAAACTTACCTATACTTCAACTGGAAAAGGAGCAGTTTCCCTTTAAAAAACAAAAGTTGACTAGATTATTGTGCTGAACAGCAATTGGATGCATGTTAGCATTTTAAAGCCTAAAAATGTGAAGAAGTTGGACAATATAGAGTGTTTAGGGGGCTTCAGCTTGCTTTTGGTTTTTCATACTTAACATAGAATTTTGGGTTTGTGGTATTAACTGTGACATTCTGTGATTGTAGCACTGGGAATTATAGGCATTTGTCTATTTGATAAAATGATGAATTGTTGCAGGTGGGTTATAGATTTTAAATTGTCTTTTCACAATAAGATGCTTGTATTATTTTAGACAGTTATTTTGACACAGCTAAAAGATAACCCAAAAAAAAAGGAGGTGGGGGAGTGGGAGCAACTTCCTGTTTCTAAGTAGTATAGGTTGGGTTTTGTGTAGCTTATGAATGACAGAACGAGGTGGATCAAATGTCAGACCATAAGTAGAATTGAGGGGAAACTGCACCAAATAGAATGCTTTAAAAACAGTGGATATCTGATTGATTTAGGAAGAAAGAATGAATTGCCAAATGCTATGCCTGCATATGTATAGGGTATTCTCATCTTGCCATTTATCTTTAGTTTTTAAACATAGCTATTATTATGTTATTAGTGATGAGATGTACAGTCTATGGTTCTTATGAACCGCTGCTATGCGAGCAGAGGAGGAGCTTTTGGCTGACTGCAAAAAGCCAAAACATTTAGAAACTACAGTGTTTTAGTTTAGTAGAGCACCTGAAAGTAATTATAGGAAAGTTATCTTGTCCCAAATAAGCTTTCTTGACGCTATTATAGATATATTGGTGATTTATTTACACCATGAGCATTTATATACACTATCTAATGAGAAGTTCTTAAATTATATCTTGGCAATACAAAGTTGTCGTGATTCTTTATTTTTTATAGATTGAGCTTGACGTGTACATGATCTTATTTTCAGGACACTGATTTTAAAGAATGGAAGCTGGTGGTTCAGGAAATTAATAGGTTTTTGAAAGCTGACACGGCTTTTATGAATACCAGGCCTTTGAGATACAGTCTTGCTTTGGATCCCCACATAGATTCTCTGCCACGTGTTGCTGCGTCTTTCACAAATAGAAATCTGAGATTACGAGATGCAATACTGAGCAGCTATCACCATAATGAGGTAAGCCATCAGTTGTTAGGCCCCTTTCCTAATTGTTTCTGGGAATATCTTTGTACCCTTATAGTTGTCTTTCCTGCTTTTTTAATCAGGTGAAGTTTTCAGAGCTCACTCTTGACACTTTCAGGATGCTTCAGTGTTTGGAGTGGGAACCAAGTGGCTCATTTTACCAGTCACCTGGAACTAAGCTTGGTGCTTCTGCTCATACTCGCACTAACCACTCTCAGGATATTGTTGATCATACTCTGCCTCCAAACCCGCGAAAAGCTGTTTTATATCGACCATCAGTGACCCATTTTGTGGCAGTAAGTATATTGCAGAGCCTAAATCCCCCCGTGCATGCACACAGCCCAAGAAAGAAAAATGAATAAAAAGTATTAATATACAAGAAATCTTACTGGTATGCTACACGTGGAACATGTAAGGTGGTTTGATTAAAATGTTGCAGTTATTTCATTCTTCATGCCATCTTGTTGCACAAACAATGTGGAGGAGTTTTTCCTTTTACAGAAATTTTCAGGAACTGTGATTTTAGTTACTCTGCTATTTGAAGGTGTTGGTTTAAATTGCCTAATGTTCTTCTTGGACAGGTACTTGCCACTATTTGTGAAGAGCTTCCTCCAGATGGAGTTCTTTTACTATATCTGTCAGCTTCAGGTGGGACACTTTTGGATTTTTTTTTTTTTTTTTTGGCTCATGCTTGCATGGGAAGTACAATCATCAATTCTGGCAACTATTAAATTGCGTCAGGAAGAAGATCTCCCATTTCACTATCAGCAGGGGTTGGAGCTTTTTCTGATGCTACAGAAAACATAACGAGAAACCTCCAGACCATTGCGATATCATCTGATGAAACCTCTTGTATTACATCTGGCTCCCTAAGTGACGATGTACCTCCATCTGGACAAGGCAAAGGTGACTGCATGCATCACCGAAGTCCTTGTTTGCAGTTTGGGAATCGCAATAATGGAGGTAATCTCTGGCTATGGTTGTTGAGATGTACTATTCATATGTTTAATGTGTTTGTCTGTGTATGCATGTGAATATTATATTATCTATTGAGACATGCGTTCTGATTGCATCTGACTGTATGAGTTATTTCCTTAATGGTGACTGTAATTTTCACAGGGCTAGATGCAAAGCATACTGCAATTTTCTTTTGATAGAGGCTGTTGTTGCAGCTTCTGACTTCATTGAAGCATGTTGCGAAAAAAAATAAAGAAGAATCACCAATCTTTGTATAGATTTACAAGCTTTAACTTACTTCTAGTGGACTCTTTTGTCAGTGGTAACACTCAGTTTAGTTTGAAGGAGATGGACATCTTTGCAGAGCTTTGTTAATTGAATTGCTAGGGGTGAAAAAGTCGGCTTTTGGCTTTCTCTCAAAGTAAATTTTCTTTATGGGAACTGCAAAATAATTGTTATCTTTTTTTTTTTTTTTTTTGGTAGGAGTACATAGAAATCAACTTTAGTCTAATGGGCTGTATTTAGATAATTAGTGCTTTTCCTTTACATAGCTTATAGCCTAATTAGTCAAGTTATTTTGTCAGTTAAATAATCATGCTCATATTGTCTAGTACATTTCTGGATCTTGGTGTCTGTTACTAATTTTTTGTTGATTAAGATTGTAATAATACAATATTGAATTTGTGAACTGGATAAGCTTTGCCTTGTATGCCTTCCTGCACGTGAACTGCTGGTGCAACGTATGGTTTGCATCAAATTACATGCTTAGTTCTCATTTTGAGAAAATTTAGGGACCAAAATAGGATCTAGATGATGGAGAGCCAATATTAAGTAATGTTGTAAAATGGTGATTGTTCTGCATTATTGGTTTTGAAACTTGTGATACTTCCTTTTCTTAATTATTGATCCATTCAAAAATTTGGAAGGACAGTATTCTGGAGATGTTTCATCTATTATCTATATTTGCAACTTATTTTATGGTGCTGATACTGTTGAATTGCTTTTGTAAGTCTCGCAATATTTTGTTTCTCTCTCATTAGAAAGGAGTTAAATACTGTTGATGCTATTCTCCATCGAGAAGATTCTCCTCCTAATTTTGGACAGTAAACTGTCAGGTTCAAATTGCATATATCCCTGTGACTTACTTCCATTCACAAGGAGGCCACTTGTTTTAATAGTTGACAGTGACAGCAGCATGGCCTTTGAGGTAAGTAAGGCACTGGCTAGATCTACTAACTGCAAGCTTGTAAATTTCTGTTTTTTCTTGAAGGTAGGTGAGTTAGTGAGCAATGTAAACAATATAAAAACTGCATGTTGCCAGACTGATTCCCATGATACTTCTTCCATTCTTAACTCTTGGATCCTTCAATGTGTTCAATCAATAAAAGCCAATGATTTTGCCAGACTATGGATGCTGTGTGAGTTATGTTACCACTGATAAAGAATTTTCTTTCTGCTAAGTCCAAGTATTTCTTCCATAGAGCATGTAATTTTTGTACCATGCTTGAAGTGTCTTGTTGGCATTTATGCAATAATCTTGCGAATCAGGCTATGAAGTGTATGACACAGACTAAACCTCAGCCCACTAAGTGCTGTTTGCAAAAAAAGAAGTGTATGCTACTAAGAAGTTTTTTCAAGAAATTGTCGTTTAATAACTGTGATTTACTAATGGAGGTAGTCTCCTACCTTTGAAATATAGCTCCTAAGTGCTAGCAATCAATGTTTATTATATACTTGAATATAGTAACCATTTTTCTTATCATGAGGTGATTTCAGCTCATTGAGATTCATTTGGATGGATTTGGTTAGACTATAGAATAGTGAGTAGATTAACTACAAGAATGTATAGGAGAAGGTGCACTTATAGATCCATTCACACCTCTCCGACCTCCATGACAGCCTAGATTGAGGTCACGATGTCGCAACCATGGCAAGCTCTGAAGAGAGCTCGCAATGGGCACCTCAACGAGCTCCATGGCCACCATGGCTGAGCTCTGGATAGAGCTTGCCGTGGTGGATCTCTGAACAAAGCTCGAGCCCGAGCTCCATGGCTGAGCTCTTTTAGAGCTCGTGCATGAGGTTGGGGAGAATCGTGGTAGTTCGCATGGTGCTGGTTAGCGCTCTGGCCGCAAGCAGCGTATTAGTTGGTGGTGGGCAGCAATGGACATGGCAGCTGATTTTGGGTTTGGGTAATGTGGACCTTGGATTAGTTACATGGCGGTGGGCAGTTTTTTTTTGTTTTTTTGGGTGGTGGTTTTCTATTCAAAAGAGGGGCAAATGAGTCTTTTAAGCTTTGGATTTCATCTGGAGGTGCAAATTGCAGGTTTTGAAAAGTGAGGATGTAAATTGATGTGGACTAGAAAACTTAGTTGGTTTTTCAAAAATATAGATCCATTCACACCAGTCTAAAGTGAGAGATTTTTTCCATTAGAAGCATGCCAAAATTGTCTTCTCATACGTGAATAATTTTTTTTACCCATCAAAACATCTTGGCACTTATTCTCACTTGTTCTACTATTTTGTTGGTCATTAGGGAGCATCTAAATCATAATTTCTTTCAACATAAGCGTACTGTGACAATGCTGTTACGTTCCTGCCCATTTTGTAGTGAGAAAACTGGAGTTTGGCTTGACAACATAATCATGTTGACAGCAAGATCCATAGGTCAAAATCTTTTCCTATTGCGTACCTTTTGGACTGACCTCGCGATAATTAGAGTCCACGTGTTTTTGAAATTATGTGTTCTCCTTGTTCTTCTAACTTCCAGAGGTTTTCTATTTGACTTACTTCTTGTAGAGATCTGGACTCTGTCTGGTATAATTTAGCAATATGTGGCAAATTTGGGAATTTCAGTTGATTACTGTCGTTGCAGGCTATACATGGAGCGGAAAAAGGAGAACCTGCTGCCCTTCTTTTATCTCCAAGAAGTTTAGCTCCAACTGTCGTACCTGATTTCTCTCCGTTGCCCTGGTGGAAGCTTATTTACGGTCTTCCTCACAGCTCCATTGCAGGCTTTCTGTGTATTGCTAGGTTTTTCTAGCTCAGAAATTCAAATGGTATTTAAGAATGAGGCCTTCTCACTGCTCATGCTTTAAGTTTCTTCATTTTAGTTTCTTTCAGTAAATTAATGGGAATAAACCATTCAGGAAGTCGCTGAGAAGTTTCTTTCGTCCTCATTGAATGACTGGGGTTTGGCTTTGGCAAAATCTGACTCTCTAAATCCTGTCTGGGCACAAATTCTAAATGACCCTTTTTTAAGGCGACTTCTTATCAGGTACTGATCAGTCTCTCTGTTGGCTAATTTAGTTCTGTTACGTACATACTTCTCCGGCAAAAGACAATTGAATATTTGCTTCTGATCATAGAGTTGAGTTTTGTTTTGGCAGCCATGTTACTGGGATAGTCTATGTATAAGTTGGCCTGGTTTTCAACACTGCATATAGATGAGTGGGCAGATTTCAATGCTATTAACAGTTCGAGTTTAGTGGTTTAGTTGTTGGATTAATTAGTTGGCTGAAGATGTGGTCTCTTGCTTGGCTTTCTCATGAGATTGGATGATTCGGACTTTAAGTTCACAGATGGAGTTGGGAAGTTGAATTAATAGGGGTTGTTGAATACTTCTGTCATGCTCACCCCAACTGGCCTGTTAGAAATATGAAGGGTAAAGTGGTCTTTAGGACCTATGGCTTATTTTGATGTGGGTATACATACATACATAAATATATATATACCCACACACACACACACACACACACACACACACACACACACACACACACATATATATATATATACATATTTATGTATGTATGTATATATAAACTTGACCGAATAATACAATAATCAATACCTCTTACACTGGAATGCGCAAGGAAGCATGAGAGAGGGATGCATGATGGAGACAAGCCATGGCGGGGAATTGGGGATGGCTGACTGTTCCAACTAGTGGTTGATGGCGGCGAGTGGCTGCTTTGTCGACTAGGGTTAAGCCTTAGGCTCCGATACCATGTGAGAGGAATTAATTATTGTATTATCCAGTAAAGTTTAATACACACACACACACACACACACACACACACACAACACACACATATATATATATAGACACACACACCAAAACAAGCCCTAAAGGTCCTAAAGACCACTTTATCCTTCATACTTCTAACATGGCCAAATGCAAACGATGCATGACATGGAAAATATGTCCATGAAGCTGGACATGTCTTAAGTGTTTCTGACATCATCTAACAAGTTTCTGAGAACTGTGGTGCATTTCATGAGTACTTAGTAGTATCAGATAGCTAAAACAAATTATCAGTAGTTTCCTTGCTCTTTAGCACTGAGATTATGTTCAGTGATTATCACTCATGCTAAGAGAACAGGGAAAGCAGGTAAGTTTGCTTAACTTATGAAGGCTGTAGAGAGACATGTAGAGAGACATTTGCAAATATTAGTCCTACATATTTCGGGCTTTCACCTCAACAGTGAATGCATAAGCTGGTTTTTGGTTACTGTTTTCATGGATTTATTTTTACGGACTCTCCAAATCAACAGCTTTGCCATTTGTGACTTCATATGCTGTTGCACAGAGACGTTTAGCTGGTTCGTTTATGTAGTTTTGTGCAACGTATCCAGCATAGGATATCCAAAGGCGCCAAAAGTTAACTTCTCGTAGCTCTCTACAGCTTTGTCACTGGATACTTGTTTGAAATACTTCTGAATCCCTGATTACGCAGTTTAATTGTATGCTAAATTTCAATCGTCTGGCATGTCCATATTTGATCATCATGAATAAGTCACCTGGTCCTAAAGATTTAAAAGATAGTCTTACACTTCATATCCTTTGAATAGACCTCTCTTTCTGGAAATTATGATTGTGAAAACCTTACACCAGAGAAGAAAAAGGCTGGTGGATATTTTGGCATATTGGTAAGGGAGCAATGAGGCTTTTAAGCAGGCTACCTCAAGAAAAGAGCAGATTTCGCTCAGTAGTGAAAAGCTCTCCAATCTGCTCCCACAGATTATATTCTTTTTCATTGTCTTGTGCACTGTATGCTAATGTTGTTAAACTTCACTCGACTGGCCAAACCAGTTCTTGGATGCTTCTTTATTTTGTTTTCACCTGAGTAAAAACATTGGTCAAAATTAGGTTTTACCCTGTTTGATTGGCCCGACTAGTGAATCTATCAATGTGGTTGACCGGATTAAGCTTTTTAATAGTATTGGAGAATTGGGCTGTAAAACTAATGCAGTTCGAAACATTGGGATGCGGCAGGTTTGTGGGGCTATTTCTTTGACTTGCAATGAGTTATTACCAGTCAGTATCCACTTTGAATCCAGTGTACCGGTGGGATTGTCAAATTTAGCTGTTCTAGCAATATAGCTTCTGCGATACAATAGTTTTCTGGCGAGAGCGCACAGACTGCCTTTTGACAAAGTATATTTCAAATGATTATATAACATGCACGATTTGCTTCGGGTTCTCAACTTTCTTTTCATTCTCTTTTCATTTTCTTTGCCCATTTCTTGTGCAGATTTCTATTTTGCCAGGCAGTGTTGAGCCTGTACATCCCGACCTCAGGTAAGGAGGAGTTCCTTCCCAAGTGTCTGCCCAGTCTTCCCAAATCCTTCATGCCTGCAAGCATCGCAGTCCAGAGCGTAGTCCGGCAGATTGCTAGCATCTTCTCCGTCGACAAGAAGTTCAACTTTTCGGAGGCAATCCCCGTTTCCGAATCCGGAGAAAGTGATTTAGAGTCGATCTCATCTTCATGATGTTTCTCTAGCGTGCAGATACATTACGTATCCAGACCACATGGCTCAGACAACATGCCGCTAAAATTTGGGCGGTGGTCCATTTAGATTCGTTGCGATTGTGTTTCGGGTGGTTTCAAGTTTGTGTCAGGTGGCCTCTTCTTGTTTTGAAGCAGAAGGTAGAATTTATACTGAGTTTATGCATGTTTTCCCAAAGTTGCGAAATTGAGGGGAGCAAAAATGCGAGGATTTTGTTTGGCTCTTGAGCCAGTAGGGGCGCGCATAACAAAATTTCTATTTCTCGATTTCTCTGTTTCTCTGTTCCCCAAAACAGGTTTGGAATAGAAATCCGTTTGGTAACACAATTTGATTTCTCTATTTTTGAAACGGATTTCTATTCCATAAATAGAGAAATTGAAGAAATCAGAAGCTGAAATTTTTAATTTCTCAGTTTTTGAAATAGAAACCAGAAACCAGAAGCTGAAATTTTTAATTTCTCGGTTTCTGAAATAGAAATCAAACCATATAAAAGAACCTTACATTTTCTTGCTAACTTAATTCACTCATAACAACAACTTCACAAATTATTGCTAATTTTTTTTTCTTATTTTGCTCATGTTTTTTTTTTCAATTTTTTTTTATAACTTCCTCTTTAGGATGAAAGGTAATTGAATGAGTCCCCAATTTTAAAAAAACGACCAAAGTTCTTAAATGCTTACTTAAAAACAATGGGGCTCTTTCCTCCTAGAAAAGGCACACGCATGGCCAGTTGAAGAAAAAGTTCTTATGTAATAGATGAATAAAAAACGTGCTTAGAAATTTAACCTTATTTTTTTACGGATTCAAAATTCTTGCAAAATCAAATTAATTAGATTGTTACACAATCTTGAATTTTAATTCGAAGGCGAGAGATTCAAGAAAATCTTTCTCTTTGCTATGCAAGGGCCATTAAAGGTTCATTGAGCAACAATAAAGAAATTAGAGATGAGCAACTAGACTGATTCAATTTGAGAATAAAAATAAACCGGTCTTCCCCCGATTGGTTCCTAACCATAAACGTTATTTTAAGGTAGAATTCTCATATATTCATTTACACCATTAATTTTATTTTATTGATAATCTTGTATAATACTAGTTTTTGATAAAATGACAAGGTTGTATAGGCGCCATTGATGGCACTCATATTCACGCTTCCGCAGTACTTGTCTGAATTTACGCAGGATGAGCTTGCAAACAATACATTAATCGAGGAGGGAAACCAAATAAATACGCTTAGGAAAACAATTGCTAATAAAATGGCAAGGGATAATAATATGCTGAAAATTCCATGAAATTGTATTTTCAACTTTTGTAATGTATTAGTATTATTTCGACTATTATTTTGTATTTAAGGATTTCCTATATTGTTATCTAATCAATTTCTATTCCTAGAAATAGAAATTTTGTTCTGTTATCAAACAAATTTCTATTTCAAAAATAGAAATTTTAAGTCGTTATCAAACGGGTTTCTTTGCTCAGAAACTTGTCCGAGGAATAGAAATTAAGAAATTGATTTCTGTTTCAGAAATTTTGTCATGTGCAACCTAGCTTTCCCAAAATAGAAATGATTTTATGTGCTTCATGCGACGAAATCGTTTATCATGCACGAGTATTAAGTAATGGCGGAAGCATGTCAAATACCATGTCAGTTGCCCATTGACGTATACAAGAGACCGTTCGCTAATAACTTCGTGTCCCTGGTATCCATCTCCGCTGAGGCGGCTTTCCTATCGACCGATGTGTCACACCCCGAACCCCAAGTGTGCGGACATCCCACTGCGATCAGTCAAATATGCGACATCCCAGGATATGTCACCGACCCATTCATTTTATTACGTATGCGGAAGCGAAATAAATCCCCTGACAATATTTAACTTGGGATAGAAAAGTAGGCAATCAATCACAATACCAAACATTCATTTACAAAGGGTTTAAATATAACACTAGACTGTATACAAAATCGACCAGCTCGACAAAAGGGGAACTATCCAAAAACCAACTAGCAGGACACGTTCTCCCATCCTTATAACTTCGCTTCTGCAACTCCTCAAGGCCAACCAAAGCTATCTAGCCGCTCCGTCAATCAGGGTCCTGAAATTGTAATCTCCAAACCTGGATGAGATAATGTCTCAGCAAGTTCAACCTCCTAAACTCCTATTAGAAATAAAATACGCCCCAGGTGGCCTAGCCACATCACATAAAGACTTACCTCGCATTAGCCTTCATCTGCAAGTTAGCACAATTTATATAATTCAACCACGTGCAATTATGATAACTAAACAACCAGGGCACAATCAACTTATCAGAACAATTCAACCAAGTGGATCGTCTTAGCGATCAATCGACTCGGCCAATTACATGTCACTCTAGCAAATCAATCACCGCTCTCAATCACGGCCCTATAGGAAGGTTTAATAACCAGTGGCAATCACGGCCCCACTCGGCACAATTAGAATCAGTGGCATCACGGCCCCACTTGGCATGACCTTTAAAAATATGTTAGATCCCGGCCCGATTGGCACGACCTTTAGTAGGTGGTAATTCACGGCCTGATTGGGCGCGACCTTTATCAGTGGCAATCCACGGCCCCACTGGGCGCGACCTTTATCAGGTGGCAATTCACGGCCCCACTAGGCGCGACCTTTATCAGGTGGCAATTCATGGCCCCATTGGGCACGACCTCTAATAGGTGGTTAATCACGGCCAATCTCCCATAAATTTCGACACTTGGGACTTTATAAAAAGAATCCATATTTAACGCAATCACACTCAATTTGCCACAATCAATCATCAATTTCAAATTCTAAATACACAGTAGCGATCAGCACGAAATTCTGAGAAAATAAGGTCTCGACGAAATTTTCGGAATTTAATAAATAATTAAATTTATTCTGAAAATTAATTAAATAATAATATCCATATTTTTCGCAATCCACACTCAATTTATAATATCCAATCATCAATTTCAAAATCCGAGTACACAATAGCGATCGGCACGAAATTCTGAGCAACCGGGTAAAAAATAATTTTTCCTTTTTATTAATAAATAATAATATTTTAATAATTTCGGATTATAATATAATATTATAATTTTCAGAATTTCGAAGCAATTAAATAATTCAAAATTAAAATCCTATTATGTCCCATCAAGGTTTATTATTAAATAAACTCTCTTAGCCTTTAATTAAGCATACTTTAAATTAAACAAACATCTTAATCTAATTCACAATTAAATAAATTAAACTAATCACCTAAGCTTACTTAACTTAGGTTAAGCACACTTAGGGCATCATTAACCATCTAAACGAGATTTAGTGAGCTAAACTCACCGGATTAACGAGCCGAGCGGACCAAAACGACGAGGACGATGCGGAGATCGACTTTCTCCAAAGCGGGCCAAGCATCCGATTCGGGAAGCCGGCCGAAATGGGCCAAGAAGGGGCTGAGAAACCCATTTTTGCAGTTACTGGATGTAGCTGGACGGAGGCTGCTCGGCGGCGGTTTAGACGCGGGGGACAGCGGAGAAGCGGCGGCTGTAGCTTGGCGGTGGCCCACGGCGGCAGCTGGCGGCTCGACTGACGGAGGGCGACGGCGGTGTGGGCTAGCGCAGGTTGGGCGAAGCAGGCGGAGCAGAGAGGCGAGCTGACCAACAAGCGGGCGCGGGCACGGGCGATGTGGGGCGACAGCGACGATGAGCGGTTGCTGCCAGCCGGTGACGAGAGGCCGGGCAGGCAGCAAAGGGGCGGCGTCAGGCTGGCCTAGCTGGTCGCGCATCCTCTTCCCCCCCTTTCTCTCTCTTCTCAAGGTTGAAGAAGGTGGTGGGACCTCCTCACTTTTTGAGGACCAATTAGCACTTGCCACTTGTCAAGCTCTCCTTCAATATGGCCCAACTACCATGACATCACATGGTGTCATACTCCACTATCCCAAACCTTCCACAACCTTTCTCCAATAGGTTCAATTTCTTTTTTCGCCAAGGCCTAAATTCTCGTACATTAAATTCTTCAATTCTATTCGATTATCTTCCAATTGAATCTAATTGAAGTCCATAAAATTAATCCAATGTCACCACACTTCAATTCACGTCTTCACTTGTTTGTAGAACCAACTTAAGTCCCAAAAGCCCGATCAAATGCGGGCCTACTAATTTCTCGACCCAATTTAGCCATTCTTTGATTATTTTGCTGAAAAACTCGGCTTGTATAAAAAATCTCTCAAAGATGAGTTGATATTCCTAAAATGATTTGTGACACACCTAGACTTCCAATTTCTGAATTCGATCTCAATTTCACGGTTAATTTCACTTTGGCACGATACTAGCGTGGCCCAACCTACCGGGTGGCCTTTAGAAATTTTCATGCATTTGACCTGTGGTTGATCATCTCAAGCCACAATGTACATCTTCGAAACATTAGCAACTTTCGGTTGTCGGGGTAATCTCAATATTTCAAATACGAACACAGGGTATCCAATCGACAGAGAAGTCGGTCCAGTGCCGATCGACAAGAATTGTGCGATCTGGTGGAATCACCCACACCTGATTACATGTCTCTGTCGAGTCAACTTATCTCCGATCTCTAATCGATTTTTAATTGTGCTGTAATGACCCTTATGGATTAGCTCGGTCGAAAGATCGCTTCTTGGTCAAATTCTCGAGTTTGATGCATTAGAAACTCTTAACGGCTTCACCCGATAAACTAGTTTTCACATGAGTGACCGACTCAAGGAAAAGAATTATATGCGTGCCAACGAAATGTCCGTCTCAATTTATTGAAAATAAAATTGGAAAATCGGGATGTCACACGATGTCCCGGAGCCGCTTGCGTCTTCGTCGAATACGTACCATCTCGCTCCTTGAAGAGATGCACCGAGCCGAGGCTATGCATGCCCACTATAAATACAAATGATACGACGTCGGGGGTGCTTGAATAATGATTCCGATTTGATCCATCGTTCGCTTGTGACGGTGCTTTTCCTCGTTGAGTAACAGCTTCATTTCCAAGTGATCAATTTCAGGATGATACGGTTCCTACTTTAGAATCTGAAATTGGATTAGCCAGGGTTGGTTATCGATTTATGGAATCGGGAATCGGCTCACTCGGTCCTTGAATATTTGGTGATTTTTTTTCCTTCTATTTTCTACATGTGGGAATTTCCAAACATTAAAAGAAAAAAAATAATTAGGCTTTGCTTCAAAATAAAAATAAAAAATAAAAAATCTTGATTAGTCCGTTAATTCGGTTCTTTATGTAAAATGTAGTATTGGGAATCAGGTAATCTTTCAAGCATCACTTACAATTAGCCATTTTGATCCAATTCGGTTTGGTCCGATCCGTTTCCTAAATGGAATCAGGCTTATGCACACCCCCACTCGTCGTCTTTCAAGCATCGCTGACAATTAGCCATTTCATCTGGTTCGGTCCGGTCTGACCCGTTTCCTGTGGATGGAATCGGGATGGAATCGGGCTCATACACACCCCCACTCGTCGTGGTCTTTTCCCCCACCCCTCCTCCCTTAACAAACTCGTTGCTCAATACTAGCATAGGAACTTAGCGACGATCAAGAGAGGATTTAAAAAGAAAGACACTTGCTCTTCCGGTAAACACCAGAGAAGGCGCCCGGTTCGTCAGGTCCACACCGCCCCGTCGTTTAGTTCCGACGACAAGCGCGATTCCCGATTTCCCGATCATGGCCGGAACCGGCGGCGATCACCGTCTCCGGCGTCTCAGCGAGCTCGCCTTCCTCCTCCTTAGCCTCCTCCTCCTCGCGGCTCCGGCGGTCCTCGCCAAGTCCCGCATCCCGATCTCCGTAAGTCCCGCCGGCGCCGTTTCTTGATTTCTCCCCCCTCTCGTTTTGGGCATTCGTCAGCCGGAATTTTTCGGTTGATTTTTCGTGCATTTTGTTCTTAATTTTTGTTTTTTTTTTTTGTCTTTTTTGTTTTCGTCTTCCTCGGATTAGGACAATGAGATCAGGCAGAAGAAGAGCGAGTGCTATGCCGATGTAGAGAGGTAATACATTGCCTCCATCTTCTTTTACGCAAGAAAGATGCGCCCCTTTTGATATCTGTATGATTCTCCGTCGTCGCCGATTTCGCCTCTCGGTTCGCGCTTTTCGTGTAGTCTTGTGTGATGGGCAGTTAAAAAGCTGCAATTTTTTGGGGTTCCATGGCAGTCGGAGCGGCTTGAATTGAGCTTGAGGAAGCTGTTGTTCCTCTGGGCGCGTGGAATATGCTACATGAATCATTTTGGGCTGATTCAATGTGATCTGGTTGTGCTGCGTCGCGTTTGTTGTCTTAGCATGGCTTCAAGTTAGCGAACTCTGTGTTCATCCTTACTGTTTGGAGGGAAAAACTGAATAAATTCCATGTACGAACTCATTCTTTACCCCCTTGTGTTGAACTAATAGCATGCGATCCTGTGAACTTACTACCACTTAACCATCTAACATCTTTAATTGATATTGTGACATTGAAGATATAGTAATTAAATCAGCCTACCTGACTTAAAGTTCTATCATATTTTTCTATTGATATCTTTATAACCTTTGAACATTAGATCAGAAAGCAAAACCCCCAGACCTTTGAGTAGCTTGCGGTAATAATACTAAATTTCCTGCCTTTTACTAGTCTTACAGAACTCAATGCATTTGTGCTACATTTCTTGCTTCCTTTTTAATTTCCGCTTTAGTCTTTGGCCAAATCTTAGCTTACACTTTTGGGGACATGTATTAGCATTTAAATATTAAAATACCTTCCATCCGTTGACATAAGATTTCAGATGGATTGTTGGTAGGCCCACCAATTTCCACATGTCTCGCATTCCATCACGTGTCTCTAGTGAGTTCCTCCATTTTGCGAAAAGATAAAGACTCACAGCATAACTTGTGATGCCAGTCTATTGTGAAGGGGTATTTACAAATATCTTCATTTTGAGAAATCTCCATTACTTTTGCATGACTCTCCACATTTTCTATTCTTGCAGTGGCTTATGGGGTTGGCCATGCAAGTCTTCGATGATAGCGAAGGAAAACTGTGCTTTGAAATGCCTTTCTCCAACTTGTTATGAGATTGTCTATGAAAGTGATCCAGTAAGAGGAACCTCCATTAAGTCTTGCTTTAGCTTTTATTATAACTCTTGCGTAGTCCAGCTTTCTTAAATACTTATCAGGGATGTGTTCATTTTGTAGCTTGAAGAAGGAGAGAAAGACTATACACGAGGCCAGGAATACAAATACTGCATGCATAAGTAAGTTCTGTCTTGTAGATGATCATTTTGGCAGTGATAATAATAACAAATTAGATTAATTACTAATTTCCGTATGCTTGTGGAGATGGTAAACATCAAAATTTATATTGTTGACCAAGGCAGGTAGACTCATTGATGCTAGGGCATAGTTTTCCCCAAGTAGTATTGAGAGTTTAATTTCTTTCTTGATCTTTTTACATTGTCTCTAATTAGTGGTTATGTGGTACACATGCAACATCTGATGAGGTTAGATTGTTGAGATCGAAAGAGCTAATTTATGGTTGAAATTTACCTATATCGTTAATAACTAGGTTCTAAGACACTCTGTAGTCAGCTGTCCTCTTTTAAATAAACATTTTTGGCTTCTCTAAGCCCCAGAATATCAGCTTTCTTTTCTACTATGCTTCTACTCTATTTAAGCTTCTAGCTCTTTCAGCTGCCTTGTATATTTTCAGCAACTTACTAATAGGACATATTGCGTTGGTTTTTGGTAGGACATGTAATGGAAAAGTTGAAAATTGTCTTATCTGCTTAACTATCATATATATGATGGAAGATTCTTTGCTGAGATTACTCAGGGATGACCGTCGAGCAAATCAGAAGGTTAAATGAGATTGTTTATTCTATAATCCGGAATAAATTTTGAGAGCTGTTTGTGCATAAGAATAGGATGATCCTTGTTGAAGTACTTCAATAGATAGCTTCTGTTTTTGATGTAATGATGGGTATCAACCTTCTTGAATACAGATTTATTGTAGGAGTATCTTTCTAGTCAATATGAGGTTGTCAACCAATAGGAATATCAAGGAAGAGATATGTGATCATATTTTACGAGAAATTAGTAGAAAAATTCATTTGATGATGTTAAGTTCTCTCCATTGCCTGATTATTTGGTTTCAATGGACCTTATTGACATGTAGTCAGTCTCCACCTAGTAACTTAAGCTTTTGGGCTGGACAGTCTAATAGATAAATTGGGAGTGCCATGGGGTAGTGTCATGTCATCCTTTAGTAGTTCCGTAGCTCAAGTCTAAACGTTGAAACGGGTTCAGAGTTTAAATGAGGAAAAAAAGAGGTTTGTTATTGGAGGATTAGGGTGGCCTGTCCTGGATTATTAATGTGTTTTTGAGTGTCTTTTGGCTATTACAATCCAACTATAGTTTCAAATATAGAATCTAGAAGCTAAAAGTACTATTGGTTATATAATAAAAGAAATTTGTAGGACTCTAGGTGTAACTAGATATATGTTTGAAAAATTAGGAACTTGCAAGTATTGTGTTACAGTTAGAGTAAAAGCTAAAGCCACAACTTCCCCAAAGACACTTAGGATTTTGCTTTCTAAACTATTGCGTCCTTTTAGGGACCTTGAATGCTGCAGGATATAAGTCAGCAGTCTTGCTTTAGGTGTGGCATCAGGCATATCCTGCTACGCCAATCATTGAAGCATCTGCTAAAGCCTATTATATGGGCTTGCACGAATTGACCTGGAAAGTGTGGCAACCTTAAAAGTTACAAGTAGCCCTGGTTTTCTCCAGCAAACTTGCGAAGCAGGAAACTGAATTATGTACAAAACTTTTGGCAACATTTAGTTCTCCCTCGCCATCTTTCTCCACCCCGTTCCAATGAAATAATCAACTGACAAAAGACACAAGTGAGAAAATCAGACTGTACAAAAGGTCAGCAAGAGCAAAGAGTTATACTTTGACAATTCTCATTATGCAGAATCTAAACATGCAAAGTATCTTCCTCTGCTCATTCATGGTTGCAGATACCATCAAACAACTACATCTCGCGTTCATGCGGTTAGAAACAATGATTAAGACATCAGTAGAAGAAGTGGATTTTAGACAGGTTAATGATTAAGACAGAAGTAAGCTGTGGTTTTACATTTGAAAAGTCCCTCTTCTAGAATGTCCATTCACTATGGGCAGAACCAGAATCATAGATTAATCATAACAAGGATTAAGGAATTAGAAAGCAGGCAACACAGTACTGTTAGCACCATTATTAATGACGTGTCTATTTATGAGAATAAAGAGAAATTGATTAAGCCAATTAGTTTTGCCCTATTTGCTGGTTAACAGGGACAGTTTGTCCTAATTGCCTTGTGGCGATTTTGCTTTCGTCAGCTAGTGAAAGCTCCACTAATAAAATCATCATCAGCCTCTACAGCTGTCTTGATTTTCTTCTCTTTTTTCACTGTATTGAATATAATGCTCACCTAGAATGGAGATGGGTTTCCAAAGGAATGTGCCTATCCCTTGATAAACTAAAACCAATCACCCTAAACTTTGCATTTGAATCTCATGAGCTCTATCATTGAGCTGAGGAACTTGTATAAAAGGCATGCGCTCTTCTCTCTCACCTTGTAAAATTGCCTGATGTGGGATTTCTGTTAGAAGTCTCCAGACCCTTGTAGAGGGAATGTATATTCAAGGAACCTTTCCTTTCGACAGTTAATTTAGCACTGTTGCTTCTGCCTTACACAAAACTCGAACTGAAAATTCCCAGTCACTCACAGTACTAGAGGTTCTGTGATATCTCTTTATAATTTCTTTGCTGAAAATTCCAATTGCATTTTTATGTGAAATGGCTGATTAAAGAGAAGTGTATGTGAACCCTGTGTAAAACTGAGGACCGTGTTCCTTGCATGTGATTCATCCTGTTGAGATGGATGGAGAACATGACACTGTGTTTGGACTATATTTGGTTAGGCACTTGAGGCTTTCTAATATGTGGTAGGTCCTCTGCGTCCATCCACCACTATACTCTTGAGTGTGGACTTTCCCCAATATGAATTGGTTTCTGATGAATTTCTTCCCTTCCTAGATCAGTGTCAGCTTTTCGTATCTTTCAGCGGATTTTCATGCCATCATGCTGTCCCACGTTTATTTCTTACGGGCAAAGTGTTCTTTATATATTAGACACCATCTTATTTCATTTGTTTCTGTACTTCCCAGGTTATCACTGGGTGAGAGTCTTGAAGGCATCAGAGGATCCTTTGATTAATTAGGCAACTTTAACATCATTTCAGATCAAATTGCTAGAAGCAAAAATTGTGGATACCTTTGGCTGTGTTACTTCTGCTTCTGATATTGTCACGGAGGACAAGTTTGTTGCAGCAAATGTACAAAAGAGATCAGTCTGGGTTTCTTTCCAGAACAAATGGAGTCAATGATAACTCTTGTATCAATTTGTCTGATCACAAAGGCGCAATGACTGTAAATAAGAAGCTCACCTTTGGCTCGAAGGGCACTCTAGTTCGGTGGATGCTGATTTGAGTATGTCGTCTGAGTCTTATCTGATTCTTGAACGGGGTCTAGATGTTGCAAAGTATGTACTGTAGAACTATGCTATGTTGCTAAAACGTCTGCCCTATACTCTTTCTATTGGTCAGTTAAGGTCTAGTTATACGGAATTCTCTGGTTCTTCGTAGTCCAAGACTGCAATTGTTGTATCGTGATTCTGAAACCTCGGTATTCGTGCGGAAATTGCCTGAGTAGTTGGTGTTGCTAATTGCTGAAAAATATTTGAAGGTATTAAAATTGTTCATGCAAAGAAAAGAGACGGGAAAATAGAAGAACTGAAGCGCAACGTCCAAGAAAGGAAGAGTGAAAACCGAGTGTTGCTCAAGGAAGAACAGCGCTTTGGTTGCACTACTTAGGAAAAAGTGTCACCATAGATAACCCTTGGAGAAAGGTATTAAAAACAGAGGTTGCTTCATTCTTGTTCACATGTTACATTGAGATCATGACCGTGTTAAGTCAGTTTCATTACGAGACATTATTCTTTGTGTTGTGCGTGCTAAAAAGGAAAATGATGTGTCTTAAATGTGTCGATTCGTGTCGCTTTCGGGTTTATCGATATCTTTTTTCACGCATCAATTGCAATACAACGCGAGGTAATTTTGATAGAGTGGACGTACTCTAGCCAATACATAGAAGTGACTATAACTTTTGATATGACATGGTTACCCGACTCAATGTTATGTGACTTAAAATTGATAGAAACACGTCCTTATCTTGGAGAACCATTCTTTAGTTGATAGATGGGAGTCTAGAAGTAGTAATCTCCATCTAAAACTCCCATCTAAAATTTGGGTGATTTTTCTTCACCTTACTTCCAAAGAAACTAACATTGATGACTCATCCGGTCAACGGAATAGTAGGTCTCTTCTACCATGAGATGAACACGGATGGTAGGGAACTGAAATCTTTGATCTGACCAATACTGGGGAGCAATTAAACATTCATGACACTGGTCAACAAGCTTTCCCAAAAGTAAAATGTTAGGGATTATTATAAGTTCCGAAGAACCCGAAAACAAAACATAATTGATTTTACCTCGATAAAAAAGATAGAAAATTACCCAATCAATCCTAAAAACTTATTGTATAGATGTTAATTCAATCTTAAATCTTTCAATATTTGTAATTTAGTTTCAAATTTTTGCACAAAATTCCAATATAGTTATTTCAATCGATTTTTGTTGGAAATCGCTGATGTGTAGTGTTCTAGTCCTCATCGGCCATCCTACATGGCACGCCGCCACCTCGGTTGATTTTCATGGACGGAATTTCGCATGAGGTTTAGAATTGAATTGTTAAAATCGAAAAGTTTAAGATTGAAATTATATTTTTACAGTAATTTTAGGATTGATTGGATAATTTCCTCCAAATAAAAAAAAAAAGTAAAAAGTTACTAATCCTCCTTGTGAAATTCAATTGTTTCATGGAACGTGGTGAGCTGGAGCTTAAAACCCTAAGAAGCATCAATGACGATGTTTTGTTTGAGGCCATAGTGACAATCATTGTAGGGCTACAAAATTCATTAGGGCTTGACAATCATTGACATCTTAGCTAATCCACTCAATTTGGCGCCTAATTCTTCCAATTACTACACGCGTGATCATTCGTCAATTAAAATAAGGAGAAGGGCCAAGATAAAAACATAGACACGTGTTCATATAGCTTGTAGGATCAATGTGCTTTCCTCCTGTAAAATCGGATGGTGGAGCAAAGGGCGTCCCTAATGACAGCCACGACGCGATAGAAAAATCAATTAACATCACCTCAAGAGCACCATTTCACCGTCCACTCAAGCCGATTGGGGTTCGGTGATTTTAGCTTGAATAAGACGGTCACAGATGTAGCTTTCTGCTTTTTAGGAACACCCCTAATTACTTTTCAGGTGACCACCCTTGACTCTAGTAGTGTAATCGCAATTAGTTTTGTTATTAAATTTTTCCACGCGTCAATTATCTGACCACGAGCATGGACCTTATTTCTTGTATCGAGAGCAGACTTGATAAAATTTCAGATACAAATTGATTATGCTTTGGACACCCGTGTGGACATGTCTGCATGTGTTAGGGTTAAGAGAGAGCTGGATGTATCGAGCAAAAGGCGCCACCTAATGTATAAGTGACCCTAAACAATTCATGGTACTAGAGCATTAGCGACTTGATCCGGTGTGAGAGATGTCCAAATAAAAGAAAATTGTCATTTTCAGAGCACTATCATCTAGGGGTGAGCATGATTCCGATTTCATTATTTTAAGGAACCGCTAATTTCCGGAATATGCTATTTTCCTGTGTTGATCTTGTATATGCTTGATTGCTTTTAGGCACTCTTTTTGGATCTTGTACCTGCGCGTGGGCCACGAAATGGAAGATTTTCGTCACTTGTTTGACTTCAATTGCATTCGCCTAAAAAGTGAAACCGCATGTGGAATAAAACAAAAGTACGGGGGCAAATGTCAAAAGATGGAAGGGCATTTAGACGAAAAGGAATAAAAATATACGCAAACATGGCAAGGGATAGGCTGCACTAGGACAACTTCTACCAGAAAAGTGCAGGAGCATGAGCTATTATGGTTAACCTCTGGCTACTCTTATGTCCCATTCCATCAATTATGTATTCTTGATCTTAAAGATTCATGTTCAGGTGTAGACTTTTGCTCCGAAAATCCATTCCGACACTTCTACCAGAAAAGTGCAAGAGCATGAGCATATTATGATTAATCTCTGGCCACTCTTACGTGCCAGTCCATCAATTATGTATTATTGATCTTACAGTTTTGGTCGATTCTACCGTCACTACTCCATTACCTGGGGATCTCTTTTATGTGCATAAATGTATCAATAAATTGGGAGAAAAGTGTCAAAAAAGTCATAAACTTTTATCTTTGTGCTAATTTGTGTCAATTTAGTTATAAACATTTTCACTTGATACCAATTTAGTCATAAACATTTTCACTTAATATCAATTCAATTTTTTTCCAACTAACTTTGGTTGGATTTTGTTGATTGGGCATCGGTCGACTGATATGGCACGATTGGCTTTGGTGTGAACAATTTTTAATAATATTTTAATACTTTTTCTTTTTTTTTTGTCCTTCTCCTTCCTCCAGCTGGCCATTGAGGTAATGGCCAGACTTGGCCGACCTCTGGTGAGCCTCACGGCCACTAGCGAGGCTCGAGCCCTCGCCAAAGGCTGCAAGGGCTACTCGCATTGGGTGGTGAGGCTCGCCCTCACCGAATCTAGGTCAAGCCTTGCCCCTCATCCAGCCTCTAGTGAGGCTAACTCGAGTCGACCTTGCCAAATTTGGCAAGGTTGCGCCTCACCCATGGCTAGCAAGGCTTGACCTTCACCAGATCCAACGAGGGCGAGCCTCGCCACCCGGTGCAAGTAGCCTTTGCGACCTCTAGTGAGGGCTTGAGCCTCGCCAGTATCGTGTGGCTCATTAGAGGTTAGCCAAATTGACCTTGACCTCGTTGGTCGTTGCCTTTGGCTGGTCGCCAAGATGCAACGGCGGTTGGAAGAAGGAGGATGAGAAGAAAAAAAGAAAAAGGAAAATAAAAGCAAAATTTTAAAAAATATTATTAGAAATTATCCACATCAAAGACCTTTGGAAGGATTGAATTTGCATCGGATCAAAAGATTTAGGATTAAATTGACATAAATAAAAATTTAAGACAATTTACATAAATAAAAAAATTTAAGACTAAATTGACACAACTACAAAAGTTTTAGGATTTTTTTTTTTATTTTCCCATAAATTGGATCAATACCATTTTTTTTTTTTGCTTCCAATATTTATTTATTTTTTGATATTTTTCTGCCTCGATATGCTTTGCGACGCTTCATCATGCATTTTCAGTTTCTGTTAATCTATTTATGGCGTACTTAAAAATGTTCGTAATTATTTTGCATTCTCAATTATTTTTTTACTCCTATCAGTTCTACCTAAACTCAAATCACATAAAGCATTTTGTTGGCTGGCCCAAAAAGAAAAGAAAAAAAATACAAAAGCAATCTCAAAGGTGCAATTTCATTGATTGAGTAAATAAACGCGAAAGCAATGTGCGTTAGGGCTAATTTAGTTTAGACAATCTTGTAATAACTTCCGGGTTCTCTAGTGTGCAATCAAGCCTTGAGGAGGCCAAAGTAATCCTTCTTATATCTAGGGTTTTTCCCGTGTACATTAGAGTATTCTAATGCCTTAGCTAGAGAATAATTTAAAAACAGATCTAGAACTTTTTTCTAGTACGGGCAAACTTAACTTTCGATAATAAGCTCATAAGTTTTAGTGATTCAAACAATTCAGACGACATTTCTCAATAGGGTTTGCGTAATCTAGTTCTCATGCATGCACTATGCACATGCGGAGATTTCACACTTTGTGAGGTTGATCGTGAGTGAGATATATAGAAGGAATTCGTCTCCTGCCATCTCCTACTTGTTCTCACCTCAACTGTTACATTGTCATCTACATAGGCATCGATCCAAGTGATACAGTCATATTGAGGAAAATTGTCTAAAAAATCCTAAACTTATTAACTTTTATTAATTCAATCTTAAAACTTTCAATTTTGTCAACAAAGTCCTAAATTTTTTTTTTTTTTATCAATTGAGTAAGTTAGGCCAATTTTGATCAAAAATTACTAAAATGGATACTGACGGTGTCACGTAGGACATCCATTACTGATGTAAATAATTTTAATAATATTTTAAATTTTCTTTCTTTCCTTTTTCTTTATTCTTCCTTTTGCCGATGCCAACCCTCACGTAGGTGAGACTCGATGAGAGTTGGCCTTACCTAGGCTAGATCCGGTGATGTCGACTCTCACCCAGGCTAGGGCGGCCTAGTCTAATGTCACATTCTGGCCAAATCTGACGAGACCAACCCTCACTCAGTTATCCTCACTTGGCATGGTGGGTGGCCAGCCATTGACAAAAGGAAGAAGAAAAAAAAAAGAAACCACAGGAAAAACAAAAGAAAATAATTAATAAAAATTTTGAAAAAAAAATTAATATTTTAAAAATAATTATCCACATCAGTATTTGCTGTTTTGCCGTAACGTATAAAATGGCCATTCGATATCCACATCAACGAATTTTGACCAAAATTGACCAAATAAACTAAATTGACAAAAAAAAAAAAGTTTAGAATTGAATTAGAAAAATCAAAATGTTTAGAATCGAATCAATAAAAGTGCAATTCCGTAAGGACTTCTTTAACAATTTTCCTTCTGTCTTGCCTCCTTCTGTCTTTCCGCGACACGTTTCTCTAATAATCGAAGTATTAAGGTTGCCATTTTGGGTCATCAACTCAATGGTGACCTCAAACTAGGTAACAGAAAGAGAAAGAGAGGTAGGGGGGGATGGCGGTGGCCAATTGGTGGCACGTTGGTGGAGGAAGATAGTGGGGGTTGACAGTGGCATGGTGCACCATGCGAGGTCAGGAAAAATTTGACGTGACCGAAGGTTAAGAAAAGGAGAAAAGGAAGGAGAAGAAAGAGACCGCGATTCTATTATTGCTATTATATGTACTAATGCGCCTTACTTTAAAAAAGGATGAGTTTAAAATGTTAATTCATCTCCTGAGTTCAGAGAAGTCATGTTCTTCCCCTATTGGTGGTAGGCCTTCTCTGAAAATTTTAAGGTTTGGTTGCTAATGTAAACGCACACATAATAACCTTCGCTAAAACGTAAGTCTCCTCTCATTCTATTCAATTTTTTCTCCCCACCACGTCCAACTATGTCATTGTGGTCACTATGGTCATCGTTGCCTTCGCCGCCAATTGACCCTTGACAAATTGCTATCGAGGTTGTGCCTCTCTCTCTCTCGGATTGGCCCTCGACACCTCAGGTCAATGTCCAAAGTCGAGGTGGCGGGAGAGAGAGAGGTGATGCTTTTATAGGCAATGGAGGAGCCAAATCAAGATGGAACTTCTATTTAGGTTACATTTAAATACGTAGTCAATTAAATTGAAGGTGTTTTTGGTTGAATGAATTTTTTTTTTCGGGAAAACTTTACCAAATAAAAAAAAGTTATGCATTTAGTTTGCTGAAATAATCAATCAATGGAAAACCATTTACAATTAATGAAAATATGCATGTTAGGAAAAAATTCAACGAGAACATATTTTTTAGGATCATTTTTCTTTATGACAAATTTTTATCCAAAATAAATACACCCTAAAATTGTTTGAAGGAAGCTTTTCCCACGAGGGAAATATTGCGAGATTAAGAGCATCCTATAATAGAGATAATGACTTCCTTCAGGTGAATCTTCCATGTAGAAAGATTGTGTGTGTATATATATTAATAGTAGGATGATTGATATAGAAAACCAAAAGGGTAGAAATTCAAAACCAAACTTTAAATTTTTTGGTATCATTTATGGAAGGGACAATATATATATAAGGATTAATATCCTGAAAAACTTCAAACTGATATATCTCAGTAACAAATTTATCCCAAACTATTTTTTTGACCATGAAAAACTTCAAAACGGTACACTTGTGACAAATTTACCTCGACGACCATAAAAAACCCTAAACTAGTACATTTATGACAAATTTATCACAAACTAATTTATTCGATCTCAAAAAATTTCAAATTGATAAATTTGTGACAAATATATCCTCTTCTAAATTGGATTAATATCACAAAAAAATCACAAAAATTGTAAACTGTGACAAATGGAGCGTAAAATTCCAAATTGTTATATCGTCAAACCGTCACGTATCATTTAATTTAATAATTTGACAGTAAAATTTAACAAAAACTAACAAAAAGTAAATTTGTTACAAATGTACCTGTTTATGGTAAATTTATCATATAAATTATCAGTTTGGGGTTTTTAATAGTTAAAAAAATAATTTGAGGTAAATTTTTCACGGTGTATCGGTTTAGAGTTTTTCAAGGTATTAACCCTATATATGAATATCTTGTTTCACTAAAATTGCTCTAATTAGGATTCGTATAAAGCGTCACATCTCTAAAGTCATCAAACCAAAGCCTTCTGAGAAAATATTAGGTGGAATCTTAATTCTAGCTTGTCAAAATCCCAATTCATTCATCGAGTGACACATATGGGCTGGATTCACCGTGGGAGAACCCTCTCCTCTTAGAAAATATTAAATGGAGCTCTAACACCAAGGTGTCAAACATCCCGATCCATTCATTGGACAACGTGCGTTGTCGGGCCTACTGCGTGAGAACCCCTAATCTAATATGTTCTCAAGGCTTCCTCTCTTTCTCTTCTCAATGGCAACCCTGCCATCTTCAAGGAAATAACAACAAAGCAAAGCTTCTTCTTCTCCAAAAGCAACCTTCACCTGCGTGCTCTCTCTCTCACCAGCCATGGACGTTGCAGACGCAGATCTTGACCTTGTCAACTACACGACCGACCACGTAATCCTACTCGCTAGCGTGGACCAACCAAAATCCATCCTCAAAGCCTCTCCCGCCACCACCACCGCTGCCACCGCCGCCGCTGCCGATCCAACCATCCAACCCCCATCCCGAACCAAAACCCTCCGCCGCCTCGCCTTCTCCAAACCCAAGTCCCGCTTCTCCGAACCCGCCACCTTCCCATTCTCTCCCAAACCAGCCAACACCATCTTCGAAGGCCCTGACGAGCTCCAGCCCTCAAGCCCCCCGGCCGAACCCACCGCCACCTCCTCCTCGTGCTCTTCCGACGACGATGACGACGAATGGCTCGACGACTACGACGAAGACGAAAACCAGAGAAAGCACCATAGGTGGCACCACAATAACAAGATCAACAAGCGGGCCGCCATCGAGTGGACGCTCTTCCTCATCATCACCACCTGCCTCGTCTGCTCCCTCACGATCGAGCCCCTCTCTTGCCGAGATGTTCTTGGCCTCAAGCTGTGGAAGTGGTGCGTGATGGTGCTGGTCCTGTTCTGCGGCCGCCTCGTTTCCGGGTGGGCCGTGGGGCTCCTCGTCTTCCTCATCGAGCGCAACTTCATGCTCCGTGAGAAGGTCCTCTACTTCGTGTACGGCCTCCGGCGGAGCTTCCAGAACTGCGCGTGGCTCGGGCTCGTGCTCGTCGCGTGGGTGATCATGTTCCCGAACGTGCAGGGCGGCAACCACCAGGTGGTGAAGCGGACGTTCCGGACGCTGGTGGCGGTGCTCGTCGCGGCCACTTTCTGGCTGGTGAAGATCGTGCTGGTGAAGGTGCTGGCGTCCTCGTTCCACGTCACGACCTTCTTCGACCGGATGAAGGAGAGCGTGTTCCACCACTACGTCCTCGACGCGCTCTCCGGCCCGCCGCTGGAGGAGGCGGAGAGGGAGGCTCCACGGCACGGCTTGCAGGTAAAAAAATGTTGGGATTTCTTGCTTCTACATGGTGCAATAAAGCTCAAATTATCTTAACATTTTTGTCACATCGATTTCCCGTGAGACTTATACATATATAAAATCATTTGATTTAAGGACCATCAATAATTTCTCCTTCTTCAATGAATATCCTTTTTACTTTCGTAAGAATGAACACAAAACAGGCCATTGGCCATTTCAATTTAACCTCCTCGTACAAACGAATACTCAATTTGGATCTATCTGGTCTTTGAGTCATGGCCACCTTCGTTTAGTTAGCCCAACTTACTTTATTTTAGCTTTATGGTTATGCCCTAACTGCGCTGAGCTATAATAGATTAATTAATTATGCTGTGGGGTGAAGTCCTGCAAATTTCATTTTTTTTTATAGTACTCATTATATTTTGAAGTTGCCAAAATCATAAGGTAGTTTTCAAAAAAGAAAAGAAAAAGAACCATTGTGATAAAATTGTGGTAAGAAAGTAATAGATTAATTAATTATGCTGTGGGGTGAAATCCCGCAATTTTTTTTTTATAGTACTCATTATATTTTGAAGTTGCAAAAATAATGAGGTAGTTTCCAAAAAAGAAGAAGAAGAAGAAGAAAAATTATTGTAAAGTGGTGAATATGTGGAGCTGCTGCACGTTATAGGCGTGTTTTAGGCACCTTATAAAAGTTACAACACTCTTTTTTTATTTGGGATAAAATTGTGATAAGAAAGTAATATTAAATAAAAGAGAAATGATTAAGTGACAGCCTTTAGTCTATTATAAGAATAACAGTGTGTTCGAATCATAAAAAAATCAAATAATAAATTATTATAAATTATTATGGAATTCACTTTTTTAAAAATTTGTAACTCATAATAAGCTGTTATTCTCATAGTAATTTAAAAAATATTATACTAGCAAAACTCTAAATAGAATATAAATAAAAATACTATTAAATCTACTTCCAGCAATCAAAGTTGCGTTGCAACCCCGTTGTGAATCCTTACTCAATGCACATCGCCAAGATTATTTGCTTGCACCCACAAAGATTAGTTAAGGTGAAAACTCATGTACTCAATATCATCTACGAGTGCTCTCGTTAGTGACCTCTTTGGCATAACTAGGTATCCAAGTCTCTGCCGGCGAGGTTGAGGCTTAACGTGCCGGCTCAACAACAACTGCTGATGGCGACGAAGTCCGAGAGGTTCGGTTCAAGGAAGATCGACATGGAGAAGTTGAAGAAGCTCAGCATGAAGAGCCGACCCTCGGCTTGGACCGTGAAGCGGCTCATCAACTACGTCCGCTTCTCCGGCCTGTCCACCATTTCTCGCACCGTCGACGACTTCACCAAGGCCGAGTCTTCCGAGATCAACAGCGAGCGGGAGGCCAGGATCTGCGCCCACAGGATCTTCAAGAACGTTGCCAACCCTGGTGCCAAGTAAGTCTCTCTATACTGTACCAATTTTTATTAGAGCAAGCCGATTACATTTCAAAAATTTTTGTGACCAAACCCGACACGATTTTCACTTACGAAACACGAGTTTTCGCTTCAAGAATTTGTGTGGATTAGTTGCAATTGGCTGTCCACCACGTTCCCCATAGACTGAGAAGATGCAATGTTTTCTCCTCCAACTTGGCTAGACAGTAGTTAGTATCATTAGTCATCATTATATGGTGTCTTTCTTTAGTCAAACGTCCGAGGTGTTTCATCATTAAGGTGGCTGCTTATAATATTGGTGAGGTGCATGACATGATCAAAAGTATCAACATTAACACTCTCCATGCGTGCCAGTTGCCACATAATTATAACGAATCAGGGTGTTTTCGTTCTTTATGTGAATCCGAAAGTGGAGCATGACAACGAAGGGTGGTCCCTCTTTTCGACTTACCCTCATTTTGCCGAATCTTCCATTAATTAGTGAACAGAAAACCACATATATTATTATTATTATTTATCATATATATGTGTGTATATATGTGTGTGTATTTGATTGAGTGGTGGGTCTTGCTAAGTCACTACTCACTAGTCACTAGTCACTAGTTACCACTAGTTACCACATGTGCTCAAATTGATAGAGATGACTAGCGACGAGGGTCACAAAAATAAAAAGGGGCTTTTCCATAGGCCTTATCCATCATTTCTTGTCAGGAGATGGGCGGCATCTTTTCTTGCATGTTTATATATTTTAGAGTCTGCTTTGAATAATGTTTAGACTAGTTTCATTAGATTAGATCATTCAATCCGATTAACACAAAACCGGATTAGAAAATCCCTCTAAAAGACATAAGATACTAACACAAAACCATGTTGTTTACGATGTGAATCAATTTTTGCGGGTAAAAATCCTTGAAGGAGCATCGTTTTGGTAGAGGATCGACATCGACGTCTGACCATCATGTCTCCCGTTAAATGGGGAGAAGTGGTACTGTAACTAATTATTGCACCCGCTCCCTATAACCATCCAATTCATCGTTGGATTTGCGGGACCTGGCCATCGAGCACACCACCAAAATGGTCCCAACTTTGAATTTGAACCCCCTAAATTTCCCTTTTCGCTCTCCTCTGCCATGCCCTAGTTGCCCCATCTCTAATGTGGTCGCCGACCCCGCGGCCTACCTCCACCTGAGGCAGGCCTCAGATTTCAGGTTGTTGTGGTCGCCCGTGGTCCTGATCGACAAGGGAATTTATGGATGAAAAACAACATATTTATCATGTGTTTGTCTATGTCTGTGTCAAAGACAAGTTGACTCCCATATTGCGCCATATTGAATGGCGAGACTATTTAGTAATTGTGGAAGTGGACCTAACGAAAAAGCTGCAAACTTATCACCCACCATTAAAAGCCCATCGCCATCTCTTTTACATGCCATTCCATTCCCCCCACGTGCAAGCATCATCGATCACAATCTTGAATCGAATTCGAAATTGTGGATCCTTTCATTCATGCCCACCAAGGAGCAGAAAAAAAAAAAAGAAAAAAAAGCCAATTCTTTCTGCCCTCCCTTTTCTTCTTTGCTTTTGTCTGGTTTTGGCAGTTTTGTGGATCCTCAATAACAATCAAAAGATGACGGACGCAGGAATGGACCTCAAGGAAATCGCAAAAAACGTGGCATTTAAGGGATAGGATGAAGGAAAATGAAGTACTTTGAGTACAGTAAAATGCCCACATCAATGTTGAGGTTGCTTTTTCAAAAAGAAAAAAAAAAGACCGTTTGCTTTCCTCTGTCGCTAATCTGAAACAAAAAAAAAAAAAATTGATAGAGAAAGTTAACAGTCGCCTAATTTCCCTTTGGTAACTTACCACACTTTTACGAAATTAGAAACTCTTTTTGCCAGTATACAAATTACCAAATCTTTTATTATCTTTTACTAATTTTCAATTATCTTTCTTATTGGAACAAAAAAAAAAAAAAATTGTCTTCTTTGGTATGAAGCAGTATAATCCTGTGAATTTAATGTACCCACCATATGTTGGGAAGCATTATATTGTATCACAAACTGGTGTCTAACTATATAAGTTTTTATTATCAAATTATCTCTAACAAAAAGAAAACTAATTTGGGAGTTAGGCCGACTGGTTTATGTTGAAGTGGGTAGACTTGTTTTGGGAAGTAATTTAGTTGAATTTAGGAGTGGTAGTTCAAGTGGCGTCACCATGTTCATACTGGATATTAGTGTTATCACCAAAAAAATAATTTAACGTGGTCATAAAGTTTTCTTATTGAAAATGGCTGCAAATGTATCATTTCGTGTCAATTTCAAGCTAACCGTCTCATAAAATTTGAGTTACTCAATGAATTTATTGGTGGTTGACTCGCGTGCTTATGGCACGTAAGCAATTTGCACCCCTTTCATTTCATTTTTTCTTTCAAACAGTCAAAAGCCCATCGTCTCCACAGACCTTTTTTTTTTCTTTTTTCGTTATTTTGTTTGCTATCAGGCAACATAATATCATTGAATTACTTTATATTACTTGCTTATGGATTTCGACGGCTTTATGTTCATTTAGTCTTCCTCTACCTAATTATCTCCTTAAACTTTTGGATTGAACTTTTTAATACTGTGTAGTTCTACAAAAGTAGCTAAGTGAGTAAGGAGTTTGATCTCTTACATCTCATGTTTAAGTTTCTTACCAGAACCGTCTTGCGTTTAACCTGGTTCATAAAGTTTTGAGGTGTTGGTGCTGAAATTTACCATAAAGTGACTTCTTTATCATTTTTAAAAAAGGATAAGATCAAAGATATGCATGCAATGAGTATACTGAGGATGACAAGCTTAGAGTAAGCAGTAAATTATATGAGCCTGGATATCCCTTGTGATCAGCTTGGCTGTTGAATACGTATGTTTGAGTAGAAACCCTTGTTAGGTTAAACAGGTCCTCTGGCAGCAAGATACTTTGAGCTAATGCATTATTGCATACAACGTGACCACTGACCATGTAATTTCCTTCATCAGTGGATGCATGTTAATCGCAGCTTCATCCCGAGGAAAGTTTTTTACTCTAATCTGGACATACCCATGATGTTGAAAAAGAAGTTCTCTCCTCTTCTGCTCTAGAGTCACTAAGTTGGTTGTGTATCTGATCTCTCGCCCATCTCGTGATCGCCTCGACACAGGTACATAGAAGAAGAGGATCTACTGAGGTTCCTGAAGAGAGAGGAAGTACACACCATATTTCCGCTCTTTGAAGGCGCAATGGAGACCGGAAGAATTACAAAGTCTTCCTTCAGAAATTGGGTGGTAAGAATGCTTTCGTAATTTTTTTTTTTTTCATTCTAAGTATGCTTTGGAAATTTATTGAGGGAAAAGGTTAATTGAAGCCTCATTTTGGCAATCTGCAATCTTTTCTTCTCTGCAATGGTAGGTGCATGCCTATTTTGAGCGCAAGGCGCTCGCGCATTCCCTCAACGACACGAAGACTGCAGTGCAGCAGCTCCATAAGTTGGCGAGTGCCATCGTCGTGGTGGTCATAATCGTCGTCTCTCTCCTGGTCATGGGGCTGGCCACCACCAAGGTGATCTTTGTGGTCACCTCGCAACTGCTGCTCGTGGGGTTCATGTTCCAGAACACCTGCAAGACTATATTCGAGTCCATCATCTTCGTCTTCGTGATGCACCCCTTTGACGTCGGTGACCGCTGCGTAGTCGATGGCATTCAGGTGGCACTTTGCTCAAAGTAACTAAGGATTTATAATTACAGTCCCGAAACCGCTACAAGAGATGGTCTTTTTTCCTTTCTGCAGATGATTGTAGAGGAAATGAACATTCTGACGACCGTGTTCCTGCGTTACGACATGGAGAAAATTTACTACCCGAATTCGGTCCTCCTCACGAAGCCGATTAGCAATTTCAGGAGAAGCCCGGACATGGGCGATGCTATTGATTTCACCATCGACGTTTCCACTTCGATCGACACCATCAATGCTCTCAAGAAGGCCATACAATCGTAAGTAGAACTGATGCCATCGATCTGCATATGTGACAATGAAGTTACATATGTTAAAAACTTGTCAAAACAAGGTGAAAAGCACGCCATGCTGATTAGCAGAATGTGTGAATTCAGGTACATAGAGAGCAAGCCGAAGCATTGGAGCCCTAAGCACGTGGTGCTAGTGAAGGAGATCGAGGACATGAACAAGATGAAGATGAGCCTGTGCGTCCAGCACACGATGAACCACCAGAACTATGGTGAGAGGAGCAGCCGGAAGTCGGAGCTCCTCCTGGAATTGAAGAAAATTTTCGAAAACTTGGACATCAAGTATCATCTCCTGCCTCAGGAGGTCCATCTCTCCCAGATCAACCTGCCCGCTGGCGCTGCGAGATTTGCCAATGTTGTGTGATTTTGATTTTGACACGATGTATTGACCCTGTCTATAACGAGCATCGTGCCTATGCGAATGTCATATATTGGGGTAACGATGAGGATTGAAGTCATATTGAGGTGTGAGTAATGTTATTAGCGAAATGTCAAGAAACAATGTGTTGGTCCATCTTGTACACAATGGAACTGATAAAGATCTTCTGTATTCAATCGTACTTTCTGGCGTACTCAGTCTTTGCTCATTGTTACTCTACTGTAATTCTAAATCAGAATCAATGACATGACTAATTTATCCAGGAAAAAAAGAGAAAATTGCCCAAGTACTGATATAGGCCTTCCTCGTTCGACCTTAGAAAGGGGTCGTCACTGTTCACTGGCAGCTTTCAGCTGAGAATATCCCAGATTGCAATTTGTGCTGCTGAGAAGAACAAGAACATTGGAATCAATGTATCAAAATCCATAAGCAATGCTTGCAGCTTTACAAGCAATAAGACAAAGCCACTTGATAAATGCTTTGATGTGGCAATTTTTTTTCAAATTTTTTTATTAATTTTTTTTTCGAATTTTTTTTTTCTTTTTCTTCTTTCCTTTTCTCCCTTCTTCCTCCTTGGACTTTTAGTGGCCAGTGAGGGCTTCACGGCCCTTGATGAGGTTGGGCGAGGCCCACAACCCTCACCAACAGCCTATGGGGGCTTCGCGGCCCTCACCCCATGGCCGGCCACTGAAAGTCCAAGGAGGAAGAAGGGAGAAAAGAAAAGAAAAAGAAAGAAAAAATTAATAAAAAAATCGAAGAAAAAAAAATATTTTAAAGTTGCCATGTCAGCATCTAGCCACTTGTTGGTGTCCAAGTCAGCGCTAGCCAATCAAAATTGGTGAGATGAACTAAAATGATACCAATTTGAAAATATTTAGGACTAAATTGGTCTAATTGAAAAATTTAGACCTAATTAGTACCAATGCAATAGATTTAAAAAAATTTTTAGTACTTTTCCTAAAGTTAAGTGAAGTTGTGTTATAGTATTTACTTGTTTCGTTAACTTATAGAACTTGAAAGTTAATTAGAAAATTTTGGGTTTCATTGATGTTATTCGAGCTTTACATATACAAATGAGATTGATGGACAATGGTTGCATGTCAAAATTGCAAAAATTTATTTCATGCACCCAATTTAGTTGGGATAGTGCACATGAATTTTATATGGACTTACATGATTTAATGGATGACGTGTTTAATTTTCTTAAATTTGTAGCTCTAATATAATTTTGTGGAGAAATGAGAAGAAGACTGTCCTTTCGTGTTACGGGGAAGACGATCTACTATGTTCAAAAATTAGTCCAAGGAACAGAATGACTTGTTGATCCGATTTAGAGAGAAGTGGCCTTCAAAGTGATTAATTAAACAAAAAAGAAACTTTTCTAGATCATAGCCAAAAAAAAAAAAAAAAAAAAAAAAAAAAAAAAAAAAAACTCTGCTGATCATTATGTTTTTAATGACATTATATGCTTATAATCATTTTTGGCAATTTCTTGTTTAAAGTTATGCAATGTAAACATGTATAGAGATAATTATAGAGTTAATTTACTATATAAATTTAAAAATATATGATATTTATTAAGAGAAATGATATCATAAGTACCTAATTTTTTTCTTAGGGTGCAATTTGGCCTTATTCAATTATGTATGCATATCTTTTTTTGAAAATATATTTAATTGGATGAAAAAAATTGAGCATAAGATTATAAGAGATTTAAAATCGTTGGGGAGTGTTAGCATAATTGATCCAAGTCAAGACCTGATCCCCGATGCCTCCCAATCCCAAAGCAAGAGGCGAGTGGCTGAGAGGTAAGACCGCTAGAGGCAAGAGGCAGAGCATATATATATTCGGTTTGGTCGAGTTTGGGCAGTTCGGTTCCCATGGAGCCTGGAACCAGACCGAAAATCATCAGTTCCTATTATGTGGAATTGAAAATTGGACCGATCAGTCTGATTCCAGCAGTTCTAGTTTTGTTGGTCCGTGTTGCCTCGCACTTATTCAACCCCATAAACCGCTACCAAGAATGGTGGTCAGTGCTTCTACAGGCAACGGCGGAGCCGATGGCAGTGGACCAAATGTTGCAATGAAACTAGGTGCTGGTTAGCGATGAGGGTTAGAATACTGACTGGTTGGAGAAAAGGCATGGGCGTTGCTCTTTTTCTTTTCGTCTCCTTTTTGTCTTGTCAAGCTTCCATTTAGGTTACATTTAAACATGTAACCAATCGATTTGAGAATGTCTGGAGAAAATCCTCCAGTGCAGCACAAACTAGAAGGAAACTATGGAGAGAACCATTGAATTCCAAAGTAGATATAGAATTTTTATCAGATCGATTGGGGATATAAACTATTATTCCGATTGGATGGTCGATAAGTGGAAGAGTGGGGATTCAAAACTGGCTTTAGACAAATATATCATTTACCGAAAGGTGAACATATGAATTCTTTTTTTCTTTCCCCCACGTTTGATTTGATAATGATCCACGTGGAACGTCACGTCTCCAAAGTGAGCAAGCCAAAAGCTACCTCCTTTCTCTTCCCAATGACAATTGCAATCAGCTATATAGCCATGCTATCTTCAAGGAAAACAAGCAAGCTCCCACTCATCAAAAGCGAACTTCGCCTGCATAATCACTTTCTATTACCTTCATGGACGTTCAAAACGCAGAGCATGACCTTGACAACTACATGAAGGACCACGTAATCCTACTCACTTGTATAGACCAACCAAACTCGACACTCAAACACTCGGTCGCCGCCGCCGCCACCGCCGCCATTGCTGAACCGACCCTCCGTACCCCATCCCAAACCAAAACCCTCCGCCGCCTCCCCGTCTCCAAACCCAAGTCCCGCTTCTGCGAACCCGCCACCTTCCCATTCTCACCCAAATCCACCACCACCATCTTCAAAGACCCAGAAGAACTCCAACCCCACCCCCCATCCGAACCCGCCACCTCCTCCTCCGATGGTGATGATGATGAGGACGACGACGAATGGCTCGATGATGATGAAAACGAACAGCAGAGAAAGCACTGCAGGAGGCGCCGGAATAACAAGATCAACAAGCAGGCCGCCGTTGAGTGGATGCTCTTCCTTGCCATCACTACCTGCCTTGTCTGCTCCCTCACGATTGAGCCTCTTGCAGACCGTGTCGTCCTTGGCCTCAAGCCGTGGAAGTGGTGCGTGATGGTCCAAGTCGTCTTCTGTGGCCGCCTTGTCTCCGGGTGGGCCGTGGCGCTCCTCGTCTTCCTCATCGAGCGCAACTTCATGCTCCGGGAGAAGGTCCTCTACTTCGTGTACGGCCTCTGGCGGAGCTTCCAGAACTGCGCGTGGCTCGGGCTCGTGCTCATCGCGTGGGTGATCATGTTCCCAAATGTGCACGGAGGCGATTACCAGGTGGTGAGGCGGGCTTTCCGGACGCTGGTTGCGGTGCTCCTCGCGGCAACCTTCTGGCTGGTGAAGATCGTGCTGGTGAAGGTGCTGGCATCGTCGTTCCACGTTGCGACCTTCTTCGACCGGATGAAGGAGAGCGTGTTCCACCACTATGTGCTCGACGCGCTCTCCGGCCCGCCAATGGAGGAGGAGGAGAGGGAGGCTCCGCTCCGACACGGCTTGCAGGTACAAAATATTAGGATTTCTTGCACGTACACGATGCATGTGAACTCAAAATACACATGGAGGAATTATTTGGTCTTCAAGTCGTGGCCACCTCCATTTAATCAGGCCAAATCGTTTTATTTTAGCTGTAATCGTGCCTCAACACTGCTAACGCTATAGTATGCTGTGAACTTAGGTCCTGCAATTTATTTATTTATTTGATAGTACATAAAATAGCTTGAAGTTCCACCAAAGATGAGGTATTTTCCACAAAAACTATTGTTAAGTGCTCAATATGCAGAGATGCTAAGCTATATAAGCTGTATTTTAAACTCTGTATAACAACTATAGTACTCTTTTTATAAGATAAAATTGTCATAAGAAGGTTATACTAAATAAACTCCAAACGAAAAATACGGTCAAATCTACTTCTAGCAATCAAGGTCATGTTGCAAACATATGTTGACGTTGTGAGATGATTGTGGAGATTAGTCAAGTTGAAACATCCTATCCTCAATATTATTTTAAGATAATCTTCCACTTCTTGACAACTCTGGTTCCACTAGGGTTTCAAGTCTTTGCCGGTGAGGCTGGGAGACGGGACGTCGGCTCAGCAACGACCGCTGGTGGTGACGAGGTTAGAGAGGCTCGGGTCGAGGAAGATCGACATGGAGAAGTTGAAGAAGCTAAGCATGAAGAGGCGACCGTCGGCTTGGACCGTGAAGCGGCTCGTCAACTTCGTCCGCTTCTCCGGCCTGAGTACCATTTCTCACACCGTCGACGGCTTCGCCAAGGCCGAGTCTTCCGAGATCAACAGCGAGCGGGAGGCCAGGTGCTGTGCCCACAGGATCTTCAAGAACGTTGCCAACCCCGGTGCCAAGTAAGTGATTGCCAAACAATGCTAATGTTAAATTGCCTTACCCACTTTGTGCTAATTGTTTGGTTATAGCAGTTTACTACATCAAATCAATCACACTTTAAGAATCTGTCATGGGATCTACAACTGGTACTCACTTGAAAAGAACAAATTTCCACTTTAAGAATTTGGGGATAATTAACAAATAAATCAATCCTAAACCCATTGTACGAATATCATTTCAGTGATAAACTACTCAATTTTGCTAATGTAGCTCTAAGTTTTTGCACGAAACCCTAATGTAGTTCTTCCGGCCAATTGCCATCGAAAATTGCTAACATAGAATCCAATAATTGCTGACAATAACCTAATGTAGTTCTTCCGGCCAATTGCCATCATACATGATGCACTGCAATTGACAACTTTACTATAGATGAAGTCCTACATATATCGCCACGTTAGCAATTTCTAATAGTAATAATCGAAAAAATTACATTAGAATTTCATTCAAAAGTTTAAGACAATGGTGGTAAAATTGCATAATTTAAGAATGAATTGGTACTTGTATAATAAATTTAGGATCGAGTTGACAATTACATGCAAGAACTTCGTGTGATGGTTGACCATCCACCACATTCCTAGTAGACTAAACACTTCCAATATTTTCTCCACGTTGAAACTGGATTAGTGAGTAGTTACATCATTAATCATCAGTGCGTGGTGTCTTTCTTTAGTCAAACGTCCTAGGTTTTACATCACTAAGATGGTCTTTTAAACATTAGTAAGGTGCTTTCGTGGATTGTGTGTCTCCGAAAGTGGAGCACGATGAAGGAAAAGATGGCCCCTCTTTTTAAGGAAACTCTCATTTTGCCCCCATCTTCCATCAACCAATGTACGACAAAACCCAAAAAAGGATTACTTGAGTATGTACCACGGCTTCTATTGAGTGGTGGGTCTCGCTAAGTCACTACTCTCGCCACAATGCCGAATATTTGATTGTGACATTAGGGACGTGGGTCACAAAGGGGATCCCACTTGGAAAAAAACCACCTAAAAGTGTAATATTATGTTAATTTGCAACATGATTGACTTTTGTCCTTTTGTGAATAAAGACATTTATTCATCTCCTAACGAATCTCATCTATCTATTGATAAGAACCTTATTTTCATCAATTGAGTGATTAAAATCCATCGAGACCTGAAAGAAGCATTGAATGTGATAGATGATTCATATTTGACCATCCCGTCTCTCATAAAATGAGAAGAAGTGATAGTGATATCGATTACTATACCCACTCTTTATAATCATTATATTGGTTGTTGGATTTATGGCCCGTAAAAATTGAATAGACCATGAAAAATAATCACAACCATATGTTAAAACTTCCAATTTCCTCTTTTCTCTCTCATCCCTTAGTTGTGCTGTTGCCGTTGTCCCAAAGTCCCAATGTCGTCGACGAAACTGAGCCACCTAGATCCATCCATGTGTGCCTCTATCTCCCTCCATAAATAAACAATCACAACAATATTAGTAGGTACTCTGTTCTCCACTGGAAAATTCCATTTATCTAATCTTATTATTAAATAAACAATAATTAGCTCTCAATAATTGTACTCTCTAAGTGGATTTTCATGATACATTAAGTTGAGGGATCTCAAATTATGATAGTCTCGAAACCACCCAAACTCTTCATCAAAAGGATAGGACTAGATGGGTTTTTTTAAAATTATCCCGTGACTTTTCAATTTATTAATCCTCGGAAATGTCAAAATCCATGTCTGAAAATGGCTTACGTAAGGATGGAAAAACAACATATTTATAACGTGGCTGTCTAGGTGGGCGTCTGTCGAAGACAAGCTAGATTTCCACATCGCGCCGCATTGATTGGTGATATCATTTGCTAATTTTGAAAAGTGGACCGACATAAAAAAATTAAAAAAAAAAAAAAAAAGGTCGTGGAATTACAATCCACCATTGAAGCTCATTGTGCTTTCTGCGTATAATGCGCAAGCATCATCAATCACAATCTTGACTTGAATTTGAATTGTGGATCCTCATTCGTTCATGTCCACTAGGACGAGAAAGAGACCCGAGTAGTCACTGAGAAAACATTAATAACGAACAAAAGGTGACATACGTAGAAAGAGACCTCAGAGAAATTGCAAAAGAAATGTTGCATTTTGGAGATAGGAGGAAAGAAATTAAAATACTATGGTTACAGGAAAATGCTCAAATCAATTTTAAGGACGATTCTACTGTTCTGTCAAACGATTCTTTTGCTCTGTTGGCAAACTTCTAAAGAAATTGGTCAGTGTCAAAAAAATATTAGTAAAAGAAAATTGCCAATCGTCTTATTCTTGGATAACTTATTGGTAACTTACTAACACATTTATGAATTAACAGCTATTTTTTTAGAATGCCAATTACCAACTTTTTTATCCCTTACCAACTTTCAGATATCTATTTTATCAATATCTTAAACTTATCAATTCTTATATGAATGGATCAAAATTTATTTGAGATGTTTACTAGCTTCTTTTCAATTAAATTACCAACTAGTTGTAAATTACCAACTTTCTTTTGAATTACTTACCAATATTGATTTGTTTTTAACCTTCTCAACTTTTGTATGAATTTTTGATAACCTTTATTTGCATGACTTAACAACTCTTCTCATGCTAGGTTATTAACTAGTAATAGTTTGCCAAATCTCTTCTGAGTTGCTTACCAACTTTAATTATTTATCTTTAACTTTACAAACTTTTCTATGACTTACCAGTTTTTATTTGTCTTACTTACCAATATGTTAAATTTATCAACTTATTTTTAGATAGTACTAACCTTAATTAAATTGATTACCTTCTTTTTTGTCAATTAATGCATCAACTGGTTTTGCATCATCAACTTTAACTTAAGTTAGTCGCTAACGTTTAGTTGATTTTATTTAAATTACCAACTTTTCTTATCTCCGACCAATAAACAAACACTCCTCTTATTTGTTAGAAACTTTCTTTTTAACCTTTTCCTTACCAAGGGATTTACTTTATCGAATATTAAAATTACCAATCTTTATGTGAATAGCTTACCAATTTTCTCCAACTGAATAACTTACTAGTATAGATTATCAACTTTCATCTAAGTTGTTTACTAATGTTTATTTGCTTTTTTTAATACACTAACGTTTCTATAGAGTTACCACTTTTGTTTGTCTTGCTTGCCAACTTTTAGGATTCATCAACCTCTATTATAGTGATTACCAACTTTTTCTCCGATTAGATTATCAATTGATTTTGTGTTTCAACTCTTATTTGAGTTAGTTATCAATATATATATAATATATTATCTATATAAACTTATCTGTATGACTTGCCAACTTTTGTTTAAATTCAACTTTTGAACTCTGTAATACCTTGTCATTCCACAGAAGTAGCTTAGTGAATAAAAAGTGACAATGTGTGTATGGATTAAGCACACAACATAGATTTGATTACTTACATCGTCAAGTGTAAGCAATCTTATGTTTGAATCACCTACCCAAAATTTAACTTGGCCCGTAAGATTTTCAGGTATTGGAGGGGGCTTTACTTAAAAGGATTTTAGGTAATTAGAAAGAGCAAAGACATGCGTCGATGAGTAAACTGAGAATGACAAGCTTATAGTGAGTAGTATATTAAATGAGCCTGGATATCCTTCGTGATCAGCTTGGCTGCTGAATTTAGATGTTAGAGTAGAAACCATCGTTAGATAAAAAAGGTCCACTAGCAGCAAGATACTTGAGCTGATCATAGGCAATTACCAAGAAAGCAAATTAATGTGCTACCTCAACTCCGGAGAAAACAATGCAGTATTGCATATACTGCGACCACTGACCAATGATTCAAGTAATCTTCTTCACCAATAGATACATGTTTGGTCACAGCTCCATCTCAAGGAAAGTTCATAATTTAGTCTGGACATAAGAGTGATGTTAAAAATCTATTTTTTTCGCTCCTCTTTTGCTTCTAAGAGATGCATGTGGGTGCACATCTGATCTCTCGCCCGTCTTGTGATTGCGGGCGACACAGGTACATAGAAGAAGAGGATCTGCTGAGGTTCCTGAAGAGAGAGGAAGTGCTCACCATATTTCCGCTCTTCGAAGGTGCCATGGAGACCGGAAGAATTACCAAGTCTTCCTTCAGAAATTGGGTGGTAAGAACGCCTGTGCAGTTTTATTCATTCTAAGTATGCCTTGAAAATCTATTGAGGAAAACTGTTCATTGAAGCCTCATTCTGGCGACTGCAATCTTTTCATTGTCCGCAATGGTAGGTGCATGCCTATTTCGAGCGCAAGGCACTTGCGCATTCCCTTAATGACACTAAGACTGCCGTGCGACAGCTGCACAAGTTGGCCAGCGCAATCGTCGTGGTGATCATAATCGTCGTCTCACTGCTGGTCATGGGGCTGGCCACTAGCAAAGTGATCTTTGTGGTCATGTCGCAACTGCTGCTCGTGGGGTTCATGTTCCAAAACACCTGCAAGACCGTGTTTGAGTCCATCATCTTCGTCTTTGTGATGCACCCTTTTGATGTCGGTGACCGCTGTGTCATCGATGGCATTCAGGTGGCACTTTGCTCAGAGTAATTAAGTATCTGTGATTATAATCCATAAACCGCTGCAAGAGCTGATGGATTATCCTCTTCCATTTCTCCAGATGATTGTAGAGGAAATGAACATTCTGTCGACGGTGTTCCTGCGGTACGACATGGAGAAAATTTATTACCCAAACTCAGTCCTCCGCACAAAGCCAATTAGCAATTTCAGGAGAAGCCCGGACATGGTCGATGCTATTGATTTCACAATCGACATGTCCACTTCGATCGACACCATCAATGCTCTCAAGAAGGCCATACAATCGTAAGTAGAACTGATGCCATCAATCTGCATATGCGATGACAAAGTTACATATCCTGAAAACTTGACAAAACAAGGTGAAAAGGCACGGCATGCTAATTAGCAGAATGTGTGAACTCAGGTACATAGAGAGCAAGCCGAAGCATTGGAACCCGAAGCACTCAGTGCTAGTGAAGGAGTTCGAGAATATGAACAAGATGAAGATGTCCCTGCGCCTCCAGCACACGATGAACCACCAGAACTACGGCGAGAGGAGCAGCCGGATGTCGGAGCTCATCCTGGAATTGAAGAAGATGTTCGAAAACTTGGACATCAAGTATCATCTCCTGCCTCAGGAGATCCATCTCTCCCAGGTCAACCTGCCCACTGGCACTGCCAGATTTGCCAATATGATGTAATTTTTACTCTCTCTCTCTCTCAAATCTTGTGGTGTGTGAATGTTAGTAGCAAGCCGTCAAGGACACTGTATTGATCCATTTTGCACGATGGAACTGATAAAAGTCTTCTGTCTTTGCAAACTCAGAAAGAGGTCGTCATTATTCAATGGTAGCTTTCAGTTGAGAACAAGACTTACCGAGATTGCAATTCTTGCTGCTGAGATCAAACATTAACGTTAGAATCAAAGTACTAAAGTCCACAAGCTACTGTAACGAGCGTCATCTTGGTACTTAGATATGTACTTATTGATGAAGGGGATCGAGTGATTATATATTTACCAACCGATGTCCCACACGTAAAGATAAATTTGACCTCAAGCAATGTTTGATGCTTTACAAGCATTCAAACAAGACCGACAGACGGACAAAACCTCAACTACAGACATATATAGTTGACACCTTCATGCGCCGGATTCTGTCGGGAGTAGCACATGAGATCCGTGTAATCCAATGGGATCCACATGATCTAACGGATGATACGCTGGAGTATATGATCCGTCATAGCTAATAATTTTCTCAAATAGATAGTTTTGATATGTTTTTGGAGGGATAATGATATATATGGTTACTTAACTTTGATCTAATATGTAATGCAATCCTTAAACTTTTAATTTTTTCAACATTATATTTGAATTTTAGTTCAATATGTAATATGGTCCATAAACTTTTAATTTATTTAAATGTGATTTTTGGAACTTTTGGTACATATTCAATTTAATTATTGAATTATATGGAAATGCTTTAATATTATCTTTAACCTTAAATTAATGAATGGACAATATAAAAGTCTAAAAATCACATTAAACAAATTATAAATTCAAGAATTATATTTTAGATTAGGCCAAAGTTTAAAAACCACATTGCATAAATTAAAAATTCATAAATTATAGTGAATATTGAATTAAAGTTTATGAACCGTTTGTGTCGTATTCCTAATTTCGGGATGATTTCATTGCTAAGAAATAAAAGGAAAGCGAAGAACTAAAAGATCCATCAAAACCCCTCCAAAAGCCCGCGCCGGAGCAAAACGGTCGGACCGGAACCGAGCCGAACCGAACCGGTTCGACCGGGCCGCAAGTTGTAGAGCTTGCCTCTTTTCCTCCTCCCCACTTCCTCCGCCACTCCAGCCGAGAGCTGGACGAAGAAGAAGAAGAAAAAGAAGCAGCAAAATCCCCCGCCCGCCCCTCCTCTTCCATGGCGCACCCCAAATTCTACTGATCGAATTCGCCTTCTCTTCTCGCTGCAAAACCCTAACACGCACACCCTCTCCCTCTCCCTCTCCCTCTCACCCTCTCCCAGCTGCCAAAATGTCTGCTCCTATGCTGGAAATCGAGGCCCGCGAGTAAGTCCTCTTCTCCTTCGTTTCGGCCGTGTCCTGCTGTTCGTTTTGGGGCGTTTGTTCGTGGGTAGGACATATTTTCTGTAGCTCTGGTCGTTTTGATCTTAAAGTTTCTGTTTTTCTTTTGTTCTTTGGGGGGGGGGGGAGGGGGTGGGACAACTTGTGTTGTCCTCTTGGTGCTCTCTGTTTCCGCGTGCTTGAGCTTCCTACCGTACGGCGATTCGTTCGCTTCGAGTGACCGTGAGAACCCTTTTGCAGCGTGGTCAAGATCGTGCTCCAGTTCTGCAAGGAGAACTCGCTGCACCAGACGTTCCAGACCTTGCAGAGCGAGTGCCAGGTCTCCCTCAACACCGTCGACAGCATCGAGACGTTCGTCGCCGACGTCAACAGCGGCAGGTGGGACGCCATACTGCCTCAGGTCGCCCAGCTTAAGCTTCCCAGGAATACGTTGGAGGATCTGTATGAGCAGGTGGGTGCTGATTGATCTTTTCTTGATGCGGGTCGGTGTTTTCCGTTGAGGTGCCTTTGTGGGATGTGATTACTATTGACGACTTAGAGTGGGAGGGTCTAATGTTCGCCAACGTATGATCGAAGGGCAAGGAGGCACTAGGGAGTGCTTCCTTTGGCCCTCTGTTGGTTATGTTAGAAAAGTGATTGAGGAAAGACCAAAGTGCCTGGCTTGGCTGTCGAAACCTGCCTTGCTTGAGGTCGAACTTCTAATATTTATATACCATGAGAAAATTAGAATAGTGCTATATTCGTGGCTTTACAGTGGTAGTTGAGGTTTGATAAGGATATCCTGCTGGCCTGTACTTGTTGGATTGACATTTGGCATAGTTGTAGGAGCAAATGCATTACAAAGATTTAAGATTTTTATGCAAAAAGATGAGTTTAAAATGGTCACTGTGATTGAGATGAGCACATTTTTTTATGGTTTAGTTTGATGGGACAAACAGGAAACTTGGCAATGATGAGTGATTTTTGCGCATATAATTCTTTGCTTTGCGCTTTTTGAGTTTTTCCTTTTCTAATTCAGTTAGAAGATAACTCTCATTAGTGGGGTACAAAGGGGTGCCGGCTTCTACACAAAATACATGTGAGGCAAATTATCCTTGATTAGTGTTGTAATTCGCATTGCTCTGTATGGCATTTTGCCAACTTGAAATGATGAACCAAGAATCCTTCCAATGGCCCAGCATCTGTGTGTTTTCCATCGAACATTCTTCTAAGTCTGTCTCTGTAGATCAGCTACTAAGTTGTTTAAGGAATATGGAGGAGAAGCTTCTTCCCTTTCTTTTGTACATGGGTGCCATCTCAGAGCCTTAATTTCTTGTCCATCATCATTTTAATTGCCCAGCTTAAACCAACTAGGGTAAATATCATGTTTTATAATTTCGTTGTTGAGGAATAACACAGTTGCAGATGCTGCATTGTTTCAGCTGAATTCTGACTTCTCCTTCTTTTCTGAGATTACTGATTATAATGGTCAAATACTCAACCAGAAAGCTTCCCACTTACAGTCGGTTAGATAACTAAAGTGTCACTTAGGCTTCTTTTCTTTTTGGCATGTCTCTTACTTGAGGTAATTTAGGATAATAGTGTGGTACGTGATATTTCTTTCTTCTTTTTTTTCTCCAGATTGTATTGGAAATGATTGAACTTCGTGAGTTGGATACTGCTCGTGCAATTCTAAGGCAAACTCAGGCAATGGGTGTCATGAAGCAGGAGCAACCTGAAAGATACTTGCGACTTGAGCATCTCCTTGTTAGAACATATTTTGATCCCAATGAGGTTAGGGTTCCTGTTTAATGAAACACGACCATTTGTTAGTGCAAAGTTTTGTCAATTTTAGCTTTTAGCTCTTTTATTCTTTTCTTATATTAAGGTAAGGTCCTGCTGCTTTTCTGTCAGAGTCACATTCCCTTATCAAATCGATGTTTTGGGATAACTTATATGATGTTATCATATTTCTTGATGGGGTCAAAGAATGAATCTTGTAAAATTGCCTAGATTATGTTGACCTTCTCGAGTTGGTTGTCATTTGGGCATGAAGATTTTTAAGGACTCTTTTCTGCTTTCAAATGTATGTGGGCGTTTCTTCCTACTCAGAGTACTAATTAAAGTAGTGAGTTAAAAAATTTAAAGGAAGAAGTTGATTCTGGAAAATTGCTTAGATTTTGACTGAACAATTTCATCATGGTTGGAAATTTGCTGGCTTGGATTTAGCACTCTTTTTTGGCCAATGGATGTAGTCTGGTGACTGCAACTCATCAGATGTTAGAGAGCACTTGAAAATGATAGGTAAATTAATAGGATCTTAGTTCCTATCATTGTGGCGACCACAAAAACAAATGAAAGAAAATGCCATGCTATTGTTAATCTTTATTGATAAACCTCTGGATCATCAAACTGTGCCGAATCTAAATAAGGATGAATTTCATGATCATTGTCATCTTGATCTTAGTTTTGCATGAAAAGCTAGCTGTTTTGACTGGAAAATTGATAGCAACAATGTGGTGGCCAGTTGTTTCGCAGCCAGGCATCCTTGCTTCTTGTGTGTGTGAGTGCCTGTGTGGCTACTTTTTTGGGTGCACATGTGTGCTTGTGTGTGTACACATGTACACATGCTATGTGTCAGCGTGCTTGCATGCTCATTTTAGTTTATATATTCCTTTTACAAACTCAATTTGGATCTATGTTTACATTTAATTAAAAAAAAATTGTTAATTGGTATAAGCTGATTTGGATGCATGTGAATATTGTTTAAATTATTATTCTATTTTTGGTACATTTTCTCCTATTATCTTCTTTTTCATATATGCTTACATGTTTTGTAGCATGTCTGAAGGTTGCATATTCTTTGCCAGGCTTACCAAGACTCCACAAAAGAAAAACGACGTGCACAAATTGCCCAAGGTGTAATCCATCTCCATCTTTCTTTCCCACTAAAATGTTATGGGGTTTCTCAATGTAATCTAATGTTTGACTGTTGCTTTGACAAGTATAATAATGCTTAATGTATGGTTTTGCCTGCTGTCTTCTGTAAAGAAAAAGGAATTCTTTCCTGTCTCGTTTACATGGTACAGCAGAACACTTGTATTTTAGACAGTGATGGAACTAATTTTTTAATCTCATTGACATTAAACTTACTTTAAAATACTTTTATCCTAAGGTTTTCATTGTCCTTTGCATGAATGACCTGAGAAAACATACTTTGATCTTCCTCCTAAACTCAGTTCATACATTGGACTGGGTAGAACAGGCAATTGGTGTTACTGAAAAGTGAAGGCTCATAGTACCAAGCATGTACTTTCTGGCTTGGAGTCTTGTTGTTACTTTATAGAAATGCTGCTTTCTTTTTTCTTTGGTGTGGTAAAAGATGAGCAACTGCCTGTTTTGCCTGCCCTGCGTTTGATCTTTTATGGTTTCTGGCTTCAATTATAGCCCTTATTCTGGTTCTTGACTTGAAATTTCGACTCACACTTCCATTTGGTTTCCTTCCTTCTGCTCTTTGGCATTTCTAAGCTCTTGCTGCAGAAGTTACTGTAGTGCCACCTTCAAGATTGATGGCCCTAGTGGGGCAGGCGCTCAAGTGGCAGCAGCACCAAGGTGTGGATGCAGATGCTTTCTCTTTCAATATTTGTCTAGTTTATATCTAGATTATTGTAATTTATTCTGCTACATTACTTGGCAGTAGCTTTGCTTTTTTATAGATTCCTTTTATCCTCTTCCCCCACTCTGTGCTTCTCTTTTCATATAATCCCACACTCGTATTTTTGAAGTTAACCTGTTTGGTTTTCCTTCATATATCTTTCTAATTAAAATAAAACTTAACTGAACAAATGTAATTTTTGAGCAAATTATATTAGACATCGTCCTTGGCTTTCCATGGCATGCATGACTTGGATGAAGTGGCAAACTATAACTGTAAATAAATAGGAAAGAGGATTATCTGGTGATGCTTAAGGTTAATACTTCATTTCCTTGCTTTAGATTAAAGTTTTACTGACATTGATTTTGAAATGTTCTGCATGCCTTTAGGATTACTACCTCCGGGAACCCAATTTGATCTATTTCGAGGAACTGCTGCTATGAAGCAAGATGTGGATGATATGTACCCTACAACTCTTTCACACACCATTAAGGTAGGCTTTATTGTGTTTATTTTCCCTTAGCTTGATTGACTTGCTGCTCAAATCTTGTCTAAATATATTTAACATAGACTCTTTTTTTCACCCATCGAAACCTTTTTTAGACTAAAATTAACTTTCTCATGCTCAAAGCTGGCCTGCTACACTTGACATGATGGAGGCTGATGACTGATACAACAATAGCAACCACCAAGTGGTGTTGGCTATGCAGATTCTTTTAGGGAATTGCCTTATGTTATATAGCACATACTTCCTTAATATAAAAAGGACCAAAAATCTCTCTTCAAAGTAGCCTCCTGTCTCTTTTGTTATTCTCTAGTCCCTCTTACCCTGTATGTTGCCCATTAAGTCAATAATCTCTTTATAAATATTAAAGTCCATCTTCACGTGTACAAATCATCATAAACAAATTCTCTAACATTATCCTCAAGTAGAACCATGCCAACCGTTCTTCCTGATCATGCAAGATACCAAATGCACTTTTTTCAACACATCCTCTTTGCATATAGGGGATTCTATCCATGACAAGTTCTCCATTCCTTTGTAAAGTGGATCCAAGTTGCTGAAATCGCTTGCTTTGGTATCTTCAAGTGTCAATTTTGGCTAATACTTGGGTTGAGTCGCTTAGTTTAGTAAACATCACCTCCATGTACTCCCTTTTTAATGACTCAAATAGAAACCCTTGGATTCCAAAGTTTTCTACATGGTTCTAGCTTCACATGAATTGTATCCACCAGTGTGATATCCTCGGCTAAGAGTATACATCAAGGAATATTCCTGTTATTAGGATATCCTCTTGTTCTTCCTCCAACAGCTTTATGATGTCTGTGATTGTTTCTGCATAAGTAATGTGAACCCCTTTATTCTCTATTAATCCTCCAAAGAACTTCTAGGAATCTATTATACACCTTTTCCAGATCCATTCAATCTCATCTTGATGTTATGCTTATGTGATTATTTACAATTATGGTAGTACCCTACTTACAATTTATATGCTGTTCAAGTTGATTATATTATTCTGACCAAAAAAAAAAAAAGAAAAAAAGAAAGTTGATTATATTATAAGACTCATTTATATCTTGTAATGATTCTTGTATAGGGTCGGCACCCTTTCGGTGCTAGTTCAATCAAATTTTGTCTTAACCAATTGTAAGAAAAATGATTTCACTCAGTATGAACAATGATTTTTGGTGCCACTCCAGTTGAGACAAAATAGTTATCATCAATTGTTTGAATCAAGATTTCTAACTAACAATGTGAAATAGGAACCAGATACAACAATTACCCTGACTAGAATACAGTGGGCACTCTCTTTTTCATTGATGCCCATTTTGTGAATGAATTGGTGTAGTTAAGTCAAGTTAAATCTTGAGACAAATTTAGATGAACAGCTTCAGATAGTATAAAACAGCAGAGTCGTTGCAATGTTGATGAAATGCAGAAGAATAGTGAAGAAGATTTCAAAAATGAAACTTACACTTTTTTGTGATCAGATGCCAAACTCTACTAATAAAGTCAACATTAATTTTGACAACTCTGTTGATAATTTTGTAGTAGTCGTGAAACTTTTATATAAGCTTCTGATGTCATGTACTTCGTGTGCTATACTGCAGTTTGGAACCAAAAGTCATGCAGAGTGCGCTAGGTTCTCGCCAGATGGACAGTTTCTTGTTTCTTGCTCTGTCGATGGATTCATTGAGGTAAGTGAGTTCAGAAAATCTAGGTTTAGTTGTCATTAGACAAAAAAAGGAAAAGAAAAGGAAAAATGATTTCATTTGTTGTTGTGGCTAGGTCTGGGATTACATGAGTGGGAAGCTCAAAAAGGATCTTCAGTATCAGGCTGATGTAAGTGCTTACTTTCTGTAACTTTTGTTGAAGATTGATGCTTGTGTTGTCCTGATGGCAGAAAAAGAAATTGGAAATGGTTTTACTTCACTTTGGATGGGCATCATGTGATTAGGCTTGGTGGTGCTTTCTTCTATCTTATTTAGATGCTAGGGTAAATTATTTTTTTATGCCTGATGATATCTTGCTCCTATGTGTGAAATACACTAGTTTATGTCTTTTTTATTTTGTAAGGGCAATGTTACTTTGGTACTGGTTATGTCTGAATGACAAGATACCACTTTCAGAACTAATGGTCTTTTTTCTAAGGTGGTAGGTCAACGGTATTAGCTTAAATGCACTGGTGCCATGAGGATGTCTAGGAAAATTTCCTTGTATTTTAGGATGTGGTCTTTTTAAATAATCTTAACATGGAGTTCATAGGAGGCCCAAGAACAGTTGGTATGCTATCTAACTATGAAAGAGTCTTAGATTTTATCGGAGGAAATTTCTTCTTATGCTTTGGCAATATGTGGCTTAACATTGTTGTGACTTTTCTTATGGCGTCTATTCAACTTTTTTGCAGGAGACCTTCATGATGCATGATGATCCCGTTCTTTGTGTTGATTTTAGTAGAGACTCGGAGATGCTTGCTTCTGGGTCGCAAGATGGCAAGATCAAAGTGAGTGAAGTTTCAATTGCTTGCGAGATTTGCAATTAAACTTAGCATGCATATTAAGAGCTGTTGTCTCTAGAACTCATTCTAATGAGTATGTCACCCTAGGGGTGATTCCAGAATTCCATTTGGGAAAAATGGAATAACTTTCCATTCGTGGTAAATGTGTAACATTATTTTTAAATTCTAAATCGTGTTGGTAAAATTGTGCTCCAGTAACTTGCTGGTGAGGTTACCACTAGTGGTTTATGAATTGTGTCAGCGATTTTTAACCATCAATGAAGTAGTAAGTAACCTACTATGTTATATATCTAATAATCAAAGCTAAATAATAATGGTGAGTGGTTATATACTGTTCGCTATTTAGATGGTAAAGTTATTTCATTGGTGGCAAATAGTTAAGCACTCACTTGTAAAATCTAAAACAAGTGGTAATCTAATATTAGGTTTATGGATGGTAAATTGTTATTTTATTGATAACTATTGAACAATTATGTGACCACTTGTAAAATCCTTAAACAAGTAGTAATTTATTATTAGGTTTGTAGATGATAAAAATTAGTCTTCCATTAGTGACTTACAAACGGTTTCACACCTGCTAAATCTAAAAGAAATGGTAGTTTACTATTGGGTTTGTGGTGGTAAAAATTTTTCTTTTGTGAGTGGTAAAATTGTTAATTCATTGTTAACTTACAAACAGTTATGGGCTCACTTGTAAGATCTAAAGACAAGTGGTGATCTACTATTGTGTTTGTGGATGATAAATTTTTTATTTCATCAGTAACTTACAAGCAATTGACCAGACTAATAAATTACAGTCACTTTTTATTTATCATCACATTTCAAATTCACCACCGGTGTTACATATTTACCATCCACGGAAAATATCGCATTTAACAAAAATAAGATATCGTTAGGTCTCTCATTGTGATGGAGGGAGGTAAACTAGATATGAACTATTTGTCCCTCTCCCGGGCCTTATGAAGTTCTTTGTAGTGATTGACTAGATGTGTGAAACACTGCATTTTGCTCTTCAGGTGATGTTCAGATTTTATGACTTTTTAGTAGTTCCATGTGCATTTCTAGATGAATCTTATGGGGAATAGTGATTCTTTCAAGATATGTGGTCATACACTCTTGCTTTTTTGGTACATTGGCAAGTTAAAATTTCATAGTTACAGCTTGTTGGGATTGATCATAAGAATCAATTCGTAGTTTTTGTATATGGGGTGGCTTCCCTCTAGAAGTCATTTTGTGTAAGAGTGGTAACCCCTTGGTACTTTTGCTATAGAAATTTGTTTATTAAGCTTCAATTAGGGACAGTAAAGAGTTACTTGTGGTGAAGGGGTGAGTGCAATTAGTTGAACAAAACTAAACTATCAAAATTTTGGAAGTGGTATTACCTTTAAAGCATTAAACATCAAGGGCAGATGAATATTAAGTCGTATTGCCTTCAATACATGAACTTCATGTGTTGTCTTCTCTTTTTGTTTTATCAAGAAAAACTAGCATCCAGAAAGTTACTTATTCAAGAAAAAAGCAGATGTCTACCATGGAAAGTAAATACGCGGAAAATGACTTTTTATTTTTGGACAGATGTGGAATATGACTTATATAAAGGAAAAATTGATGTTTTTACTGTTGGTTTCTTTGTCATCAATATGTCATAAAATACACAATTTCTAATATCTTGTCAAAAGTTATTTCCAAAAGCTTCATACCATAAGTGTGAAAAGATGCATCTACTGTATTTTCACTTCAACTTGATAGAGATGGCTACAGATCTCACATGGGAGATTTCACCTGTTCCTCCACTGATACTTTTGCATCTTGTCGCATTACTAAATGTAAACTTAAAGAGAGAAGGCAGCAAGAAAAGTTAATTTCTTCGAATTTTGCATCTTTCTCTTCCAACTGATATAAAGATCTGTTTTCCCTTTCCCTTTTCGCATTGTATTATGTAACTGTAGTCTGTATGTAATCTTAAAGAGAGGAGGCAACGTGAACTTGTAACATGATTGTGTTGCCATGTTGCATATGCAGGTAGTCACTGATTTCTCAAGTTTATTGTTTATTTGTTGTTGGACAACACATCTTAGATTGTAGAAACTTTTTGCTGATGAAAAAATTGGCAGTATCCAGATCCGCTCGATGAGTGGACGGTGTATCTGTTTCTCACAGTCCTTCAATAAGTGTCCATGATTACATCATTGTTTGTGACGTAATAAGATTATGACCCACCTCTTTGGTATTGTGTTGGTTAATAGCTGCTGCTTTTTCAGGTTTGGCGAATAAGAACAGGTCAATGCTTGCGTCGTCTTGAACGTGCACATTCTCAGGGTGTCACAAGTGTCCTCTTTTCCCGTGATGGCAGTCAGTTACTCAGTACCTCCTTTGATGGCTCAGCCAGGTAGTCGCTGATTTGTGAAGCTTCTTGTTTACAAGTTGTTCGAACATGAAACTTTGTACCTCATATTATCTGTTTGATATGCTTTTGTTGTCTTATTTTGAGTATCTTATTCATTCTAGCCTATCATTGTATTGAAGGCCCCAATTGGATGATTTTGCTAAGAACTTTGGACCCACAGAGAGCACATTAATATAGAATTATTCACGCATACTGTTTATTTAACTGCCATGATTCTTTGAGAATACTTGGATGTTTGTTGCTTTTGTCATATGTTTATGAACTACATGCAAGTTCTGGTGATGCAGAATCCATGGCCTTAAATCTGGGAAGCAGCTGAAAGAGTTTCGAGGCCACTCATCTTATGTGAATGATGCAATATTCAGCAATGATGGCAGTCGTGTTATTACCGCCTCAAGCGATTGTACTGTAAAGGTAGTACTATTGTTTCTCAAGATTTAAAATGGTTCCTTTCCTCTTAGTAAGCCGCTGATCCTATCTGAGCTCTTATAGGTCTGGGATGTTAAGACTTCAGACTGTCTTCAAACATTTAATCCTCCACCTCCATTGAGGGTAATCACTCCGGAAATGCACATTTTTATTTTCTTTTGCAATGTCTATTTTTACCTAATATTGGTATGATCCTGTCTGACTTTCAGGGAGGTGATGCTTCTGTTAATTCTGTTCATCTCTTCCCAAAGAATGCTGATCACATCGTTGTTTGCAATAAGACGTCATCAATTTATATCATGACTCTACAGGGACAGGTGCTGGAATCATATAAAGATCTGTTGACTGTTGCATTTATTTTGAAGTCCATATCAGTAGCCATTAACTCAATTGCGGAACTACTATTGTTGCATGAGATTGCTCCATCATTTCAATATCATTACATCCTTTTTTTTCTTTTTTTGGTAAAAGGTAAGTAGTCCTTACATCCTTTTTTCTTCTTCCATTCCTTTTAAATTGATCTAACCTAGTAGTTGAGCCTGCTGGAAGGTATAAACTACTTCAGAACGAAGCTATATCCACTTAATGAGTTGAAGACATGCATTCTCTAAAATATACATAATTTTTATTTCTAGGACAGTGTAACCTTATGAAAAGATTTCTTGTTTGGATCATCCCTTTCTTGGTCAATTTTCACGAGTGTGCTACCCATCGGATGATATGTTCCATTGGAGTGGTCAGAGATAGGAAAATTAGTGTTGGGTTTTTCCAGTGGTAAATAGTTAAGAATTACTCAAAGGGCTTTCACATGGTTCTCATCACACACACCATTAGAGGTTCTGTTTGTTTGGCATACTAGAAGAGTTAATTATGAGGTTGTGAAGCTCAGTGAGTTCTACGGTAGTATTGATCTTTGTATGGTCCAATTATTTAAGCTTTTCACTGGTCTCTTTGATGATCGTTCTAAAATAAGAATCTAATTCTGATACATGAATGTGCACAATATCATGCATGATTTGATGTGATCTGAAGTTGACTTGGTGCATCATGTCAGCTGTGCCCCTTTACCCATGTTTTGCTTCTTGTTTTGCTATTTACTTCTGTATTTGGAGTAAAATGAGATGTTACCATGGTATACCTTAAATTTGGTGCCCCACTGCTGCACTGTAGCTGGCTAAACTGCCAGTTAAGCTAAAGAATATGATAGATCTAGATGGAAGCATCAATAAAAGAATTGCATCTCTTTTTGTTTGTTGCATTTGTCTTTCCGTCGCTATCTGTTCTGATATCACTTTTGGGTTTTGATATTGGCACAGTATTTTTTGTTTGCATTGTTCCTTGGCCCCTTTTTTGCAAGATCTTTTAGTTGGTCATAAGTGGGAAAGCAAACGAGTTGAACTTAAGTAATTTAGTTTTTCTGTTTTTACATCAGCAAACAAAGTAATTCTTTTGGGAAACTACTCTACAGGTGGTGAAGAGTCTTTCATCTGGTAAAAGAGAGGGTGGAGATTTTGTGGCAGCCTGTGTATCACCAAAAGGTGAATGGATTTACTGTGTCGGTGAAGACAGGTATAGTCTTGATTGCTGCTTCCTTTTGATTCTTGTCTGTATGCTCTGTGTTGGAGCATCACGATTCCCAATCCAGTCAACTATTGTGCATAGTTCGGTGACTCATGCAAGCAAATAAGCAAATTTCTTCGGTATTGTTGAAATGAACATTAAGAGTACATTTTCACACTTAGTTCTTTGCTTGTTTATCACCTAATTTGGTTTATTGATTAATGCTAGTCTAGCTTGTGAAGTCCTTCCTGATAGATAAATACTGGTATCAGCTCTATTTTAAGGCAGAAAAGAAGGGCTGCCCAATCCTGTATGCTGGCCACTAGAACAACCCAAAAATTGGAATAAAAAGACGACCATAAAAGAGAGTACAAAATATGGAAATTACAGGATACTAGTGAGTGCCGAATTTCCTTTAGGAGTGTTGTTCCCTTGTCCAGTGAATCACTGATACCACACTTCTGCTTAGGAGCAGTTAAAAGTGTCTATCATGAAAAATTAATCTTAGATTTGCAGTAACTGCTTTGTAATTTTTTTTGTAGTTTGGACCTGTATAAGCTATTTAGATTATAGTGCTTGAAACTTGTGGGTTTCACATTGTGTCACTCTACTGGTGCCGACTAGTACAGATAGACCCATTCTATGAAACTATGACAGGCATATTACCAATACACGGCAGATTTAGTGCTCTGATAACATCAAGAGAGCGGGTTAAAGTATCCACATTCCTTGTCCATGGGGTTGTGTTGGCCTTATATTTTATGTCATCTTACTCCAGCTATCAACTTAAGCTTTTGGTCGGTGTTCTAATGGTGTGGATATTAATTTTGGGGTAATTACATTCAGTATCTTATATTTAAAGAATACTGTTGATTAGTGGTTGATCATAAGATGTTCCATGGACTAGGTTGAATTAAGAAATCTTCTCTTCATTAGTTGATCATGCAAGGGGTGGAGCAGTTGTGCCATTTAGTTATCATCAATAATATGATTAGATTGACTGGATTCCGGGTTGTTGTTATGGTTCCTCATCGCAGGCCGGTCAATGAGTTCTATTCCTCAGAACTTTTTATCAGTCATTTCTTTGTTCTTCTTTCATTTATGAGTTTCTATGGAATTGCACTAATAGTGGACAACTTGCAGGAATTTGTACTGTTTCAGCTGCCAGTCTGGGAAATTAGAGCATCTTATGAAGGTAATATCATTGTTAGCTTGCCACAAAGTCATCATGGCATTTTGGAATCGCTAATGAACTTTTAACTGCAAAGTTATGCATTTTGGTGCTTGCTTTATGCTACTAATTAGAAGATGTGGCACTTGCCTCAGCTAATAGTTTTCTTTCCAATCTGGCGCTTTGTACCTTCTAAAATCCGATGCAATAGAAAGAATGCATCTCTATCACATATTTACGGTGTTTGTAGTGATACTATTTTTCGCGATCCTTCGTACTGCCAAGACCATTATGGATATAACGTAGTACATTATGCAATAGCTGTTACATATCCATAAGAGCTAACGTATAATAGAGATACCTTAACTGCCCTTCTTCTCTCTTTCCTCCTTTCTGGAATGGTGGTGGGATAATTTTTTAGTGCTTCATCTAGGCTATATATTCAAATGTGATTTGAAATTCTGGATGGACTGCAAACTGTACCTTTTGTTTTTGGAATATAGACTAATTGTTGTTGGATTGCACTTCTTCATGTTGATTCACTTTCTAATAAAATAAAAAATAGCAAAGACGGTGTGAGACTCATTTTACCTTGGTATTGGCAGGTTCATGAAAAGGATGTGATCGGCGTAACACACCATCCCCACCGTAATCTTGTTGCAACGTACAGCGAAGATAGCACGATGAAACTGTGGAAGCCTTGACGTAGTATTTCTCATCTTGCGACTTTGCAATTGTTAGACTGTTGTAGATGTAATTGTCATTTCATTTATTGACCGGTGAAAGATTCCGAGTGTATTTTAGGGAAAGAGCAGTTATAATCTCCTCATTGGCCAACATTTTGTTGATATGCGTTTCGACAAGACCCTGTAATGCATCGGGTTAAACCCTTTCAAACCTGCTGTGTAACATGCATATATAGTTCAATGTCGATTGGAAAATGAAGCAAGAAGTTGTTATGCAGGGACAATTAGGTTCTACTGTGACAGTGCGATGTGCCGAGTCTGTGTCACCAAGACTAATTTGAGGATCGGGCCATTGGTCGGGGGTCGTTTTATATTGAAGACCAGGCTCTGGTCAGGTCGGGCGGTGCAAGATGGGTACCGAGACGGAGTCAGCTAGAGTTTAATGTTAAGATCATGGCATGGCGCATTTTTGAGTTTGACGGGCGACTAATATTGAATGATACTTTAGAGTTGAATGCCCAGCAGTTCCATGATAGCTTGTGTCGTGATTGAAGTGGCTAGAACAGGCAAACTTGAATTTTGATTTCGGCTGAAGTCAACAATGAGAAAAAAAGGAAAACCTGAAAACGGATGGGCGACAAGCAACGCAGAGGAACACGGCGGTGGAGATTAAGGCCTCGCGTGGTAATGTTTTTGTTCCTTTTCTGTTCCTGGGAATAGAAACAAAAAAAAGTTTCTGTTCCGAAGAACGGTTTTTGATCAAAGAACGCGTTTGGTAATGTTTGTTAGAGAATAAAAAATGAATAAAACACGTTTGGTAAATTTTATTCTTTTTTTGTTTCTTTTAATTTTTTAATATTTTTATTTTATTTTTCATTTTTTCCTTTATTTTTTATTTTTTTCTTCTTTCAGCCGGTAGCCTCACTCATCCATGGCGAGGCTCGCCGTGGTTGGGCATGGCTCGGCCTCGCCCACGCTGGCGACGCCTCGCCTCGCCGGGGGCCAACTACACTCAACCTCGCCGGATCTGGGCGAGCCTGAGCTCGCCCACCCATGGCGAGGCTCGGCCTCGCCCGTGCCGGCGATGCTCGGCCTTGTCGGGGGCCGGCAACGCTCCGGCGACCGGCCAAAGAAAAAAGAAGAAAAGAAGAAGAGAGGAGGAGGAGAAGAAGAAGAGAGAGAAGAGAAATGTTTCTCCAAAATTGTTTCTGGAACAAGAAGTAAAAAATTTTTGTTTCTTTTTTTTATTCCCAGAAACAAAAAAAAAGTGTTCAAGAACAGAAATAAAGAACAATTCCATGCAGGCCCTAAATGAATTCACCTTAAGAGTACGGCTGCATCGATAGACTGGACAGAGGCTGGCGATACTTTGGTTCGAACCCACCGTTCAACTCAGCGACACTTCTCTTCCGTCGGTGCCTTTCAAGATCATTTCGATAGAGATGTTTCGGCTTGCTCGGAATCTAAATCGAGGAAATGCATGAATTGGGGAAGCGAAGTGCGACACTTTTTGACAGACCAATATCAACTCAAAGGAATGGGGTAACTCGACACTTAATTTCAGGTTCCACATGCGGAATTGTGATATCATGAAACACCTTGAAATCCGTTTCTTCTCCATGTATAGCTTAGCATCCCCCACAAATCTCACTTTCTGGGGGAGACATGAATCCCGGTCTTCCAAGCAAGAAGCTGAAATTACCCAGTATATCGAGAACTTGAAAGGCAAGCGAGAAGCATGAACTTAAGGTTCCGCCAGGACTTGGAACTTGTCCATCGAGGTAAGAGCATCATGAACCGAACCGAATTGAAATATTCGGTTTTTTCGGTTCAGTTCTCATTAAAAACCAATATTTTTTTTATTGGTTCGGTTTTTATCGGTTAACCGAACACCGAACAAAACCACAAACCGATAAAATCAAACCATTAAAAATTCGGTTATTAGCTGAGAGCAAGTAGAGACATAAATCAAACCGATAAAATCAAACCACAAGCCGAGGGATTGTGGATTGAAATGAGGGAGAAGAAATTGCAGTTCCGGACAAAAAAGAGTTGGCCTTAGAAAGAGAGTCCGAGCACCCATTTTTTCGCATCCGCTATACTCATTTCGGGCTGGACGGAATTTTTTATTTTATTTATTTGTAACTTATCTTTTAAGCAAAGAAGTGTACTTTAATTTCCTTTTTCTTTTCAAAATCAAATCTATTATTGTACTGCTTATGAGTTTATAATATGAAAATCTAATTTAGAATGATGAATTTTAATATTACGATATTATTATAAGATTGTACAACTAATCCTAATTTGGACAATATATGATTAAATTTTAATAGAAATATTCTCTAATTCTTTAAAAATGATAACGATATTCAAATAGTCTAAGTATATATAACTTAGAAAAATTAGCATTTTGCTGTGGCACCGACTAAAGTGGCGCTCTAAGGGAAGTTCACCACAAATTGACATGTGATACTTCTATTTAGCAACACATTTCTCCCCGTGAAAATTCCAAATTCCTCCTTCACAAAAACTCCAACTTCACCTTTTATTTAACATAAAATTTTCCCCATTAATATTATTTTACTAAATCTAATGTTTTCATGATCCCGGTGTGATAGACAGATTGCGAAAAGAAAATATTAAAAAAAAAAAAAAAAAAGCCGTGCGAAGAACGTGCTATTGTACATCTTTACAATCTGATCATACACACTTATTTTTTTTTTCTTGTTAGCAAGATCCATTGGTAAAAGGAGTTTTAATGAAACTACTATATTAAAATGAGAAAATTATCAAGAAAGTTCTAAATTCATTGTAATTATGTCAATTCGGTCATAATTTTTTTTAGTTGATTGAGTCATAAATCTCTTACAATTGTGTTAATTCAATCCGTTTGGTGAAATTTGGCCAATTGGTGCTAATGTGGCATGACAGACTTTGATGTGGATAATTTTAATAATATTTTAATATTTTTCAAAATTATTAATTATTTTTTACTTTTTTTGCTTTCTCTTTATTTGTTTTCTTTTTCTCCTTCCTTTGGTTGATCGTTGGACCAAGGAGGCGACCTCATCGACTAGTGTTAAGGTGAGACCCAGGTTGAGCTCACCCTCGCCCATATTTGGTGAGGGCTCGCCTTGTGAGTGACTAGGTGAGACCGACCTCGCTAGATCTAGTGGGGGCTTACCCCTCGCTACTAGTTGTCAAGGTCGCCTTAGTCCAACAACCAGCCCTTGCCCCTAACTGGTTGCCTTGATCCAGCAACTAACCAAATGAAGGAGGAGTAAAAAATAATAAAAATAATAATAATAATAAAGAGAAAGAAAAGAAAAAATAACTAAAAAAATTAAAATTGTTTATGTTAGCATTGGTTAGAAGGCCAGGACTAGTCAGCCAAAATTAATTGAATAGATTGAATCGACACATATAAAAATTTTAAAATTGAATTGGCAAAAAAAAAAATCAATAAAATTAGCACAATTATAACGAGTTTAGAATTTTTTTGGCAATTCTCTCAAAAAGAAATATCGAAGATAATGTAGAATTAGATAAAAAAAAGAATATAAAATATAATGATGCAATTGAAAGCACATGCAATAATACTTTTACTATTTATTACAGTCGTTAATTGCCAAAAATATTGATTAACAAATGGAGTTTTGTGTGAGGACAAAAACCACTAAAAATCTCAAATTATGTCAATTGATTATATTTTTTTTTTAATAACACCAAAACTCTCAAGATACATTTACGCTTACTTAAAATTTTACCAATGAGTATCATTACAAAAGCTGTCTACATTGATAATGAGAGACGAATAGTATCAACACCCACATAACTTAAATGAAATGAAAATTACGATGATTTGATTGAAATATCTAATAAAACTTTGAGGGAATATGAAAATTTGAAGATTTTTGATATGGTAAGAAAAAGTTTGGAGTAAATTTGTTATAGCGAGTATAATTTGAAGTTTTAGATATATAAATGGAAGAATCTATGCAAAGCGCAGACGACGACCCTAATATTTCTTCAGGGTCCTCTGCTGGGACTCAAATCCAGCACAAGCGGGAGATACAGGAAGAGAGAGAGAGAGAGAGAGAGAGGGGAAGAGATGGAAGACGCCAAGCTCGATCTCATGAAGGAGGTCAACTCTCATCTTCATCTTCATCTTCATCTTCATGTGTGTTCGTGTGTGGGTGTATCTCCTGAAAATTGTACCTTTCTACTGATCACAAAAGCCATGATGGTATCGGATGTTTCTTTCAGATGAGAAGCCATGAAGTCGCCATCGCCGAACTCAACAGCCTTCGGCCTTCTCGGGTACCTCCTCAAAACCCTAATCTCGAAATCCCTTGCACCCCCTCTCTTTTGAGCATTCGATCATCCAAAAAAGCTGCGATCTTGATCCTGACCCGTGCGCGAACGAGATGGGTTTTATGGGTTAACGTGCTTCTTTTACACTGTGCGAAGTGACCCATGATAGATACTGGGATTGGTTTATGTGGGTTGTGCTGATTCAGTCGAATTGGGTGTTGATGAGTGCATATGTTGTAGCTGCTGTTTATTCAGAAAAAAGTTATTTAGAGAGACTAAAGAAAGCTTCTTGCTGCAGTAGGAATGAATTCGTCGTAAAACGGATGCTTTTGTGTGAAGATCTTTGCAGAATAACGTGGCAATTTCTTCTATGTTCCAGAATAGATCGAAAGCTGTTGTTTTTTAGTGATGTTGCCCGATGGACCAGTGATTTCTCTCTTTGACATGTATTTTAAATTTGATTCACGATCACAGGAAAGAAACACCCTCTGTTTTTTCATTTTTATTATTGGGAGGGGAGTTTATTTATGTCTGTTTTCTTGGTCAGTCTGTTTATCAGAGAAATGGGAACATCTACTTCAGAACCACCGTCCAGAAGGCGAAAGCCTCGGAGCAAAGTATGTGATCTGTCCTGCTGATCGGGTGACAAGACTTTTCATTCTGTTATATTAGCTTATATGATCGATGCTGATACTGACTACTTGGCAGAGCAAGTCGATTCGGCCAAAGCGAAGCTGGAGAGGCTAAATGCACCGTGAAATTAGCACAACCTGGCAGATGGCAGATAGCTGACTCTAAAGCTTCCTCTGTTCTTCAATCTTTAGCAACAAGGTACTCGAGATTATCGCTTGACTATGAACAAAAGTTTGATGAGAAGCGCCTTTGGAGCTGTAGTTTTGCATACTTTTGCTCTGGATCCCATTTGAATTTCTCTCACATGGGTCGGCTAATGGTTAAATAGGAGCCACCCAGCTATTGTAATAAGCATAGTGGATGGCACTACATGCTTGGAGTTCAACTGGTATCAGAAACGATAAATGCATTTTCTGTACTAGTCTTGTTTGATATTGAGTAACTGTTGCCATTTTTGTTGACTCGTGTGCCTGCTTGCCGTGTACATTCAGATTGCCATATTCTCTGCTTTTTCTCAACACCACCTCTTCCCTGTGCTAATTTGTGCACACTCCCCCCAAAGAAGAATAACAGAATAATTAAGCATGAAAATCCTATTATTAAACTTTGGCTACTGATTGTAAAGTTAAAAATTCAAGAGCAGCAGTATTTGGTCTCTTGCATTACCTTTATGTATAGAATCTGATTGAAATTCAGTCAAATATGTGGCGAACTTATGGACTGGGAGTGATGCACACTGAGCTAATCTAAGCAGCCAATGGGTCCACCTACAGAATGAGATTTTTCCTTCTTCCCCTCACTCCAGTTACCGAACATAAGGATATTCGGAGATAAAACAAGGTGGTTTCTGGATATGTAGCATGCTAGAGAAGGCACAGCAATGAGCGATAATCGATCTCGTGTAATCAGCCATGGTATAGCTGACTAAGGTTTGTTCGGAGGCTTTCTGCATGTCTCTTCTAGAAACAAAACGAACTGGGTACTACCAAACCGACTCAAATTCAAATTCCAAGTGAAACCAAATTTACTTGTTTACTTCATATTTACAGATATCCTGAGTCTGTGCGGCAGGTGACGATATCCTGCTGCTATTATCGGCGACAAAGACCTTCAACCATTTGAATCTTTTCACAGATAATCAATCGAGGCAAAACAAATATCATAATTTCAGCAGTTAAGTATTTGACATCTGTTTCGCAAGTGACAATCTGAATGTTAAACCTCCTGGATTGTAGATGTAGATATCCAATATCAACACATTGAACTAATTCGAATGTTAAACCTCCTGGATTGACTTCTGCAACAGCACAGCACAACTGCCATAGTCACAAGCGATGCATAAACTGAATTTGGTAACTTTGGCACCACTTTGCCAAGACTCCTGGGACACCGTCGGCGGTTCTCTTTTTCACCATTGCATCAGTAGGTGCCATGACCAATGTGGCAATTGGTCTATGATTGACGACTATAATTCTGTCCGATCTCAGCCGTGGGATGAACCTCGCGAATTCTTCACAATGGATTTCTCTGTCCAGGTTGACATCGCAGTCCTGTAAGCAAGGCAACGATATGACTTCCCAGCAGAGCCACCGCTGGATGCATGCGTCAGTTAATTTGTACATATATTCATTCACAATTTTCTCCTCCTCCCGAACCCATCAATCAAACACCAAAATGAAGGCTACAACAACCATCATATCAATGAGGATCCTTTCAAGAATTCCAAATGAAACGCTTTTCAGACTTCCACGGAGAGACATACTCTCGTTTGAGTTCTTCGGGCCTCTTCAGTTCAACTAAGGAGTGGTATCAAACATCTTGAGTTCAACTAATCGTTGCTAATGTCCTATAACCATTAAGGCCATAAGTTCTACAGCTTGCACAATGTGATCATCCATATCTTCCATGTCAACTTCAACTTACGTGATCTCTAAATCTGCCTTCAATTTGATTGGAGGCCATACACATTTTAGCACCAATGCTTATTATAGTCATTGCAGAGCCCAACGCATCTTTTCTCTGGGAAGCTCGGAGGCAGCAACTGAATGGCATGCCAAAACTTCACGGGCCACACCAACTTGTCTCAAATAGAGATATGAAGCTGTAATAGAACACTTCTTCAAAGGAATCCGTACTCTAGAAGTCCAAAATCCTGACGCGGTAATAGCTATGTAAGGAAGCTCTCATTGCAGAGAAAAAGAAGAAAAGAATGTAGAGGAGTAAACTTCATTACAGCATTATGGACTTTGGGAGTACCATTATGGATGCAAGAAAAGTACCTATTATCATATTTCGGACTTGGTCTTTGAAGGAGGATCAAAATGTGAACTCGTAGGAATAAGTACACTAATAGTGCCATAAGTTGTGTACGACGCTTACTTTAGTGTCAAAAGTTTCCGTCAAATCATTTAAGTACAAAAAAATTTGAAAAATACTCACTTTGGTGCCAACGCCGATCTATTCAGCCGGAAATCCGACGTGGTCTTTTTTTATTAATTTTTTAAGTTGATGTGGCTTACCGGAGAGTATAGTCAACATTTAAACAACAAAACGACGCCGTTTTGTATTTTTCCCCCAAATTCAAAACCCTAAATCCCCAAACAACGCCGTTTTGTGTCGTCTTCTTCCCCAAACAGATCCAGCAACACCAGCAGCACAGAACCAGCAACACCAATAATTTTCCGAAAAAGAAACCACACATTTGCTTCTGCCCTCCCCTAGTAGTTTTCCCCCATTTTCAATCACCTTATCAACCTTTCAAATCCCTGAATCTCAGCCCCACCACCGCCTTTTCCCAAGGAATATCGTTGGATGTAGAGGAAACGCGAGCTCAAAGAATCTCCAGAAGCATGAGCGATCTAGTCAATGGTAGCCGCAAAGATCTGGAACACCACGGAGGTTGTCGGCGAAGCCAGTTGTGACGAAGGGTGACGAAGGCGGCGGCCGTGGCCCCACCATCCCCTCCTCCGCCCTCAACGTCAACACCTCCCTCTCTCTTGGGATTTTCTGTTCGTTTTTTTTTTTTTTTACTTTTGTCTTACTGTGGCAAGCAACTACGATGGAGGTCGAGGGATGGCGGCCGAGCAACGGTGGCCGAGGGACAGCGGCCAAGTAACGGTGGCCGAGGGACAACGGCCGAGCGATGGCGGACGAGCAATGGCGGACAAAAAAACCCTAATTTCAATCTCCAAATAAAAAAAATGGCATCGTTTTTGTGAGGTTATCTACGTAGGATGGCAAAACGATGTCATTTTCTTAAGGAAAATGGAAAATGACGTCATTTAAAAGGCTTCTCGGTTTTTTTTTTAAATATAAAAGCTACATAATCATTTTGGCCGGAATCTATCGTCGGTGGCACCAAAGTAATCATTTTTCCTCCGATTTAGCACTTAAATGATTCGGCGGAAACTTTTGACACCAAAGTGAGTGCCGTACACAACTTATGACACCATTAGTGTACTTATCCCCAGAGATTCTTACTTGTACACAAGCAAAACAACTTAATATGTTGTAAAATCTGTTGGAAAGTATGAAAAAATAAGGACAAAGAACAAATGTCGGAGACGGGCAAGCCTTTTTGGATGATGCTGCTCCCTGAAGTATGAAATTGGATAATTCCACTCATTGAAGTACGAAACTCGGTGCTATCATTTCTTGCTATGAAGCTCACAAAGGAGTTGTGGATACTACTATACAAAAAACTCCATCGGTTTTCCTCCCAAGATACCACAAATCAACCTCTTTACTTTGCACAAAATAATTAGAAGAAATGAGAATGACAACTTCATACGTAAAATCCAACAAATAAATAGAAAGAAAAGAAAGAATTCTTGTTTTGGTATGTTTTGTTTCCGATTTAGAGATTCTCTTTATAGGCAAATGAAGGGAAGGGTTTATAAAGAAACAAATCGACTCAAATGTTGTAAAACATTTACAAATTGATTGCGGTCAAAATTTCTTTAGAGCCGTTACAAAACAAAGTCTTTGTACATTTCAAAACTATTGAAATATCCAACAAGTCCCCACACATTTCAAAAGGTTTTGAAGATAAAATAATATAAAAGCTAGATTAAACTCAATTGAATGTAATGCATCTAAATTGGTGCCTTTTGGGATATGAACCAAACCTAGAAAGAATAAAATATAATTCACAAAATCATTAGTGAGATTTAAAACTTCTATGAACCAAAAATTTCTTCATGGTAGGAGTAGAACGGTAAGAAGTTCCATTTTTTTTTCTTTCGCTTTTTGCGTTTGTCTTTTGTTAGTATTTAGATATAATCTAAATAAAAATACATTTAACATTTATCATGTTTCTAACAACTTAATGTTTCATATATTGATAAATTTTCTTCCATTTTTTTTATTAAGATTGGCTAGATAATTAGATATATAGTTTGGCTCAAACAATTAAATAAAAATAGTTAATTATTTCTGTGTTCATAAGTCATCATAAATATAAATTTTTAATCTTCTATGTAGCTTTTTTGGATAAAAATATGAGATATTAAATTAAAATTAATAATATGACATTTTAATTAAAATCAATAACTTTATATTGCTTTGTATTTATCAATGTACGCATTAGGATTAAATTTCCTTTTAAAAATCCATTTTCAACCTATCGATTTCACACCTAGTGTTAAATCAATCAATCTCCAATTCAGAATAATCATCAATTCACATAATATTGTTTACTTCCTCTAGTCATAATATGTTTCAAATCACCTAAATCAATATGAAGTAAACTCAGCAATTCAAATTCTCTATCTATATAAATATAAGGCTTTTTAGTTGCACATAGTATACATTTACTAAAACATGCGTTTCTAATCCCAAAAATCAAACATTATTTTTGTATTTTCTTAATATAGGTAATACTAACATGTCATAATCTATCATGCCATAAATCAATAGATTTAACCAAGTAAGCATAGGTAGTATTTTCATTGATAACGCTAGAAAACAAAAAGTCATAAATACAATGTAACCCTTTCTAAGCAAGGACATTATTTTTTTTTATTTTTTTTTATTTTTTTTATTTTGGTACCCAGGGAACCTCTGTGCGCCATCTCGCAGTAGAATAAACCCTAGAGGAGCATGAGAGTCATGACCATCCTTTCTGCCCTGAGCAAGTCGTGGGTTCATTTCCAACAAGGAAAACAATGCAGGGTCACCACCATCATTTCTGCCCAAGGCAAGTCATGGGTTCCTTTCCAACAAGGAAGACGACACAGAGTCACCACCATCATTTCTGCCCAAGGCAAATCGTGGGTTCATTTCCAACAAGGCAAACGACGCAGAGATTCAAACTCCAGACCTCTCCCGAAAGGAACTGAAGCTCAACCACTACGCCGCCACCACGAGTGGTGCAAGGACATTATTTTTTACCATTACAATCTTGTAAAATTCAAAGATCTCCTTCAATCCAACCTTTCCCAAAAGAGATACAAAAACTAGGTTACCCTTATATTAGTGCATCATTTATAGACAAAGTCTTGCCAAATGTGAGTTCAAGATTAATTTTCTATTTCTCAAGAACTCGAGCAATTCTCAATCACCAACATAAAAAATCTCTCCTCCTTCCCCTACTAGAGTGTAGAAGGAAAATGCATTTTTGCTTACACATATATTTGGAAGCACCTAAGTCTTCATGCTTTGACATTGGCCATAGTATTGGCTTGAGAAATGACCACAGTGATGCTGTTAGAGTCATTTGAATTTGGTTTATCAAGATTATCATTTCTCATCTCATTCTACATCGCGCTGCATAATGACCTGGTTTACCACAAACATAGCAGAAGCCTTTCCTTTTGAAGGTGGGGTGAGCAACTTTGGGTTTGTATTCAAGATTTTCCTTATTATTTTTGTTTTGACGATTTTGTGGTTTGCCTTGCATCAAGTTTGCGTGGGTAGCAATGTCCGTAGCTTTGGAAGCCTTGATCACCTTGTGGGCTATGTCCTCATTGAGAATATGAATAACCAGATCGGCCAGTGACAATTGCTCATCTTTGTGCTTGAGTTGTTGCTTGTAATTGTTCCAAGATTCCTATAGCTTTTCGATCAACAACCCCACAATAAATTCTTCTTGTAAATTGATGTTTTCTGCCTTCAAGTCCTCCACCAACTTGTGATATTCATTGATCTGTGTCTCGATCTCCTTATCATCAGACATTTGCCACCGACAATAATTTCTGATCACACATTTTTGTCTACCCATATCTTTGGCTGTGTACTTTGCAACCATGGAGTCCCATATTTTTTTTGCTTCTTTATATGGGCAATAGACATCAAACAATTCATTAGAAAGTGTACTGATAATTGTGTGCCTACATACCTTATTAGCATGTAGCCATTGTTCTCGCAGCTTATTGTCGGTTGGTTCGGCCTCCGTAAGTGCAAAAGCTACCCCATGTACATCTAGAATGGAGAAAACTCTTTCTTGCCACCTTTTAAAGTTGTTGCCATTAAAAACTTCAATCTTTGATATGTCTAGAAGTGCTAGTGGTGGCAGAACAACAGGTGCGGCGGGGATGGATGCATCAATGGTGGCGGTGGCGGCAATGGTACGAGTGGTGGTAGCAGCAATTATATGGAGTAACCACATTGTTGTAAAACCTGTTGGAAAGTATAAACAAAAATAAGCATAAAGAACAAATGTCTAAAGCATACAAGCACTGTCCACAAAGATAATTAACAGTGATCCTCCTAGGATTACAATAGATCTTTATCTTTACTCCATACTAAAAAAATAGAGGGAACATGAAGAACAATGTTATATGTAAGACCCAACAAATAAATGAAAAGAAAAGAGGGAATTTCTTGCTTTTGATATGTTTTATTTGTGATTTGGAGATTCTCTTTGTAGGCAAATGAAGGAGAGAGTAAATTAAGAAACAAATCAAATCAGAAGCTACAAAACCGTTATAAATTAATGAGAAATGATTATATAACCGTGTAATAGTGTCACGGTCATACCTCAACCTGTTATAAATGGTAAAACAATTATAGAAATCATGGGAGGACCCGCCTTTGGCCTCGTGGCCAGCATTCCACCGTGAGACTGTTACACAGTTATGCTAGAGGTGTTCTGATTGCAGTTAAAATTTCCATTAGAGTCACTACAAAACCCTTGAAATATCCAATAATATAGATCTTCAAACCTTAGGTTAGCTCTTTCAACATCTCTTACCGCTAAAATTTCCTCATTTGCCTTTGCCCCCATTCCTTTCCTAAATAATATGCTAGAACTGTCAAAAGCATCTAAAAAGTTCACTAACAATTGCTTGCGCTTATCAACTAATGTGCCTTGTCTTGGGTACTCTATTGCAAAATCGAAGCATGACAGGAAAATATGTATGAAGCATCATAAACACACGAATAATGGAAAATTCCATTAGAACTTAACCAACATCATATACAAGATCAATAGCAGAATGTCCTGCATCAACAGCAACGAGGGTGCTGCTAGACAAAAACTCAGTAATTATTTAGTTTACCTAGACATGATTTCTGTGACTCTGAGAATGAACTGAACTCTTACGAGTCAGAAGGACCCAAGAATCACTGGCAGCAACTTCCAGGAAGCATGGATAGGACAGTAACCTCTGAAAGGGTTTTGATTTAAAGTAATTCATTCTGCAGAGAGAAAGGTGACGATTGGATCCTTGTTTGGGACTCATTGAGTGGATTCTTATCTTAAATAGCTTGGACGGTTCATATAGCAACGGTTGTCACCCGCGGTGGTGGTTGACATTGGTTTTAACCAGCATCATTGAACTTACTGAACCACAGCAGCGTCAACAACACAGCCAACTAACCAAAACGATTTGAGCTATGGGAGGTACTTCCAAATTTGTATGAAATTATAAGCAATGCATCGAGCTCTACCGTCAATTGAACATACCCTCAGTCACCTTGGCTATGCAAATTTTGTAAGCTAAGACATATTGAGTATACAAGCTAGTCCCCGTATAAGATCTGGCAGCTTCAGGGAGATAAAAGCTTTTCAAAAGATTAGGAACTTCCTCTCAACAATATGAAGCACTTCCATTCATTAGCTTCCCTATCATCGATTAAATAAAAGATCATTGGAGCATCTTCCAGGAAAGATGGTCCTCAATTCCAACTCCACTAAAAATAGATCAATTTGTTCTTGTCAATACCAGCATCATACACCAATCTGAACGAGGCCAATTACACACCATGCCACAATCAAGCATACTCAGTTTTTTCCCCCTTGTAGAGCAAAAGCAAATCCTCCTGGCCACAAAGGACGGTTCGAGCCTTCTTTAACATGACACGGTGTCAAGCGACTCCCACAGCTCGAATGCACAATGCGTATATACCGCGAACGGCACAAAGACAGGAGGTTAATGAACCATTACTTTCCTGGTCCGTACCACACACCCGCGACATCAAAACGCAACAACAGCAACAGAACACAGTCATAGTCAGACTCATATTGATTCGACATCAAAACGAATCACCATGGAGCAAAAACTGTCTGGGATCGTCCTGTTTACGGATGGTTGACTACTTGGAAATGACGAAACGGAGACAAAGATACCAAAATGGCGGGTCAATACCTTGAAGTTTGCCCAAGATCTGCCCCATGGCGTCGCTGAGCGAGATGGGAAACGTGAAGTTGACTCTCTCTTTCTTTCTCGATCTGATGATTGTTTCCTGGTTCAAAAAGGAAAGCATAAGAAGTCTGGCGGTGGGAACATGCTGGCTCGCTGCCCATTGGGCGGCAAGTGCCGACGTGGACCACCCCTATTGGTGGACCCGTCCCGATCGCAATAAGTTTCAGTGGACTCCTAAGTACGAGGAACTGTCCTAGGAAGAACTGAAGAGGGTGCACGGGTCCCACTTGTCTTTGTTTTCTGTCCTCGTCAAGCATCGCTTCTTGAATTTTTCAAAATTTTTCATTTATATTGGATAGGTTTGTTTTGGAAGAAAGAATGATTTGAAAAGAATTTTAAAAAAAAATATCACCCGTATCACTTACTAGAATGGATGAATGAATGCACGAAATATACTTTTATTTTCTGCAAAAATACTTGGATATAATTTTAATCAATGATGAAAACATTTTTTATTGATTAACTATTTGAAGTTATACAAATTATTATTTTCTAGAATGTATTTTTCAAATTATTATTTTTTTCACAAAATGAACATATCCTAATTTTTAGAAAATTATTTTTCAACTTTCTGATATTTGGATGACAAGAAATTGATCGATTTAAGCAAAACGTTTTTTGTTGACTGTGAACAATAAAGTTTGATTTAAAGAAAACGAATTCCCCTTTTAATAAGCATGAAATTACTTTCTTTAAACCACCAAACAAGTGAAAAGTTAACTATTTTTCTCAAAGATGATTTTCATAGAAAATAATTTTTGTATTATGAAGTTTACAATAAAACAAATACACCGCTATTCTTAATTGACTAACACAGTAGACGAGGAAGGGATTGTGGTCCCTCTATTACGCGTTGACCCTCTTTTACACGCATCATCAACATGGAATCTTACTCGCTGGCAGATCTTTAAAAAAAGCAGAAGTTGCCATTAACAAAAAAGTCAATGATGTGTTACAAAACCCGCCAGTCATAAGGGACAACCTCAGTAACACTCCCATCAGAATCATAGCTCCGGTGGCATTGAAGATGGCCTGAGGACCACCTCTGGGATAAAAGGAATACATAGACAACGAGACGATTGCCTGGCGTTTCTGGTGGTCCTGTCCTGTCATTTTGTGAAATTAGAAATCTTGCAATGGATGTTTCTTGAGAAAAGAGTAGTCTTAAAAAGATCCAGGAATATCTATTTCGACGGCTTCACTCCTTTGAATGAAGCATTTTCCCTCTTTAAAGACATAAAGGCCGTGAACTATATACATGATATATTGCTGTCCAGATAAGAGGTATAGCTTTCGATAGCTGAATCTGTGACGATGCACGTCTTTGGCAGATGGGATTCATGGAAGAATTTCAAATGCTTAATTGGGGATAACCATCAAGAACTAGTGCATCTAAATTATACCAACAATAGCCACACACAGAACAATTCAAAATCAGTTCAGCTTCGCTCTTTCCAATAGACAGCACTTCCCAATTAACAAATTCAAACAAAACACTAATACATCTAATGAACCCTTGACTCAGTATAACTAAGATTTGTTCAGAAGCTTTCCGCAGTTCTCTCTTTTTAAAAGAACTGAGTAACTGGTCTTTTTTAAATCTAATGAACCCTTGAATCCTGCATCATACTGCGACTGGATGTGAAGAGACCAACATAACTATGCAAAAGCAGAGGAAGAAAGAGGGAACCGCAACACTGAAAATATTCTGAGCAGATGCCTCTTTTCACTTAATATTTATGCAGAAGGGAATATGATTAGATTCTGGGAAGCAACCCTCAACAATATAAAAAGAAATTCTCCAACTTTAATGTGACCATCATGCCTGAAACTTATCTTTAAATTTTCTTCTCCAAGATCAAAGAAAATCAAGAAAATAAAACAGACCCAACTCCATTCATCTGTAATTCTTGCAATTCCTCCACGACCATAATATGCTACAAGTTATCTATACGATGTTGGCTTTGATTAGGCTCCCACGGCTCAGCACAGCACAGGTAGCAGCTGAGTCTGTGCAGCAGGTGACAGTATCCTACTGCTATTTCTGGCGACAAGACCCTTCAACCATTTGAATCTTTTCAAAGATAATTAATCAAGGCAATATAAATACAATAATTTTAGCTGTTAAGTATAACATTTGTTTCACAAGTGACATGTACATAACTACAATATCACGCAGTATATTATAGATGTAGATATCCAATACCAACATATTAAACCATTGCAAATATTAAACCTCCCGGATTGACTTCTGGAACAGCATAACAGCCATGGTCACAAGTGATGCATAAACTGAATTTGGTAACTTTTGCACGAATTTGCCAATTACTGGAACACCCTCAGTAGTTCTCTTTGTTGCCATTGCAACAGTAGGTGCCACAACCAATGTAAGAATCAATCCCTGACTGACGACTATAAATGTGTCAGATGTTAGCAGCTGGATGAACCTCACAAATTCTTCACGATCGATTTCTCCATCCAGGTTGATATCGGCTTCCTGTGCACGAGGCAACAAATATGCTTTCATAAATTTCAAGCACAATCACCATCAGATGTATGCATCAGTTAATTTGCACAAATATTCATTCCACAATTTTCTCCTCCTCCCAAAACCAATGTATCATTGACGATCCTTTCAAAAATTCTAAATAAAGCACATTTGAGACATCTACAGAGAGAAATACATTCTAGTTTGAGTTATTCAGACATCTTGAGTTCAACTAATGATTGCTAATATCCTATAACCATTGAAAAGCAACAAGCTCTTTATCTTACCCAACGTGATCATCCATACCTCCCATGTCAACATCAACTCAGATGAGCTATAAATCAGCCATCAATGTGATTGGAAGCCATATCTTTTAGGACCACTAATTACTATAATCATTTGCACAGCGTAACACGCCTTTTTCTTGGAAGTTCAGAGTCAGCATCTGAATGGCATACCAAAACTTGGCAGACCACACCAACTAGTACCTAATAGAAATATAAGGCGGTAGTACAACACTTCTTCAAAGAAATCCATACTACAAAGTCCCAAATCCCCCAAGTGGCAAGCGCTGTGGAAGCAGGCTTGCATTGCAAACAAAACGAAAAACATAATGTAGATGAATAAACTCCATTACATAGCATAATGCACTTTGGGCGTACCATTAAGAATACAAGAGAATTACCTGTATCATCATTCGAACTTGGTCTTTTGAGGGTGGATCAAAATGAGGACCAGGCAGATGCTTATTTATATCACTACAAGAGAGAGAGAGAGAGAAAAAAACACACTTCATCCTACTTGCTGGGCAAGTAAGTATAAAGAGGCGTTCACCAGAGATTCTTACTTGAACACAAGCAGAACAGCAATATATAGATCTTCAAAATTCAGGTTAGCTCTTTCAACATTGTTTGTCACACGATCGAAAACCTTATCGGTAATCTTCCTGATTTGCTTTTCCCTCCATTCCTTGCCTGAACAATATGTCAAAACTGTCAAGCGCATCTAAAAAGTTCACTAACAAATGCTTTATCTTGGGTACCATGTTGCGAAAATGAAGCACCATAAACGCACTCGCGCCTAAGATGCACCAAAAATGCGATTTTTAAGCATACATACAATCTGACAAGCAATATAAAGGACGCATTCAGATCCCCCGACACCAACGAGTACTTTTCTCGCAATAGAAAACGGAGAACTCCACTAGAACTCAACCAACACCATATACAGGATCAACAGCAGAACGCCCCGCATCAAACAGCAACCAGGGCGCCGCTAGACGAAAGCCCAACAGTTATCTACCATACCCAGCCACGAATTCAGTCGCCGCGAGACATGAACCGAGACCCTCACGAGCCGAAAGGACCCGAGAGCCATCGGCAGCACGAATAGAACAGCAGTAAGCTCCAGGCTCTCGATCCGAAACATTCACGCTGCAGATAAAAAGGCGACGACTTTTTCGCAACCCATCGAGCTGTACGTACGTAGCACGACAACCCACATCTCGATTCGACATCAAGATGCATCGCCACGCCACGAGTCTCCGGAGACGCCCCCGAATCGTCCTGCTCGGAGAGGACCGGTTGCCCGGAACGACGACGAATCGGACAGCGAGCGAGCAAGAGGGGGAGAGAGAGAGAGAGAGGGAGAGGGATAGAGATGGCGGGTGGGTGTACCTTGGAGCTTGTCGAAGATCTGCCCCATGGCGTCGTCGTCGTCGTCGTCGCGAGGTGCGAAGCTCGAAGTCGAATCTCTCTCTGTCTCTCTCTCTAGAAATGACACGGCGGGAGGTCGATACGAGGTCAGGGAAATGGGATCCTCTGCGCGCGGCTCCAACGCCGAGGGGATATGCGCCGGGCCCGCGTGCCGACGTGGAGCGCTCCGATTGGCGGGGCTGTCCCTGTTGCGATGAGTTCTACGGGTTCCCGAAATATCCCCGCGGGGGCGGCCGACACGTGTCGCCCTCGTTGTCCTTAGCTGAAGAGCGAGTGGGCCCCACTCATCTGGGGGTTCCGCTGTTAGGAGGAAGCCACGTGTGCGGTTTGTAGGATTTCTTGTCAGTTCTCGTGAGCACGAGCTGCTTCGCTCCACTCAAAATTTATACGAGGATAATGGCACAAATAATCTTAATAGCAATTTGAATCTTGAATTTTAATTTATTTGATATGATTCCTCAAAATATTTGTATATATTCAATTGAAAATGATATGAAAGATAGAAGGATTTTCATTTTTTATTTGTCAAATTTGATAGCAAATGTACTATCTTTGTGAAAATAGTACAACATATAATTCATGAATTAAATTAAATATATATCAAAATTTTAAGAATCATATTAAAATTTTTAAAATTTCAAGATTATATTAAATAAATTAAATGTTCAGGGGATCACATTATGTTGAATCAAAATTCATAATATTTGCATCATTTTCTCAATTTGTAAATATCATTCGTTACGATTCCCCAATCTTTTGGGGAGTAATGTTTTACTTACGTCGCATTCAAAAAATTCTATTTATCTATAAACGTCTTTGTGGTGATGGATCTTCTTTAGTTCGATATACTCATTTGATTTGAAACAAATGTTTTTGGACCGTTCGGCCCTTCTCTCCTAAGCAATCAAGAATACCTTCTAGTTACTAGAGACATTGGCACAAAGCGAAATTATTGAGTAATGTGCATATCTCCAATTCATGGACATTCTTGCAATTATACTACCGACCAGTACCAACACTGCAGGATAGATTGGTAGAGGGAATAGAAATTGCGGTCAAGAGGCACCCGTAAACTACAAGTCAAGGCATTATCGAACTGAAGAGTGAAGTTGCCTCGATTGATAAACTACAACATGGGAAACTACTTAGACCGAAATGGGAGGCTTCTTATATATGAGTACATGCCTAACAAGAGCGTAGATGCAATTCTCTTTGGTTAGCCCCATCAACCATAAGCTTCGACATTCGTTATGGGGTTTAATTTCATGTTTCGAGGAACATCGTGCAGTTTAGTTGCAAAATAAAGGTACTTGCCAATAAGAGTAAGTTTATAATAATATAGATCATGTTAACCGTTACCAGGGGAAGCATATTGGATAATAAAATGTTTGATTTTTAAAGCATTGGCATTGAAACTATAAACTTTCTTTGAATGTTGACTTTATAATAAGTTCTCTAACCTATCAAATAAATGCTAACACACAGATGTAGATTTAGAAATAATTTTCATATGGATTTTTTTTTCATTCGTTTTTAAGATTTAAAATGAGGCTGGTTTTTTTTCAAAAGAATCCAAAGTTGATATTGTTTCAAATGAATCTTGATCAAATCTTTGAGAGTCGGAGAGCATGTACATTTCACTTGTCACTTTCTTGTGCATAGCACATGAGATGCACATTCTGGAGGGCCAACGCCTACGTAGATTTGGCCCGCCGACAAACTTGGGACCTTAATGAGACTAGGTTTGCTATTCGGGGTTCTTGTTAAAATATTATCTATTCTTAGCTCTCTTTTTAGAAAACAACCACACCCTATACCCTTATTCAAAAAAAATTCTGTAACATTAACTAGTGCTTCAAATATACTCATAGTTATTATCTTTAAGTTAGGACAGTGAATAAGAATAGATAGCTTTAATTTGATAATATGCCACCACTTTATGTACGTACCATGTATTGTTTTCAGTCTCACCAAGCGCTTTGGATTTCTATATCACCGAAACTACAACAGAAGTTCTATCGAAATAAACATCAAGATTTTTTTGTTACTCTCAGGACTTTCAGGGACTTTAGACTGATGATAAGCCCTGCATAGTAAGATTTTCAGTTTGACACATGACAGCAATCGAGTAACAGGCACCAGCCTATGCAATTTACATATAAAGATGTGTCCCTATCATCCATATACAATGACTGCAAGACAGGTAGCTACAACAGCGATATGGTTTTCTAAACAACTAAAAGCACATTGTATGAACTAATGTTTCATAACGTTAGAGTCAACACAATAAATTACAAGGAATCTCCCCGTATAGATCTCTGCGAGTCCAGTTCACTCCTTACTTTCTTCTGTGTCGTCAGAAACTGGAATTTCCTCGGTGGCTTTCTCTCCCAACTCATCGTTTGCATCAGTAGAAGGTGGAGGTGGGTTCTTTTCTAACGAGTCATCAGGCACAGGCACAGTTCCATCAGCAAGCAACTCGTCATTTGCATCGGCAGAAGATGGAGGTGGGTTCTCTTCTGATGAGTTGTCGGGCACAGGCACAGTTCCATCGGCAAGTGACTCATCAGGCACAGGCACAGTTCCATCAGCAAGCAACTCGTCATTTGCATCGGCAGAAGTTGCAGGTGGGTTCTTTTCTGACGAGTTGTCGGGCACAGGCACAGTTCCATCGGCAAGTGACTCCTTTGCATCAGCAGAGTATGGAGGTGGGTTCTCTTCTGACGAGTCTCCAGGCCTAGGTACAGCCTTATCAGCAGCCGACTCACCGTTTGCATAGGTAGAAGATGGAGGTGGGTTATTTTCTGACAAGTCTTCAGGCACAGGCACAGTTCCATCAGCAGCCGACTCATCATCTACATTAGCAGAAGATGGAGGTGGGTTCTTTTCTGATGAGTCGTCAGGTAAAGTTCCAACATCCTGAAAATGATCCAACCTTTCTGATGCAATTTTAGGAGCAGTCCCACCGACATCAATTCCATCACCAACTTTATCTTCAAGAATTTCCATCTTCTCCAAAGACAAATCCTCCACCTTTTCTTCGCCGTCCACCTGGAAAGATGCATTCTCAGGTTCCAGCGACGATGCAGCAACCTGTGACTGACCTCCAGTCTGAAAATTTTCCTGCACAACCCCAGTAAGCTGAGAAGAATCCCTTTCATCATCAGTTTCACACATTTCCATTCTCACCTCAGAAGGGTCCTCAACATTATCTTCATTCTCCTCAGACTGATCGATTGTGGAAACATTTTCAGGTACAAGACTAGCAGATTGAAATTCATCCACACGGGGCACCTCTTCAAGCACAGTCCCACAAGCCGCATCCTTCCCATCACCAACTTCAGTATCTAGTTTCACCTCAGCAGGATCCTTCCCATCACCAACTTCAGTATCTAGTCTCACCTCAGCGGGGTCCTCAACTTTCTCTTCACTCTTCCCCAGGAGAGGGGGCTGATCAATTGTGGAAACACCTTTAGGTTCAACACTAGCAGACTGAGATTCATCCACACTTGGCACCTCTTCAAGCATAGCCCCACCAACCGGAGAAGCATCATTCCCATCACCAACTTCAGTACATAGTCTCACCTCGGCAGGGTCCTCAACTTTCTCTTCACTCTTCCCCAGGAGAGGGGGCTGATCAATTGTGGAAACACCTTTAGGTTCAACACTAGCAGACTGAGATTCATCCACACTTGGCACCTCTTCAAGCATAGCCCCACCAACCGGAGAAGCATCATTCCCATCACCAACTTCAGTACCTAGTCTCACCTCGGCAGGGTCCTCAACTTTCTCTTGATTCTTCCCTAGGAAAGGGAACTGATCAATTGCAGAAACATCTTCAGGTTCAATACAAGCAGACAGAGATTCATCCACAATTGGCGCCTCTTCAAGCACAGCCCCACCAACTGGAGAAGTATCATTCCCATCACCAACCTCAGTACATAGTCTCTCCTCAGCAGGGTCCTCAATTTTCTCTTGATTCTTTCCTAGGAGAGAGGACTGATCAATTGCAGAAACATCTTCAGGTTCAATACAAGCAGACTGAGATTCATCCACAATTGGCGCCTCTTCAAGCACAGCCCCACCAACTGGAGAAGTATCATTCCCATCACCAACCTCAGTACATAGTCTCTCCTCGGCAGGGTCCTCAACTTTCTCTCGATTCTTTCCTAGGAGAGAGGACTGATCAATTGTGGATACATCTTCAGGTTCAATACTAACAGACTGAGATTCATCCACGCTTGGCACCTCTTCAAGCACAGCCCCACCAACTGGAGAAACATCATTCCCATCACCAACTTCAGTATCTAGCCTCACCTCAGCAGGGTCCTCGACTTTCTCTTGATTCTTCTCTAGGAGAGAGGACTGATCAATTGTGGAAATATCTTCAGGTTCAATATTAGCAGACTGAGATTCATCCACACTAGGCTCCTCTTCAAGTACAGCCCTACCCATCGGAGAAGAATCCTTCCCATCACCAGCTTCGGTATCCAGTCTCACCTCAGCAGGTTCCTCGACTTTTTCTTCATTCTTCACTTGGAGAGGGGCCTGATCAATAGTGGAAACATCTTCAGGTATGATACTAGCAGACTGAAATTCATCTACACTTGGCACCATTCCAAGCCTGGCCCCAACAGCCGGAGAGGCATCCATCCCATCACCAAGCTCAGCATCATACTGTTCCTCATTTCTCTCCGATGAGATTTCAACCTTCTCCTCAACCTCTGTTGGCAAGGATGAAGAGTTATTTTCCTCTAATACATCTTCCAAAGTAACTGCCGCAACCTGAGAGAGGTCCCTGCTTTCTGATATATTCGCAAGCCCCTCCTCAATTGGAAGTGCAATGCCCCCATTGCCTTGTACAATTTCATTAACTTCCGCTTTCCCCTCCAAGGAATCCTCAACCTTCTCTTTGTTTTGCAATTGGAAAGACAGTGGTCCATCTCTCTCGGATGTATCCACAGGATCAACATCCATGCTCTCAGATGGATACTCATGCACAGAACCACCCAACTTAGCAGCATCAATTCCCTCACAAATTGCAGTTCCATGCTCTGCTGGTCTCTCCTCAGAGGAAGGCTGAACAGATTCTTCTTCTCTTGATTGCAAAGATAAATGTTCATTTCTTTCAGATGCATTCTCAAGCTCAACTATCTGAGAAGGATCCATGCTTTTCAATGTATCATCATGCATGACTGTGTCCACCGGAGAATTATCTATTCCATCACAAGTTGAAGTACCATGTCCTTCTGGTTTCTGCTCAAAGGACTCCTGAACCGTTTCTGTGACTATCATTTGTGAAGATAAAGGCTCAATTCTTTCAGATGTATATTCAGTCTCAACAAGCTCAGTAGGATCCATGTTAGATCCATTATCAGGCACAAACCCAGGCTGAGAAGGATCTCTCCCATTAATAATTTCATACCCGTCGGCTCTTTTCATGGAGGAGTCCTTGACCAATTCTTCCTGAGAGCAGTCCATCCTTTCTGATAGGTTTACAGGCACATTCCCACCAACTTGAGGAGCATCAATCCCATCACAAATCTCATCTGATTTCTCCTCATAGTCATCCTGAATTTTTTCGACACTTGTCCTTTGCATTGGTAATGGTTTATTTCTGTCAGAAGAATCTTCAGGAAGAATCTCAGCAATCTGCGAAGTATCCTTGCCATCACCAATATCAGTTTCATGTATTCCTGGTTTCATCTCAGACAACTCAAGGTATGTCACTGGGGAAGAATCGTGTCCTTCATATACCACTCTGGGCTCAAGCTGATTTACTTGACAAGATTCTACGCTTCTTGATGCTAGGTCAGGCACACTTTCACTCCCTTGTGAAGCATTTTCCCTATCATTGATGTCCTCGATATGCCCTTGTACTTTCTCAAATGATGAACTCTCAACAGGACATTCGACCGGTGAATTGTTAGTTTTTCCCTCATGTAGGTTTACAGGTACATTCCCATCAACACAAGGAGCATCAATTCCATCACACTCATCTGCTTTCTCCTCATAGTCATCCCGAATTTTTTCTATACTTGTCCTTTGCATTGGTAACGGTTCATTTCTGTCAGAAGCATCTTCAGAAAGCACCTCAGCAATCTGAGAAGTATCCTTGCCATCACCAATATCAGTTTCATGTACTCCTGGTTTCATCTCAGACGACTCAATGTTTGTCACTGGGGAAGAAACATGTCTTTCGGATACCACTTGGGGTTCAAGCTGATTTACTTGAGAAGATTCCGTGCTTCCTGATGCAAGTTCAGGCACAATCTCACTCCCCTGTGATGCAATTTCCCCATCATTGATTTCCTTAATATCCCCTTGTACTTTCTCGTATAAGGCTGAACTCTCAACAGGACACTTGACCGGGGAATTGTCACTTTTTCCTTCATGTGTTACCATGGAAGATGAAGGCAGACATGCATCTCCTAATTGATTCTCTGAACCATTCCCTAAAACCGGAGAAGCATCCACCTCAGCTTCAAGTTTTTCTCCACTCAGTGTTTCAACATCAATTGAAGACATGACATTTGAGTCCACCATAGGTCCTTCACCTGTACAGATGTTTGAAGGGTTATGTGTTTCTTCTATTATACATGTTGGCAAAGCCCCATCGACTATAGACACATTGGTCTCATCCACAACACTATTGTTTTCCCCTTCTCTTTCTATATTCACAACTGAGCTGCTAATGTCAATATCCATAGGGATTGAGCTTTCTGTACTTTCTCCATTGGTTTTTACAAGTATATCTGCATTTCTTGATGAATTACCTAACAAACTGTCAGCATTCTCAGAAACTTCCATTGTTTCAGAAGTCTGAGCTACGTCAACTTTTGCTTCCTGTGTAGAAACTCCACTGGTCATCAGATTCTCTGAGGGGGCTGCAGTTTCATCTTCTTTCATTACTGAAGCTAGCATCACATCCGTGCTCCTTGGCATGCTTCCTGAGATAATTTCACTAACCTGAGGGACAGCATCACAAACAGCAGTCTCCTTGTCCCCAGTTGCTTCAGAGCCTCCAAGAGGACCCTTTTCAAATGCACTGATGCTCTGTCCTTCCTCTGTCGTCAAAGATAGTGAAGGAAGAGCCTTTTCTTTTGAGATATTTTCTGAGCTAGCTTGAACAGCCTGGGAATTATTTATTTGGTCATCACCAGCCAAATAACTTCCGAGGGGCACCAATTGAACTGAATGCTCTGAAAGCGAAGTTTTAACCACTTCATCATTATCACTGACAGCATCAATTTTCATTGACCTTCCAAAGCCCTCAAAGTTGCTGCCATGGGGCGAATTCAGATGCTCCTCTAATGGAGGCTCAGTTTTTTGCTCAGCAGCACTGTCCTGTAAGGCAGTAGAATCAGGTACAGCAGAATGGCCTTGACTCTCCAGGATTGCTGTCTCTACTTCACAACCACCAGAATCACTGCCAACCATTGTCTCTGAGGAGGGACCCATAGAATTGGCAACATCAAGAAAAGACTTCCCAGAGTCTCTACAAGAGATATCTGCTTCAGAGCCAAAACTATTCACACCAGTGACCGTCAGCTCTGCTTTGCCTAAAGAAGCCGAAGGCATCCCCATGCAGCATGGACGATCATCAACTGAAGCAGATGGCCTCTCAGAAAGATTTTCAGTCGATTCTACAGCATCTGCAGAAGCTTTCTCAATGGACTTGAATTTATTTTCATTGTCCGAAGCACAATCAGCTTGTCTCTTAAAAAGATTTTCAGTCAATTCTACTGCATCTGCAGCAGCTTTCTCAATGGATTTGACTTTATTTTCATCATCAGAAGCACATTGTCTGGCATTGTCTTCTTCTCCAAGATTCAAATCCGCTTGTATAACTTCTGCGGCAACATCCTTCACAAAATCCTCTCCATCAGGCAGTGTTACACCAGTACCTGTTTCAGCAGACCCAACAGTGGTGAGGGATGGACATTTATGGATACAAGAGCTTGAATCATGAGCCTCATTTGAAACAGAATCCACTCTCTTCATAGAGTTGCTGTCACTATCTGTGGTCACATTTTTTGATGAAATAGCTGACTCCGTTACACATTCGGAAGTTTGGTTTACAGCTACCTCAGCGGACATCTCACTTGCAACTGATGGAAGTGCACTCACAACTACATTTTGTCCAATAATATTCATTTTGCTGGCTGCAATGTCAAATTTCTCAAAACCAGGAGGAATAGCAGGCATTTCATCCAAGCTTTCAGAGGTAACTTGCCCCTTGACAGGAGTGCCTAAAGAGCCAGTGGCTACCTTACTTTCAAGAGCACAGACTACAGGTTTTAAAACAATTGGCAACTTCTTCTCTTCTACTGCTCCAGTACCTTCTTGCTCATGCTGATTACTCTGAGTTTGAAGATCAACCCCAGGAGTATCCATTTCTGCAATTGATCTACCTGAACAAGTTGTGGCCATTACACTCTGTTCTTTGTTCACCTCAACAGACGCATCACCTGGACTTTGCAAGATTGAAGTAGACAAACTCTCTCCATGCGACCGTTCACCAATTTTAGTTTTGGACAAGCGGTTTTCAGACAAAATTTCCTTCATCATAGAAGCAACATAACGAACATCAGCATTGTTCTTTTGTCCAAAATTGAGGCCTGCAAAAGATCAAAAGTCCAAAATTGAGGCATACATTATAAATCTAGAAAGAGGAAAAAGGAGTGAGGTTGATTTTTACTCTGAGGTCTGGAGGAAGTGTCCTGGCCACCTGTTGAGGTGGCAGGTGATTTGAATTTAGAAGGAGAATCAGTTTGGCATGTTGACTTTGGATCCTTGGTAACATCTATCAGCTGCTGACCATCAGTATCTTGTTTGCCTATCATAAGAATTGCTTTACTTACAAATGATTCTGCAAGTTTAACATGTGACTGAAAAAAAAAAAAGATTTTGTATGCTGACCTGATGAGACATCTGGAACCTGAGTTGAAACAGAAGCTGACTTCCTGCCCCTCCGTCTGGGTGTCTCAGCTCTGCCCTGGTTTTTACGAGTTTGCCTTGTACCTTGCACAGACCCAGGTGGGCAAGTTGAGACTGAAACAGAGCTATGAGCATTCTTCACGTCCTGAGAGTGCACAGTTCTACTGCTACTTTCTGAAGGTGTAGAACAATCAAGGCTAATGGATGGTGCAGACTTAGATGTTGACAAAGCCACATGTGCTCCTTCCGAAAAAGAACTTGTTAGTGCAGGTGACAGCAATGTACCTCCACCCTCACTTCCCAATGGCCCGCCACTTTTTGAAGATGCAGTTGCCACATCAGCTAAACCAGCACTTTGAATTTGACCTAAGGAACCTGCATAAATTCCATGCTTAGTAATCTCTCTGCAAAAACTTATCTTGTTTTAAGAAACTGAAATTTCATTTTATCAGTCATGCATCTGCAGGTACTCACTTGAGACATCATGGCCACCACCTTGAACTGTTGATGAACCCACTGACTGTTTGCTTTGAACAGAGTTTAAATTCTTCGGGTCCACAACAGATCCACCTGTGGGTATACAGGCCTCACCAGCTCTTGCAGTTCCAACATTAACAATTTCAGAACTAGAGACCTCTTGCTTATTCATCTCATTAACACTTAATGTGCCCGTTTGGTCTGCTTTTGAACTCAATTTCACATCCTGACCAACAGGGACATCAGATGAAGTATGAGATATGGGAGTCTTTCTCCTTCGCCCACGCCTTGGTGCTTCACCGGCACTTTGACTTTTTTGACTATGCCCTCTACTCTCCAAAACCATGGAAGGGCTAGAACTTATCAATGGAGTACCTACGACAGAAGAAGAAAGCGGTGAAGGGCCTGACGGCTGCATGGAGTTCAAATCACTTCCTACAACAGAAATCGATGTTCCACTCAAATCTACTCCAACTAATGCTGCAGAAGTAGATTCAGGACCTTGGGTTGCAGGAGAAATGGAAGTGCCTTCACTTGGAGCAATGGTCTTAATCATAGTTGAATCAGCAGATTTACTCTGAAATTGCTCCTTTGCTGTTGCATCCAGAACAGGAAAGTGATCTGGAGCCGTGTGAACCCCTACAGCCCTTTTTCTTCCCCTGCCTCTTGGTGCTTCTGCTCGACTTGGAGCCTTCCGTCCAGGTTCTTTTGCCTCTGGCGGAGCAGAATGACTTCCAGCAGTAGTTTGAGGACCGACAGAAGGAGGCAAAGGACTTGCCTGGGATGTAGGTGTGAACCCGCCAGCAGAATGAGGCATGACCATGACATCAGTTTTCAAAGGAGTTGATATTTGAGATTGGTCAAGAGTAGGGGAAGCTGCGTGGCTAGAAAGAACTCCTTGTGAGTCTCCATGAACTTTAACAGCTTCAGTAGGGGCTATAACAACAGGTACCGTTGGAGAAGTATTTGCAACCACTCTTTTTGGTCTTCCTCGTCCTCGTTTAGCTGGAGGCGTTACCTCGTTCTTTAAGCTCACGGGTAATGGTTGTATAGAGGGAGATGATGCAGGCAGAGGAAGTGGAGCAGAAGGCTGTGTAACAACAGCCTGCCCTTTGGGCTCTACTTTGGGCTCTACTTTGGGTTCTACTTTGGGCTCTACAAGTAATTTTTTTTTTGCCTCTTCATCCTTCAACTTAGGAGAATCAGGAGATTCAACTTGACACATTTTTTCAAATTCCTCTTCAGTCATTTGCTCTTCATATGACCGCACCTGAGTAAGTAATCATAGAAAGAAAAGGTAAGGAATCCTTCACCATGAGCACATGCCATAGAAGATCATTATAGTCAATCAGGAGATTTTAAAAAGCAGACAAAATAAACAAACCTCTCTTGCACGCTTGCCCCGTCCATATTGTTCGGTATCAAGGCTGCCTGCATACCCAGATTTCCTCTTTGCACCATTTGTCGACGTCATCCCACTGTTTGACACTTCGTATGCCTTCATTGCTTCATAGAATTCTTTCAAGTCATTATCAGTCACTAGGCGAGGAGGCAATGGAGGCAGAAGTTTCGAATCATCTTTCTCCCGTCCATGTACCAATTTTGCCCATGTGGCCTGCATTATTGAAGCATCAAAATCCACGTCAATTATCAGCAGGCAACAACTGTCCAGAAAATACATTACACTAATCATCCTACAAAGCATACCGTCTCCTCTTCAAGTCTCTGTTTGTCAATTGACTCGAACACATCAATCTCTGACTCGCTGCAAGTAGTTATACCACATATGCATACAGAAATGAGAGTGCAATCCATGAAAACAAAACTTGAAGGTAAGAAGTAAAGAAAACTACAAATCCTGAATAAAAGGGGAAGAGGACCTGGCAGATAGATGATGAGTTCTATGGCATGGTAAATTGCAGCTCATAAGGTGGATCCAACAAAGGGAGCAAAATATGGTGATGTGCAATCATGCAGTTTTAATGTGGGATTCTGGCCAGACCATTGATTGACACCAACAAGAGAAGGAAAACCAAGGAAAAAATAAAGAGTGGGTGGGTCTAAATGGAGGTTGCCTTCCATTTAATAACACAAGCACGATTATTCAAGAACATCATTGTCAACCAAAAAAAATGAAAGATGCAACTGATTCCAATGGTTATGTTAATCAATTTTGACTTGCCACCAAGCTAGAGTGCAAAACAAAAATGAAAGACACCAAACTACTTAGAGGTCCACAAGTACACTAAATGCAGAAGGGAAACCCTTATAATTTTTAACTTAAGCTTAAGTTACCTCCGGGCTAAAATGTCATTTAGACCATCATCATCCAGGACAGGAGCAGCTTCCTCTTTCTTGGACTCTCTAAGCAGAGCCTCTAGGTATTCTCTTCGATCCTCGGGACTGTGAAACGAAACAAACACATCATATGTTAATTCTAAGAGACCTCTTAACTTCTACTCCACTGAGAATTGAATTGTCACTTGTCAGCAGGAACTACTGGCTTAAGAAGATCACTTTACCTGGTGTCATTATCAAAAAAGCCAGCAGTGATACTCTGATTGGCAACTCCAAGCTTGTGCTCTGCTGATCTTCTGACTTGTTCTTCTACAGTATGAACCTTAGAACAATAATTAGATAGAGAGAGTTCAGCAAATTCACATTCCAAACAACAGTAACTTGTGTGTTATACCCAACAGACATGGGGAATATTTTAGAACAAGGCAAGCAACATACCAAATGCACACTGGAAGGACTTCTTGATAATGTGGACAAAAGTTGTTTATTTCATTCTTTCAAGATATGATATACCTAAGTAGAAATTGTTTTTATTTCATTTTCTTTTAGTTGGTTATTGAATATTTGTGCTGAAATTTTGTATTACTAGAAGAAAATCACCTTGGTTTGTCTAGCTTTGTGAGCGTTATGTTCACTTAAAACGGGAAAATGACCATGCAAGCCCTAAAACATGTCAACTTAATGCACTCGAGTACTATTAAGTCCTAAAACTTGTCAACTCAATGCACCTTAGTCCTTCCATCTAAATCCAGTATTAAATGGACGGAAATGCACACATGGCACCATCCCCAACCCTATGGTGTCTTCCTATTTTTATATTTTTGGTTTTTCTTTCAATTTCCAGACTTGATTTTTATTGCAGTTTTTTCTTTTCATTTTCTGATGTGGAGTCACAAAACGGCATCTTTTTGCGTTCAACTATTGAAAAGTACTAAAAAAATCATGTAGAATTAAAGAACGCGATAAGAAACCCACGCATGCATTTCCGTCCACCTGAAACTAATGGACTCAACGGAAGGACTGAAGTGGACAACAATTACAAGTTTTAGGACTAAAATGGGCAAAATTATCCCTACTTCAGAGACCTGCTTCTGCACATGATATCAGAGTAAAGGGAAGAAAAGAAAATATTCATATAAAAAAGCGACAATCAACATAATGAACAGGCGTGGATGGCATTCACAGTTTCACCAAACATGTACCAAATAGCGAACATTTTCACAAGACTCATTGGAAACCCATTTTGGTTTAGTACCCATATATTCACTTAAGCACACTCATCTCCACTAGTCACATTATGCACATGTTGTTGCACAACTGCCTAGCATCCAATGTCATATACCCACTCTGACCCCACTGCCAGAACATGTGGAACGTGTTGCAATCCTAGTTCAACAAATAAGGTTGGAACTAGGGCAACTGAAAGTATCCAGAAGAAGACGACCTGTCTCATGGAATACTAAGTCTTATCTTAATATTTAAAGACACCACAAACATACTAACCGTCTCAAATCGAAGGACCAGTACATCCTTTTTCTGGCCAATCCTATGAGCTCTAGCCTGCGCTTGGAGATCGACCTGAGAAGCACCAAGTAAAAGAGAAGCTTTTTAAGTAACAGACAATCTTTCCATGTGATAGCTAAATAATAAGGAAGGATCTCATATATTGCCTGTGGATTCCAGTCAGTGTCAAATAAGATTACTGTATCAGCTGCCTGAAGGTTTACTCCAACACCACCAGCACGAATGCTAACATAGAAAAAGCTTTATCACCAATACGGAACAAAACTAAGCTAACTACAAGACTCATCAACAAAACTAGTAAACAATTGGGGCTCAAAATTTTCTGCAAGTAGTACATCAGCATCATAGAACAGAACAAGCAATATCCTATCAGAAGCAGCGCTCAAAAGTCGGCCCAGTATGATCCAAGTAGCCATCCTAGCTCCTACATTGTTTGAGCTAGATGGCAAAGAAAAAACCAATTTCAACACATTAATAACTTCCAACATTCAGGACATTGCATGATATTACCTCAGTAAAAATATAAAATACGGTGAATCAGGATGGTTGAATTTCTCAATAAGAGCACCACGGTCACCCCCAGAGGTGTGCCCATCCAAACGAAGATAACGATACTGTTTCATGCCAAGATATTCCTCCATTACATCAAGCAACCTCGTCATTGTGGAAAAGAACAGAACCTGATGAAAAAGAAAAGTTCATTTTCTCCCTAACAAGAATATTTTAGCAAAGAAACCAGCCCATTCATAGGGTACAAAAGAGAGTACGATGACTACCCAAAAAATGCCAAGTTTTTCCAAGAAAAACCATGTAGATATAGACAAAGACCATAAATGAAACATTCCTCTAAGTCATAAGACAAATTGATGCACGATATGAAAATCATATTTTCTGATGTCACTCTAAAGAGACATAGTAAAATTGACTTCCGTCGATATTTTCTTTGATATAATGCAGTAATCTAATAATACCGACTGATGGAAGAGTCTCAATAATGAAAATTTTTACTTTACATGGATATGATAGATGATATTCATACATAAAGTGTGGGTGATATGAGTATACACATGATGCTCTTACACGATGATCCGTAGCTTTCAGTTTCGGCAGCAACCGATCTAACATCTCAAGCTTCCCGCAGAGTCTGATGATTGGAGGCAGATAATGCTTTGGGATTAAACCATCAACCTAGTAAAGATACAACTCAATTAATTCAGTCTTAAGTGATGAAAGTACACAAGCATAAAAAGGCTGTATGCAAGAATTTCAGAGTCAATGGTGCTTTAACTTTTGGAGTTGTTTATCTTCAAAAAGAATTTCAAAGAATACCTCCTAAGCTTGCAAATCCATATGTCATGGAGAATGAAACACATTATGAATGAAGAGAATACCTCATCTGTATGAAGCTGGCTGAGATAAGGATGATTGCATATATTCCTAAGCTCAATTACAGAGTTCTGCACTGCCCGTGACTGGCAAAGTGGCAGCCAAATGGAAAGAAATAGCTTAATAATGGCGAAAAACTTGCAGTTGGTGAAAAATTTACAAATTTATTCCATAAAAGAGCAAAATTCCAAAAAAGTAAACCTTCAAATTTCCCAGAGACCCTAGATTATCTTCCACTCTCTTCATCAGTAGTTTTTGATATGCAGACGCTTCACATCTTATTAGCCTCTCAACCTTTTCCGGCAGCTGATTTTCAACCTACCAGAAGAGCGTGGAACATTGCAATCGATTAGCAACGTTAAGATGATGAAGAAACCACATTCGGCATCCCTAGCCAATCTCTTCATGTCAATAATCAAATTAGCAGATGTCAGATAATGGTAATTTGCATATGCATCTACAAGGTGATCGATAAGATAACCAAATCTGCCCAGCATAAAGATGCCTTATACTCAAAATGGAAGCCAACCACTCAAATTACCAGAATAGCAAGTTACCTAAATTGATTAGAAAGGCCCACTCAGATAACTTCCATCAGAAATGAGTTTGTACATGATAGATATTCAGCAAGTATGTATTCTGTCAGTAATAACTTTATCTAGATCAAGCTACACTAACTAAAGTATCTTAACCCATTAAATGGGTTTTGAGTCCAGTCACCTGAGCTAGATATAGCAAGAAAAAAGGATTTCGACTTGATGGCACTGCCAATATAACCAGAAAAGACAAACTGACAAGTCTTCTAGAGATTGCCTAAATTACACGAAATACGAAGAATCAATCTATTAGAGCACGTCTCATGTGACACGTCTGGTTGAAAGAAGTTTGAGAGGGCAGACCTTCGAAAGAGAGTATTACATTGCTCAGGCATCTTTTTTGGACCATGTAACTTAGATACAGCAAGGAGAAAAATATTTTGTTTCAAGCATTGATCTCCTGGGTGGTTCTGAGTAGAGTTCAAGGTCATATTAGTGTACTGACCTTGACTTTCTTATTGCATGAATGTGGTGAAAAGATGAATCCAACTGAAACTGTCAACTTTCTGGAGTACTTAATATGTGTACCACAAACTCCAATGGCAATAAGTATAACAGAAAATGGTGTTGTAATCAAGTTGGCTTATTATTTTTTTTTTTTAAAAAAAAAAAAACCTATTGCAAAATCCATAAGTATTCAATATCTCACCCAACCGGCTTAAATCAGTAAATCGGAATGCCACTATTAGACAATTTCCCAGATAGCTTTACACATATTTGACAATGGAACAGCACTAAAAGAGATACAAAAAGATAGAACATAGCCTACATAATATAGAATGGGAATAATGCACCTTCTTATATAAAGAGTTAGTGACAAATTTCCGTTTCTTCTCCAAGGAATGGGATACATTTCATGAGCCAGGCTTGTACCTTTTCTTAAATACACATGTAACCGAGTTCCAGGGACGACATACTCCACTACATAGGGACAATACTTAATCAAAGCACAAAATCCATAGCCAACAAAACGGCCAAAGAGGTAATGTAATGATTTAAACCAAATTCTGGTCCAGCATGATATTTACAGTATCACATGACGCCAGATATTCCAGTATACCTTCCCATGAATAAGACAACAAAATAACTATATTTACCGTAATTACAGGTACCAAGACAAATGCACAACTGGTTGCAATCTTAAGAAGGGACATCAGATGCATTCCATCTATTAAACACCATATACCTTGTGTTTCAGCCTTCGAAGCACAAATGGTCGAAGAACTTGGTGAAGCCGGTTGATAATCAAAAGATTCTCCTCCTCAGACAACAGCGCCTGAATGACCCAAAGACACATTAATGTGGGATTTTGCTGCATACCAATATCTGTGTTACCCTAAATATCAAAAGTTTAGGAAGAACTAACTTCATCAGGTGAATTATCACCATTGCTCTCAAATGGTTTGTTGAACCACTGAGAAAAATCCTCTGATGAGTTGAAAATATTTGGCAGTAAGAAGTTAAGTAGTGCCCACAGCTCCTCAAGGTTGTTCTGGACAAATTTAGATTAGTACTTCTGTCAATATATTGCCCCAACACCCAATAACAAGATAAAGACCAAAGAATCTCCTATACAATGCACCTGTAATGGTGTCCCAGTCAAAAGCAATCTGTGGGAGCTCTGATAGTGTTTCAAATCAGCATTCAACTTGCAAGAAGCATTCTTAATTCTGTGACCTTCATCAATTATAATGTAGCGCCAGTGTATTTTGCATAGTTTTGGTCTGTCGTGCTTGTTCATAAGATACTCATAAGTTGTCAGAAGGACATTGAACTTCTGATGAACAATTTTTTCCCTGGAAAACATCACACAAAGCATCATGTTTTGAAGCAAAACGAATCCCATGACTTCTACTGTCAAAGTCAAAAGATTCACTTGGACAAGGGTGCATATAACTTTTTGGTCACAGAAAAAATCAAAGAGAAACTGACAATAATAAGCCATCAAAAAATAGACAAGGATAAAAAGAAAATGTAGGTGGACAGCATCAACTGGAGATTTGAGTAATATAGGCAGTATCTACACCAAAAAACGTGGAAAAGGAACATCCAGCTTGCTCAACTTGTAAATTTGTGTCGATTATATAAACGAATCACTACAAGCCAGTTTCCATAAAGGATTGGAGGATATCAGGAAAGAGAGTGCTGCCACTTCTGTAGCCCAGCCATTGAGGAGGGGAAGGAAGGGGACAGAAGAGGGGTTAACCTTTCCTTCAGCAGACACCAGATACCAATTATATGCAGATGGAGTTACCAATTAACTATTCCTACTGAAGGAGAGACTAAAGTGAACTAATTCAGGATGCATGAAGGTGAAAACCACATCGACAATGAAGCTGAAAGCAGCCAAGCTTCACAATCAAGGGCAGGTATCTAGGTGCAGAGAACACCATTTACAATCTACTTTCCTACCTTCTAATCAATTTATTTGAAGGTTGAATGACAGATCTGAAAGGGTACTGATTGCAGAAAAGAAAAAACAGAGCCAAACTTTAAAATATCGAATCTACAGTCATAAGTCATGAACATCTTCAGGTATATATTTGGACAATTACTACTTTGTGTAAATCAACACTCAAACAAACATATTTACAGTTGGTGACTGATGAATTTGAGTGCCACTGATTGTCTGATAATCAGTCATTCAACCTGAGCGCTACTCAGATGAACCCTTCACTTTTGTAAACTGCACATGCTACTGAGATGCCTATCACAGTGGTAACCTCTAACCAGGGAATAGGAGCAGCCACCATGGCCTACCAAGGCCAAGAAAGTATGATTTCCAGAATACTGACAAATTTCTAACTCAGATGAAGCTGCTCCCCACCATGACAAATTGTCTGATAATCAGTCATTCAACCTGAGCGCTGCTCAGATGAACCCTTCACTTTTGTAAACTGCACATGCTACTGAGATGCCTATCACAGTGGTAACCTCTAACCGGGGAATAGGAGCAGCCACAATGGCCTACCAAGGCCAAGAAAGTATGATTTCCAGAATACTGACAAATTTCTAACTCAGATGAAGCTGCTCCCACCCCCCCCCCCACCAAAAAAAAAAAAAAAAAAAACTTAAAATAAACAAATAAATTAAATTAGGAGAGAGATGATCTACTTACTTGAATAACCGACGTCTTTCTTCCGGAGGCCCAGCATAGACTATCTTTTGCACGCCAGGGGCCCAGAAATTGATTTCTGACTCCCAACCAGATAAAACCGAAGAAGGTACAACAACTAGAAAAGGCCCTCGGTCATTTTTTGTTTCCATCAGATAACAAATTAAGGAAATAACCTAAAACAAATAGTATAAGAAAATCAGTAGCATGCAAAGAAAACTCTGAATAACAAAAGCAAAAGATAAGGCCACTACAGAATAATAATAATGGATCTATAGGGTACCAACCTGAACAGTTTTACCAAGGCCCATTTCATCAGCAAGTATTCCGTTCAAATGATTGTTGTACAGAGAGACCAACCATCTTAGACCATTTAATTGGTACCTGAAGGCAAAACACTATGTTGTAAAAGATTGGGCCAGGTCAAAATAAAACTCCATCAATTATCAGAGCAGGTGATAAAGTTAAACATGAGGCTTTGGAAAGGAAAAGGAAGTCGCAGGGAAAAAAAGAGGAGGGGCGGGGGGATGAGACATACTCCCTCAACTTTCCGCCTTTTAGAGTGTTTGGCTGCTCTGCTATGCTCTCTTTTATGCTGCAGAAAATTATTCTTTCTCAATTAGTACATGAAGTACAAGCAATCCCAGTAAAAGTAGGAGTTGCATGCATATAAATATCCAGAAGGACATGACAGTGGCCATCAGCATATCATAGTGTAAATCTTCAGCAGCTACACATTGTTATAATGAGAGCTGGAACAGTACCTGTGTGCCATCATGTAGTATTTTTCATTGCTCTCTTTGTAGTGCTGCAGAACACATTCAGAAATACAATGAGTAATACAAGTATAAATTAAGGAGAGTTCAGAAGCGACATACTTGTTTACCAAACAGAAAAGCCAACATACCTTTGCCTGGTCACCATCATCTTCATTCTCAAAAACAGATTCACTCTTGTCCAACACATTTAAAGATTGATCTTCATCAATATCATTTTCACAGCGTTTTGCCACTGCCTTCGCTTCTCGTAGTTTGGAACCAAGCTTCGTAAGGTACTTCTCAGTTTCTTTGAGCAACTGCTTAACACGATCTGATTTCGTATCCTGTGACAATGTTAAAATTCCATGTCAAAAGGATAAAAATAAATGATAGGAAGAATCAAGAGTGTCCAAATGAATCAAATCCTACCTGCACCATGCGCAGTATCCCTCAACATCATTGATCTTAAGTAGAGTGAGCTTTTCACGCTGGATTCTGTCATTCTTCTCACGATGTATACGCTCCTTCCTCTTGTGAAATTCCTTCACATACTTGTTAAAACCCTTCAATCGTTCTCTCTTAATCTTAAACACATCATCGAGTCGTTCTCTGAAGTTCAAGAATCGATTGAGTCATAATAAGCAGTTAGAGCACTACAAGGGACAGGTAATTATAATAGAAAACATACAAACAACATGAAACTACACAAAACTAAAGCCAGAAGCACATAGTTAATCATACTTGTGAACTTCTAGATCACCAAAGAACTCCTTCTGCCGCTCACGAATTCTCTTCTGACGTTCTTCCTTCATTTTCTGTTCATATCTTTCTATCTGTCTTGCCCTACGACCATGCTTATGTTTCTTGAATAATCGCAAGTGATCCATTTCAGCCATTACTGGTTTAAAGAAATCATTCACAAAATCACTGCCCAAAACAATGCAGACTGCATCAGAACTTTAAGGACAAATAGCATATGCCACAAATGAGAAAAGTATTCTCCATTAAAATAAATGAAAGTCCGAATGGACAACAAATACCTCCGCAGACGCTGTTGAAGCGCCAATAGCTGCAGCTTTTTCAATTCGATGACACTTTTGGTTTTTGTGGACAAATCCTCAGAAGAACTCACAGATTTCTGCCAGACATCAAATAGTTAGCAGAGCCCACAATCAAAATGTACCTTTCATACACAGAGATTTAATTAAAGCAGTTTAGTAAGGATTACAATAATGTCCTTAACTCATGTTTGTTGTACCTTGTCCCGCAGATCCAGCATCAGTTTAGTGAAAATTCATGTCATCCACAAAACTATATCTTCAATGTGATTATCATGGGCTCAACTGAATTTTACTTAAAGGCCTTATGAAGAAAGCAGAAGTCATTGCCTAAATTCGGACATAAAGCTAAATGTTCCATAGCTTCATTTGTCCCATAAACCTAGAAAAGTGTAAGTTAAAGAAATAGCCTAAATTCCTTTTCCACCAGAAGCGACACTTGCTTGTCCAAACATTTTAAAGCTACAAATAGAAAGAATTTCTTACATATACAACAAAAACAAAAATATTTAGCTCCAGATATCAGGAGGGTAGGGTGGAAAAGTATAAATATGGACGTACAGCACAACAAAATAAAAAGAGTAAGTGACAAGCACATTTTCCTGGACAGACCTTTAACCTGTCAAAGGATGTGGCAATTCTTTGCCGGGCTTTCTGCCGCTTTTGAGACCAGTTCTGTTCATCGGAGAATTTTATTCTCTGCCGATGCATAACCCATTTCTCCAACATCGTGTACTTTGGAGGCGGCAGCCCAGAAGAGGGTGAGTTATCTTCTTCTTCCTCTTCTGCTCCCACTGCTGACACTTCTAGAATAAAGAAAAACAGCTATTAAAAGCAATTGATGAAGTGAAGACTTATTGCCTCCATCAAGAGACCCATATCTAAATATATTTACCGCCAAAATAATCACTTCAAATATATCAAGTTCTTACCACGAGATACATTTCTTGGCATCCCATTTGCATCATCCATCAGCATCAAATTCTGATGTTCATCAATAAAAGCTCTTCTATCCTTCTCGACATTTTCGACCTGACCGCTAACTCCCAACTCCATGGTACTTGATACTATTGGCTGGTGGGTATCGCAACGATACTGTGAATCAGTTTGAATTTGCATCTCAGGCTCCAGAGTTTTATTAGCCATAAGGCGTCTCCTTTCTTCTTCATGAGCATTATGGTCTAGAGATGATTTGCCACTAATCTCCAACAGTTTTGCCTGGTTGGCTTCTTTCGAAAAATGGGAACCCAAAAGATTTCCAGCTGCCAAAGCTGGGTAGTTTCTCTCACTTTCCCCAACCTTATTCAGTCTCCCAAGTGGATTTGCCAGATTAGGAACTTTTGAAGGCTCATTAGATGATTGTGCAACCTCTTTAGAAGCGACTAGCTCAGGCCGATGTCCATCCATAGAACCACCTGTTATTTTATCATTAACTTACAAAGATGCGAAGGGATTAGAACTAGAATGTTCTATTAAAAAGTCGCATACCTTCTTTCTGATGCATATTCCCGAGAGCTATCTCGAGGTGCAAAGGCTTTGGTGCCATACCATTCCTGTAGGAGCAACCAAAAGTTTGATAAGAAATACGTCTACCCAAAATAGGTTCATAAAGGGCTTATTACCTGAAGGCTAAGAAAACAAGGCACTGAGCTCTGAGTTGTTTTAACTGTTGTTCCTTAAACAGCATGCCAGGGACAGCAAGGCGTTTCCCTGTCTCTTTGAAAGTCGAACTTCTAGACAACATCGCTTCGGAGACACTATTCTGCCCAGGATCCTGCACAAGCAAACAAGCATTGGTTCCCAATATACATGTCAGCAGGTGGTGTCAATCTCCATTCCAGAACTCAGCATGTTTAAGCATAGAACCTATTAGAGGACAAAACCCAGAAGGGACTGAATGCTAACTCCAGTAAAATTAGCGGGACAACCTAAAGAAGAGCACCTTAGCAAGCTTGACAAGGACCTTCAAGCAGATCTCAGAGAGTATGAACACGATATGTCACATGAAGAGATATCTCACAATGTCTCAGAAGAAAGGTTCTTTCATTTGCCGTAGCTTGATTTGAAAACAATAAATCAAGGCTCTGACACTAAAATGTAATATCAAACCAGGAGTCGATGACTACATCAAGCCATATTTGTCACCTCAACATCGTTAATATTACAAATACCTGTATAACAATACACGGCCCATAAATTGAATTAAGACTTAGAGATTACAATTTGGTGGCTCAGGAAATGCTCAAGTAATTAAATCACAAATCTTAAATTGAGTTAAGACTTAGAGAATATAGTTTGGTGGCTCCAGTCCCAATAATTAGATTTCTTTTTCTCAACATCTTGAGGCTCGCCGCACATAATTTCTTTTCCATGTTGTCCTGTATATTCCGAGCACTCCACAGCTAATATCCGTCTCCGTTACTTCTTCAAAAGACTCGTATTGCATAGATGCATTCACAGTTATAAATCATGAACCCTTCATTATCCTTCAACAAACACCTTTTGAATTTCATGCCAAACTAACATTGAAGTACAAATTTGCAGCCAACCACATGTGGAGTGAAATTCAGATCTGCCATTTAGATCTTCAACAGATATTCAGGCATCATGAAAACCATTTTGTTTGTTTCGTGAAAATATTCAGGCCGAAAAGGGGACCAATATGCAGCTACCATAAGCTCAGAGGTGAAAATAGATAAGTCCATTAAACCAAAGCAAAAATGATGGAGGAAAGAGGGGAGAGAGGCAGAGAGATGTTACTATTAAACCAAATAAAAGTTTTCTTTTTATCTCCAAGACTTCTTTCTGGAACTTCTGTGCCCCCATCTTATGGTCAGGTATCATTAGAACTTCTACCTAATCCTTTCAAAATGATGTAACAGCTTATTGTGATACTCTATATTTACAGTTAATTAGTACACCATTGATAAAACTCAAGGTCTCCAATAATTATAGGGAGGCTGAATATCTTTGTCATATCTTAACATTGATTTTGACATGGAAAACTGTAAGAATAGCGAGAAAATTAAATCAACGAACCACCTCATTCTTGTGTCAAGATGGTTGAGACTCATCGAGTATAAAGAAACAGATGAAAAAGCACGATGCAAGTCAATCAAAATTTGTTTTCTCTAATCCAGTTACATTTGCAGTAATTAGTCAAGGCTACCAAAAAACTATTGGCCTCATTTGGGTCATGGGCTTTACTGAGCTAACCAGTTTTAAGCCAATCCAAGTTCACCTCTATTTTGGCCAAACATGATAAATTACTCTATTTCTTTGATAAATGGCCCTAATACTCACTATAGTAAGAGCCTCCACAAATTCTAATTGGAGATAGTAGTCCAGACTAAAGTCCGTTTCCGTGCTAAAATAAGCCCATGTCCTTTCTTTGGTGAATGGCCCTAAATCTCACTATTCTAAGAGCCCTTACAAATTCTAAAAGGTGATATTAGTCCAGCCCAGCAAGTTTGCCTAGCCCCTTTCCAGGATGAAAGAAGCCCGCATCTTTCAAGCAGTGTCTCCTGTCCAAGACAACCCTCTTTTTCTGCATAACTCTCTTAACAGGCACTGATGGGAAAAGAAAAAACAATAAATAGATAAGATCAGCTTGATGGAAGGCTGTTAAAGTACTTGAAAGAGTTTATGGAAGGGTCCAACAGTATAATATCAACTGTAGCTACCAGAAATGCCCTACTACAGCAGCTACTGCCACCTCTAGCCATAATGCAGCAGTCCGAGTGGCCACTTCAACTAGCTACCGATAAAAGTTTTGTGTCTAATTGCTAATTCAGCCTCTTAAAGTATCACCCACTGCCTGATACTGTACAGGGCAAGCTTTTTATTATTACTCTACGTCAGCCCGTAACAGCATCGCTGCTTATAGATATTGTTGTATTTTGGCTGCAATAACTGCTTCTTAAATCCTCGGTGCTAATGACCAAGTTTTCCCCCTTTTCTCATAAGGGGCCTCCTGGAAAGAGAAGTGAACTCAAAAGATCATGAGAACAAGGTGTGTTGAATAACCAGGCAACAACAGCACTAACAAAGTAGAGTGGACAGCATCGTCCGTGGTAGCAACAGTTAGGATAGAAAATGGAATCTCCTCCATTAGACACAATTTGCAGGCCAGTATCTAATTTATTAACAAAATGCATTCATGTTAGATTGTAACATATAAAATTAAACACAAGTCTGCAAGTTGATTTCAATTCCACGGACATTACACCTCAGCGAAAGACCTAATCTCAGAAACATAAGGAAATTAGCGGTTGGAAGGAAGTGATCTGTAAAGTTTACAACCAAACTGAATAAAAGCCCCATCATAAGACATCATCACACATTCAAACTTCAAGTAAAAAAATTGAATACCTGAATGTTCCTTCTGGCATGGTCTAGAACACTTGACTTTCCTCTATCATGTTCCAAGAGATTTCCAGAGCCAAGAGCAGTAGAAACATCATCCCTTCGAGCAGAGGATATGAACTGGGAGGCACTTTTGTTCATGCTCTGTTCAATCTCGGTAGAACTTGCAACAGGAAGGACTTCCATGCTTCTTTCACCATGCATCTTATGAGCAAAACCATGACCCCCGTGAGAAGAGCCACTCACCTGCATTTGATCTTCCAGCCTGGATCTTGAAACTGATTTCACAGTACCAGGTAAAGATGAGATCGATCCATCAAATAGGTATCACAAAGGGTAATAAAGAGTTTAAATGCTCACCTCCAACTATTGAACTCCCCAGTGGTTCAACCTTGTTCACTTTTCCCTTCCTTTGATGGACCAAAGAGTTAGAGGAATCAACTTTCTGGAAATTCTCAGCATTTGATTCAGCACCTGATGAATCTCCTCTTTTTCTCTTAGTGTCAAGCTTTCTACCCTCTGGCTGTCTTCCCCAATTTGCCTGATCATGCCTTTCTTGCGATTGTAAACTAGCAGACCTTGGGTCAAAACTAGATAAACCTTCGTTTTCAAGTGAATGACCACTTCTATGCACTGCAGCTTCATGAAAATAAACAGGTCCAACATTTGGACCAACTGGTTGCCTATTTGAAGAAAATGGATCGCTCTTGGACATCTCATTTTCAGCCAGGCCTGCTGTGGTAGGTAGACTTGCCTGTGAAGACCCTGAAATATCATATTCCATTCAGCAAGCAGCAAAAGCAAAAAGTGACACACTGCCAGTGACAAATTTTTCCAATGTGAGGATAATGAATTTTTATAGGAGATTTTACCAGCATGTGTAGATGCAATGGATTCTCCTGCTTGATTTCCCCCTGATAAAGGAAGGCGCGAGGACTTCAAGGCCTCAATATCGAGACCATGTTGATTAATCACAGTCTCCATAGCCCTTAAGGAGAAACCGGGACAAAAGAAGAAGTTAGGTGAGAGAAATCAGATAAAGAAGAAAGAATTGGCAAAGATGTAATTCAGACATATTCAATAGCCTCCCGCTTAGATCTGCCACTATAAAGATGCCATAAGATACATATTACAAAACCAAAGAAAACCATCATTAGGCTATTTGCACAGTAGAGAGTAGCGATCGTCATGCAGCTAGTAAATAAAACATTTCTCTCCCCATAAGTCGAAAAAGAAAACCTTATATTTGAGCATAAAAAGCATCAATTGATCATTGTAACAGGAGATGCTGCAGGTCAAGATATGCAAAAACACACTTAAATATCTATTGGCCTACATTGTTCACACCAAATCCCCAGCAGTCAAGTAAGATGTGAAGCCGAAGAAACATGTCGATAAAGACATTTAGCATTCACAGTCAGCATATCCACACACCATAGAGGTAATTCTACCCCACAAGCAAGTCTAGAACATTTCAAATCTAGCTACTTGAAGAATCCTCCACGTATGCTCATTAAAACAAGAGTAAAACCGAACAGGAGGCGGGTGTCACCTTGATATCACTTGATACGGCATCGAGTGTTCTTTCCCGCTCGATTTCATGTGTTGCAGTATCTGAGCAATTAATTGCGGTCAATAAGTACCAACAGAGAGGGAAGATTAAAGCACTTTTGACGGAAGGACAGAAAAGGAATCGATAAAGAACAAAGCACGCACCACGTAGAGTTTCGTAGCGAGCTTCGCAGGCTCGTCTTTCGACTCTTGAATGAGCTTCTGCAGGAACTTCGCCGCCTCCAACTCGACATTGTGCGACGACGACGACGCCATCCCGGCCCGTCCACGCCAAAACCCCCCGCCGAAATGAAGCTTTCACAGACCAGAAAGACTGACACCAAAAGCACGCCAAAAAATTCAGGCCATCCGCACACGATCACCACACCTACTCAGTCAATCGAAGGGAGAGAAGAAATCGAAAGAGAGAAAAGGACTGTCCACTGTGAACTCCTACATGATCTGCACGGCCGATCAAAACCCTCGGAACGCCTAGAAAACCTTCAGCGAAATTCCGACGCGGCCAACCTCGGCGAGGTCAGCCCCCCGAGCCGTGGTCGCTCGAGGTCCGTGTGGCCCCGACGGCGCCGGGAAAGGGGAGCGTTGCCGGCTGTCGGCCGAGGATCGTCCGGTGGTGGCGCGGCGGGGGTCAGCCCTTCCCGCTCCGGCCCTTCATTTCGCCGATCGAGGGGATCGATTCCGAGACCTGGAGCTCGGCGACTCCTCCTGCTTTTCTCGATTTTCCTTGTTCTCTCTTCTGCTCTCTCTCTCTCTCTCTCTCTCTCTCTCTAGCTGTTGCTCTGGTCTGGTCTGGTCTGGTTTTCCTTCTGAGCAGGTCGAGGTGAGGTGGGGTTTGCTTAATTCGAAGGTTTTTTGGAGATGGGCTTTTGGAGATGGTGGTGGTGGGCATTGTGGGCTTCGGGTTACGGCCCGTGGGCCTGCTTTTGGTGGTGGTGTTGGTTCGATGGGCCAGAGCCTTATATTAATTAGTTATACTCAGCAGATTGATCGGAGATGGATGTAGGCCAACTATGGGTATTAAATGGATCTACAACTTATTTTGCCATTAACTCACATCTATGACTCTCTTTCGCCGTCGCTTGATATTGCGCTCTCTCACTCCATACTTGCACCGTAGTTTGGGTGTGGTTTTTCCTTAATTTAGTAAAATATGAAGGCATTTTAGCAATATTGGTCGATTTAGGTACGGGTTAGGTTGGGTTGAGGTCGGTGTAGGTTGTGTTTGGACCAAATCGGGTATGGGTCACTAGATTTATATTACATAAAATGGCTCGAAATGAGTTTAATTGATCAATTTAAGTCGGACTATTTTCCAACCCGACCAACCCATTTAATAGATCTAGTGTGAGGCAAGTCTTATAATATTTAAACATTTTTTTGGTCATTTTTTTCTTCTATTTCATTATTTCTTATATATCTTTTGTTATAAAAAAAATATTTGTTTATCTATTTTGCTTTTGCCATTTTGTTTTAGTAATAACCATTTGTCCTTCTATGTGGATGAAATTTATGATTTCACATGAAGGGTTCGATATATTATACTGCTCCCGAGAAGATGCAAGCAAAATCGGTGACCAATGACACTCTGATAACATGTAAATATTCTAGGATCTTCATACTTAATTTGGTCTTTTTGCCTAATACTAAGACATTTTTAATTGGAGAACCAAATGAAGTTTGGAAAAATTCAAATTTAGGAACTCTAGCTCTAAAACCATATAAATATTCTAGTATTTTTCAAGAGGGAGAGGGTAGAAATTCGGTAAAGAATGATGTAGCTAGTACGTAACATCTAGAGAGAGATGAATTGGTGATTAAACAAAATCTTAACAATTTAGAGCATAATAGAATTAGTCAAGATAAAAGTATGAATAAGAGTCAAATTCAAGTACATAGTTTAAATTCCATTAAGTAGTAGAACAAACTCTAAAGGTGTCAATGAGCATGCAATAGACTAGAATATTAAAGTAAAGAAAAAATGCACACAAAGTTAGTGATTCGACTTAAGTTAAGCCTTCATCCACCCTCTTACGATAATAATCTATTAATTGGATTCCAATATATAATTAATAAAATATTACAACTTTAAATACAAACACTCAACAATATATTACACTATCTCACTCAGTCACTCACATATTTTGGATTTCATTCATAATCACAAACATTCCAACTCATGAAAGACAAGCATATAATCAAAGAACGATTAGAATTTGGAATTTCATATTCTAGGCCTTGTCTCTATCTTGCTCCTTGGCACCCTAATCTTCTTATATACTCCACTTCCAAACTAATCGTTGGACAATCTTCAAAGGAACATCTTCTAATATACCATTGGACAAATTTATATTAAGAAGATTAAGTATCCATTGAGTGATAGAAACAAAATTTCCACTTTGATTATAGTCGTCTATACAACCAAAGTCTTTTCCATAAATAGAGTTTTCCATTTGTAAAGAGCTTATGTTCGGGATTGATTTTCCAATCAATAAGATTGAGTCAATCAAATCTATCTTAATGTGAAATCCAAATCAAATAACTAGCACTTATGTATCTCAAACATGGTTTTATTCTAAACTAGTCATGCAACATTTTGATTATGCTATGTTCTAAACCTCATATCCTTCTTAACTTTCCACATTGTGAACTAACATCAAGATGGGATGGGAGTAATTCTCTCTATCTTTGTCTCTTAGAAAGATAAATTGAATTAAAGTCTAATAAAGTATGCATGAAGTAGACTTGTAAAATTTCACTCCAAAATATTTTCTTAGATCAATATACTTCAAGGTAACCATCGGAACTTATGGAGAGTTTTGTTATCAAAATCCATTAGGAGTTTTCTCAACAAAGACTACATCTTTACTCAATTGGCTTGAATTTACAAGTTATCAGAGATAGTGTTTATACTTGAACAATATGCATATGAAAGAAAATTAGTTATCACTGAGAATCACGAATATGAAATAATATCTCTGATATAATATCTCTAATGATATTTTCTAACAAGCAAATCTCGAATCTCCATGAGTATACTTCATCACTCTCCCTCAAATTGAGCTAGATCATCTAGCTTATGTATGATTCGTGCAACTTTCTTTGAAAGTCTATGTTATGTAAGCTAGACCTTACACTAAACGAATAGAATTTAACAAGTGCTAAAGCAAGACATACTTTGAAAATTAACATGTCTTTCTCATACAACCTCGATAAATTGTGTGGAAACTCAACTTGAATTGTGGAAAACTAAACCGCATCACCCCATAGTGCTCATCTTTGGCTACTTGATGAAATGTGTTCAACCGTGGCACTCACAACTACTTGGATAATTGATGACATCACCCCTACATCACTCATCTTTGGCTGCCCAATTGAAAATGTGCTTGACTTCGATGCTCAAAACTACCAATATATTTGATGGTGACTTTGCTCGGCGATGTTGCTCACAATTAAAAGAGAGTGCCATGTCAAATAATGGTCTATAGTAGCATTGTTGAGTGCCAATAAAATCGGGAAATTACTGAGATGAGATAGCTAAAGATAGCATAAAGGAAGAAAAAGCTAAGGTTTGATTTAATTCTTTGTCTCTTGGTGGCTCTCATACCATGTGAAATTTTATAGAACCATTACCAACATAGAAACTTGACTGATTTGAAGGGGATTTGTTCCTAGTCATCCCTCGATGAATGTGGTTAGATGTAAATAGTTCATTTGACCAAATGAAAGCTCGATTTATTGCAAAAGGCTTTCATCAAGACGAAGTGTTGACTTCCTAGAAACCTTTAGTCTCCAATTTAACAATTCGCATTGTCCTATCTATTATTACTATTTTGAATTGGGAAATTTGCCACTTGGATGTCAAGAACACATTCTTCCATTGTGATCTTGTTGTTTCCGTCTATATAGAACAATCACTAGGCTTTCATATTCATTTTATCTTAACCTTGTCTGTTTATTTTGACATAAGCTATATGGCATCAAACAAGCTCTTAGAGCATGGTTTGACAAGTTCAATAATTTTCTTTTTGAGTATGGATTCTTCTACAATACTATTGATTCATCATTATCTATTTATCATCATCATGGTCATACTATTATCTTATTACTTTACGTGGATGATATAATCCTTATTAGTAATTATCTAACATTAATGAACCATCTTGTATAGGCACTTGATCAATTGTTTTCTATGGAAGATCTTAGTGCTCTTCATTATTTCTCAAGTCGATGTCAACCACTCCACTAATGTACTATTTCTCTCACAACAAAAATATGCATTAGATCTTTTGAGTCTAGCATCAATGGCGCAATGTAAGCCAATTGCTACTCTAATAGCTACCAAGTAACCACCCCTCAAACATGGTGGTAAGACCAACGTTAATCGATCCCATTTTTGAAGCATTATAAGCATTGTTAAGTACCTGACCCTCACTTGTATAGATCTCTCGCTTGCAATCAACATAATTTGCCAACATTTGCATGCCCCAACTGTTGCTAACTATTAGATTGTAAAACATATTCGGCAATATGTTCACGGTACTTTATAGCTTGAGTTTCGCATTTTGTCTTGTAGTTCTTACCATTTATTTGGCTTTGCCGATGTAGATTGAGTTGGGTGCAAAGTCACTCGACGTTCTACCACAAGTTATTGTTCTTTATCTTAGATCAAAGTGTATTTTATGGTGTGCTAAGAAATAAGTTACTATGCCCACTCATAGTTAAAGCCAAATACAAAGCTCTTGCTTCCGCATCTGCTAACTCACTTGGATTTCATATAATTGTGTGACATTGGGATATATCAACATCAACCTTTGTTACTTTTCTCCGACAACACATTAGCATTGCATCTCACAACTAATCTAGTTTATAATGCTCGGACAAAACATCGAGATTGATAATCATTTTGTTTGGGAAAACGTGGCATTTAGTTCTATTGTAGCTCACTATGTTCCATCTTTCTCACAAGTTACTGATATTTTCACTAAACCATTTATTCGAGATAGGTTTGCTGGTTTATGAATCAAATTGGGTCTTTGGTCCTCCTCATTGACCGGTTTGAATATTGAAGTAAAAAAAAAAAGAATAAAAGATCACACTAGTTGCAGTGCAAAATCTTTTACAAATCAGTTTGAAAATAACATATTAAGCAAAGTATCCATGTGTCGATCACTTGCACATCTTTTATGAATGGCTTTTTTATTCAATTTCTATGTACATCAAATTGTTATCTTTTATCATTATTTATCACCATAAATATAGATGGTGACATGTCCATTTATACTATACAACATATCAATGTAAATGCAATGCTTTATCAACTTAATTCTCTATTTTTTTTAGTTTTGAAACTCATGAGAAAAAAAAAAGAAAAGATTTTGTTAATCATGCTCCATTTGTTTCTCGAAAATTTAATGATTTGAAAATATTTTCCTATAAATGATTGATTGTATCATTTAAAAATGAATGAACTTGCTTGTATTGTTTACAAAAAAAAATGAATAAAAAATATTTTCATTTTCAAATTTAGGAAAATATTTTTCAAATAATTATTTTCTAAAAAACTAACTCTCCCTTATTACTAAAATCCATTTTGTAGATTTGATTGAATTACTACTAAAATTGATTGAATTAATGACCCGTTTGGTAACACTTCCATTGAACAACCAATTTTATTCTTTTGTTCCCTAGAACAAAAAAAAAAAAAAAAAAACAAAAACAAAAACAAAATGCTAGGGAATAAAAATCCGTTTTTTTTTTTTGTTCTCGAAAATAAATTTGGAATAGAATTAAGAAGTAGACAAAAGTTGCTTATTGTTCTCATGAACAATTTCTAAAATCAAATCTAATGCTCCATTCGTTTCGTGGAAAACCACTTCCACGAAAATATTTTCCGAAATTTCCGGTGTTCGGGTGGATGGAAAATACACGGTCAAGGAAAACATTTTCCGGTCAACGGAAAATCCTCTCTTGACATTGTGGAAAATTATTTCCTCTTTTGAAAAGAGGAAATCATTTTCCCGCCCTCTCTCTCGCTCTCCCTGCTGCAATGGCTTGACGACGTCCTTCTCTGGGATCAGCCTCCGCCCTCCTCGGCCGCTCCTGCTCGCCTGCTCCGGTCGAGCGCTGCCGCCGCCGCCGCACTCCGCTTCCTTGGTGGCTCGAAGTCGCTCGGGAGGATCCAGCTCAAGAGGGAGCACAGCAGCGGCACCGAGAGGCTCGCGGGGAGCCCGCCGTCCAGGCCGCTCGTCGTGCGGTGCGTTGGATTTTTCTTGCCAAGTTGTTGTTTTTCGCCAAGCTCTGGCGAGCCGTGAGCTCGTCGGATCTGGTGGTAGAGCTCACGGCTCGCCGGATCTAGTGGTAGAGCTCGAGCTCCCGATCCAAGCGAGCTCGAGCTCTGTCACCAGATCCGGCGAGCTCGGGTGAGATCGGCCAAGCCTCGAGCTCGTCGGATTTGGCCACCAAGTCTTGGTTGGCTGCTGGGCAGCCGGCCATCGTCAGGCAGGAAGGAGGTGGAGGTGGCGGCGGCGGAAGGAGGAGGAAGGAGGTGACGGCGGAGGAAGGAGGAAGAAGGAGGAAGGAAAAGAAAAAGAAATAATAAATAATAAAAATTTCGATTTTTAAAAATATAAATAATTAAAAAAAATCATTTAAAAAAATATAAATAAAATAAAATAAAATTTTTGGTCAATTAAAAATATTAAAATTTAATTTTTGATAAATTTTCCCAAACAATTAAATGAGCTAACGAACGGTGGAAAATATTTTCCACTCAAATTTTAGATTTTGGCCGAAAGATCGAAAAATAGAGTCATTTTTCTGGAAAATGACTTCCAAGAAAATGTTTTCCGGAAACATGATATTTTCCGCGAAACCAACGGAGCCTAAATTTTCTTTTTTTCTGTTTTTCCTTTCTCATTCTCTCTTCTTCTTCATCCTCCCAATTGGTCACTGATGATTACCGGCCACCACCTCCTCCACCATCACCGATGGTCACTACCAATCAGCTAGACGAGGTCCAGCCATAAAGAAGGAGGAAGAAAAAGAGAAAAGAAAATAAAAGATAAAAGATAAAAATATGTCAAATATAGTAAAAGTATTAAACAATTAAAAGAAACAAAAAAATTTAAAAATCCTACTAAAAGCATTTTTATCCCAAGAATAAAAATTTTGAACAATTTCAAAGCGCGTTCAAAATATTAGAAATTGTTCTTGGGAACAAAATTAAAAAAAAAATCATTTCTAAACAAAAATTGTTCTCAAAAACAAAATGTTTACCAAACGTGTCCTAATACAACCATCTTTAAGATAGAGTAAAGTTAAGGTTATCTATTCCTAAACCGTATAAAGGCATAAAGGACACCTGAACTAATCCGTTTTTAAGGTAATCTATCAAAGAAGGTTTATGAGAAGATATCATAATTAGGAAAGGATCGAAAAGCTCCCTCAGCCAAAGTAAAAATGGGCTTGATATTGGCGATGCCAATTGTTTAATCGAAAATTTTATAATGGATGAAATAATTGAAAATATCTATTGAAAATACTTTGATAGCCATGATGAAAATCAAACATATGCAAGAGAATTTAGTGTAAATCTGGGATTAAACTTATAGGTAGAGCTTCTTGCAGGGAAATTATAGATGATATACTAATGGAGATTAAAAAGGAGATGAAGAAGTCTAATAAATTGAATGAGAGTCACCGATAAATATTACAAAGATTCTCCAAATTTTTTAAGAAAGTTAAAGATAGAAGCTAGGTTGGTGATGGCAAGAAGCCCTTTTCCCATTATAGAGCCTCACGATCGATTTTTTCATTTTTTTTGGTCATAAGCCTTATGATCGATTTTTTAAAATGCGTATTTTACTCCTTTTTTGGTGGCTATTGTAGAACGTGAAATAGGGTACTTTGACTTTTCGAGGTGTTCGGTAAGAATCTCATGGCTGCGGCACCCTTGCAGCTGAAGCACTTTCTTTGCAACTCCCACAAAGCAGCCTTGAGGATGAGGACCAGCCGTTTTGACGTCCAGTAACTTGTAAAAATTTCGGAGGTTATTTTTGGAGAAAATACCAAACAAAACCCCACTTTATTCTCTTATCATCAAATACATTTCCTGAACATTAAAATGAACTTTGATTTAGGCTCTATTTATTTCCTGAAAAAATAATAATTTGAAAAATATTTCTTATTGTATCACTTATAAAAATAAACCAACGGAAAATATTTTCACCGTTTAAGAAAATATCTAGATTTAATATATTGTCAATGATGAAAACATTTTTTTTTATTGGTTATTTATTTCAAGCAATACAAATGACCATTTTAAGGAAAAAAATTTCTATTTTGTTTATTTTTCATGAAATAAATGGAGCTCTAGGCAGTGCAAACATAATTAAAATAATTTGATAGAGATCAAACAGTTCAACATCAATTCTTAGCAATAAGATGAGTCAAATTCAGGAGCAGAGGATTTTAAATGGTGCATCAAAGCCCTGCAACAAGCCCCAGATAGCCATTATCTCAGAAGCGTACAGAAGAAACAGAAGAAGTTGGCCCAAGCCAATACAAATCTAAATGAAGTTGACTACCGTGGCATTGAATTATGACTCCCAAGGCCAGTTTCTCTGCATTTATTCAATTATTTCTTTTTTTTTTCGGTCGAATTTATTCAAAAGTTTCAGTTATTTCATCTATTTATATATTTCAGTCCAACCATTGTCCATCAACTGCCATTTTGTCAATTGGCATCATATACTTTGGAATTGATTTACGGGATAAATATCCTTATTGATCTGGACAGTTCATTTTGTTGCTGAATAATGTTTTTTTTTCCGATTTTTCTAATTCTTAGATATAAAGTGCTGAAATTTACAGAAATGGAGAAAGACAAAACTATTGGACAGTGCAATAGGTCATCCACATGTTACATCAGCCTAGAACCGGAAGTTAAATAGAAAATTATAACTAAATATATTAAACTGTAATTCTAATTTACTTTATAAAAGAGGGATCTTCTTTTTCGAAAGGGAATTGTACCAATTGCTTTGTTGAAGATGAGAAATATCAAATTTACTTTGCGTTTAGCGTGGTGCTTGCTTTTTTGTTTTTGCTAAGAAATTTATCATACACGGCAGCTTATGCTGATTAAGGATTTAATTGCAATTACAGAATTTGGAGTTTGAAGGAAACCAAAAATATAGTTTTATTTTTTAAACTGTAGCTAGACAACAGGTGGGTTAAATTCACAAAACTAGATATGGAACTGTGAGAATAGTCTAATTACAATTGTATTTTTCCTATGTGCTGTTTCTCAAGTTCATCATTGATCAATTACCATGTGATTCTATTAATTCAGTCCTTCAACATGTACAATTTCCATAATGAAATTTCTTTGAAGGTCCTCCATTTTTGGGTTTTAATTTATCTATCATCGTTTAATTAGCACCCATCTCACATTTTTTGGTATCTGGAATAATTTCCATTTATGTGCATTTATCAATTTGGATACTTTGAAATATCGGGAGAATAAGCGGGAACACGCGCAGTGTACTTGCGACCATTTAACAAAAAAAATGCAATCAGACAAATTATGCTCACGACCTTCCAAAAAATTGCTATCATATATCTCTGTACGTTCTTTTAATTGAACTATTATCAGACAAATTACGAAAAAAGTACAAAGATATTCGTAAGCCTTTCACTTATATTGAATCTAACAATATAATCAAACTCCACATCCATGATCCATACTATGGTTAACCGCCACGGCATTGGTTGAATTTGGTGCATCCACGATTGTGCTCATTCGCCGGAGTGGGAGGGGCATTCGGGTTGGTGTGGCAACCGGGTGGTGGGTTGGGGCCTTTGCATGGGTCGAGTACATTAGCCGAGATCGGCGTTGCCACCGCGCCATGGTGGATCACCACCATGCCAATAATGGCTAAGCAAAGGATCCACGGCCTCATCATCCGGACTCTCTCTTTGTTTTTCCCCTCCTTTGTCTTGCTAATTCAGTGGAGGTTATGGAGAAGTTTGATGAGTTCCTTTGGGAGCTGTCGTGATATATAGTGATGGTGGATGAATGATCAACCGTAGTGCTCCAATTATGGAAATAGGCAACCCAAGTTTGGCTTGCCTATTTTTCCATTTTTTTTTTCTGTTTGGTAAGTCGATTGCCTATTTTTAAATATTTTTTGCTATGGTTGTCGTTTCTTTTCCCAAATTAGAACCTCTTGAAAAACAAAATATGGTTAGGTACTTCTCGAACTATCTCTCATATTAAATTTGTCATTACCAGATTACTCCCGATTTAGATTTACCAAGTCATCATCATCTCAATTACTAATGCTCCGTTCGTTTCGCGGAAAATAACTTCCGGGAAAATATTTTCCAGAATTTCTGGTATTCGGATGGCGGAAAATAATTGGTCAAGGAAAATATTTTCCGGTCAAAGGAAAATTTGCCCATCAAATCTTGGAAAATGTTTTCCTCTTTTGAAAAGAGGAAAACATTTTCCTGAGGAAATCTTTTCCCGTCGCGTCGCGTGCTCTCATCTTTCATTACTCTGTTTTGCCCTCTTTCTCACAAAATCTAGGGCTTCTGATCTCGTCCTCCTCCTCCTTCGACGCCGACGATTAGCAGCAGCGGGGCCGATAGTGCTGGATCTCCGCCCTCACGAAGCCCTAGGTTTTTGATCTCGTCCTACTCCTTCGATGCCGACGATTAACAGTAGCAGGGCCGGCGGTGCTGGATCTCTGCCCTCACGAAGCCCTGTGATCTCGTCCTCCTCCTTCGACGCCGATGATTAGCAGCAGCGGAGCCTCCCCCATTTAGAGCACCTGCAATTCGATCGACAAATAAAAAACCCCAAAAGCAAAAGCCCAAATCTGCAGAGCTCTTGACCCACGCCGACCTCAAATCTCCACAAGCTTTCCTCCCTCGAAAAACCTCGCGCACGCAGATGGCCCTGGAGTGGGTGGTCCTCGGCTATGCCGCCGGCGCGGAGGCGATCATGGTGCTGCTGCTGACCCTGCCGGGCCTTGACGGCCTCTGGCGGGGGCTCGTCGCCATGACGCGGAACTTGCTGAAGCCGTTCCTGTCGGTGGTGCCATTCTGCCTCTTCCTGCTGATGACATCTACTGGAAGTATGAGACCCGGCCCAGCTGCGAGCACGACGCCTCTCGCACCCCGTCGGAGCACCTCCGACACCAGAAGTCCGTCATGAAGAGCCAGCGCAACGCCCTCCTCATAGCCGTCGCCCTCATCTTCTACTGGCTCCTCTACTTCGTCACCCACCTCGTCGTCCGCATCAAGCAGCTCAGCCAGCGGCTTGAGCGGCTCAAGGCCCGCGATTGATCCTGCCGCCGCCCCGCCCCCGCGAGATGAGTGGATTTTCCTCAAGATGGCGTTCCTAGTTTTATCCGTCCGTTCTTTTTCTTTTTCTTTTTCTTTTTTCGATTTTGCTGTCTGAATACGCTCGGTGATGTTCGAATATTTTCTGGAATGATCTCTCGACATGGAATCAATATAATGTCTCGTTGGCGTTTCATCTCGTGTGGAGATCTTATAGTGTTGTGGCTAGCTTTCGGTTCGTTGTCTTGGTCATCGTGGGATTTGAAGATGAAGGTGGAGGTAACTCGAGGGTTGGATTTGGTAACATCGTCGAGTAGTGTCGGGCGAGGGGTTGCATTGACTCGCATTCATTCCGTGACTTTCGGGGTGGTTCAATTGAAATGTTGTTCATGCCTAGGGTTTCAAAGAAAGCTTATTTGGGATCCGAACCATGTTAAACTATTCCCAAGCATAATGGTTAGAAAATATTTTCTTTACCGAACACCGGAAAACATTTTCCGAAACATTTTCAACTTTTAGCTGAACACTGGAAAATATTGTCATTTTCCTGGAAAATGACTTCCAGGAAAATATTTTCCGGAATTGGCCAATTTTCCGTGAAACGAACGGAACCTAAATCTCACACTTTGATTTCTCAAACCGTACCATAAGATCAATATAATCTCCATCTCCCGCCTCTTTATTAAATTTATGGAAAATACTCGATTTCTTGGGGTGCAGCGAATTATATGCGTGAAGGGTTAGTCATATTATACTCGAACAAATGTACTTCTATTTTTGGACTTATTATCTATTTTTTAATTAGTCAATTAATTTTTTTACACACCAAAAATGTGTTTTTATTCTCATACTTTTAAAAATAATGTTCTTTTGATTTCTAATTAGATATTATGAAGTAGTTACAAAACTCAATCATAAAATGTGAATTTATTAATTAGATATTGTACTCTAAATGATCCTATTTTATATGTGAGTTTTTTCCGTTTATAATACAATTAATGTAAACTCAAGGGTACCATCTGATCAAAAAAACTCAAGGGTACCATCATTCGGAATTTCTTTTTCCTCCTCTATACCATTTTTTTTTTTTGGACATAAAACATAACTATATTCATTAAAACTAAGGATTACATCGTGCGCCTAAAATATCAGCAGTTAACAAATCTAATATCAGAGGGGGAGGGGATATGGGCCACGCATCAGAGAGAGCCCCAGTTCGATGAAGTTTTGCGGCCCAATCCGCTACACGGTTAGCCCCCTTTGACAATGAACAACCCTAACGCAAGGAAAACTTCTCAGCAAGAATTGAGCCTCTGCAAAAACCGAATGAACCTCCCACGGCGGCAAGGTAAGTTCATTCATCGCTTCCACCAAAATCAAACTATCCAATTCGAGGATGAGTTTATTTTGTTGTCTACCCGTTTGTTACAGATGGCGAAGAGTGAGCAATAGTGCCATAAACTCGGCCTGCAGCGGCGAAGAAATAGTGATCGTCCGGGTAAGTCCATCGAGCAGGGTACCTCGCTAATCTCTGCAAATAGAGGCGATTGTGCTGCTTGTAGATTGTGGATCAAAAGCCCCATCGAAATTAACTTTGAGTGAGTCTTGTTCAGGTGGTCTCCATAGTTCGCCACCACTGATCCGCTATTGTGCTTGTGCTACAAAAGAAGGAGAAGATAACATAACTGATCGGGCATGTATCAGGGCGGAGTCCACAAGCCGGCGTGGATTCAGATGCTGATGACGGAAAATAAAGTGATTCCTCGCTTTCCAGAGATTCCAAAGAACATAAGCAAGTGTAGCTAAATTAGGTGTGTTCTGTTGTTTAAGTATGTGAGCTGCTACCCAATGTTCTATACTGTGCGTATTGTGTATATGAATGTGCATATGTTGAGCTAGCATGGACCAAACAGGACTGTTTTTGGACAAAATAGGAACAAGTGGGTTGTCAAGCTTCGGGTAGGGTAACCCGACGTAGAGAGGGCAAATCGGGTCCAAGTAATATGCCTATGGAACAGTTTATCTCTGGTGGGTAAAACATTATGGCATAAGGCCCAAATAAAAAATTTAACTTTAGGGGCTACTTGTAGTTTCCAAATATGTTTCCATAATGCTTGAGGGAGAGTGTGAGCGGCGAAACTTGAGGCGACTTTGATCTAGTGCGGTTGCCTCGGATATTGGTAACCACTTCTAACCGTATATTCTCCATGAATAGATTTTGTCCAAATCAACTTATCCTCAGTATGTGAGGGGCTGACGTGGATTGCGAGTATCTCCTGCACTGTATGAGAATCATATAGTTCATTAATAATAGAGAAATTCCAGCTATTTGTGTTGGGATCAACCAGATCAGCAACCTTAAAAGGTTCATCTTGGTTAGCTGGACCTCCTAGAACTCCTTTGGGCAGCCAACAATCTTCTCTTTATTCTGATTAATCGGCCATCACCTACTGACCAATGGAAGCCGTGACTAATGGAATCCCGACCTAGTAAAAGACCTTGCCATCCCCAAGAAGGCCTAGAGCCTTTAGCAGCATTAAGAAAGTCCGTTGAGTGGAAGTAAATACCTCTGAAAAGCTAGCTCCATAGAGCCGTTGGATTTTGATGCAGTCGCCAAGCCTATTTCCCTAGTAGGGCTTTATTGAAGTGCAATAGGTCCCGAAAGCCAAGACCACCTTCAGATTTACTACCCTTTAGGTACTCCTATTGTGTCCAGTGAATGCCTAATTTTGAAGAGTCATTCTGCCACTAGAAGCATGCAATTCTCTTTTCAATAGCTATACAAATGGAATTCGGGATTTTGAAGATAGACATAGCAAACTGTGGGATCGCCTGGACCACAGCTTTGATAAGAACTTCCTTCCCCCCCTTAGATATGAGTCTTTCTTTCCATCCTTCTAATTTTTTGTTCACGCGGTCAAGTATCCAAGTGAACATTTCCTTCTTAAATCGTCCCCAATCCGAGGGGATTCCTAAAGATTTGCCAGTCTGAAGAAGAATTGGAACTCTCAAGGCATTAGCTAAATTGTGTTGTAAATGTAGAGGACAAACCTTAGAGAAATAGATCCCAGACTTGTTTCGATTGATCGCCTATCTTGTAGCCAAACAATACTGGTTGAGAATACAACATTGGGCTTTTCTTTGGCCACTAGGGCCACGAGGGCACGAACTGTCAGAGGGGAGCCCAACCCCTGGCAGTTCCAACTTATAAGCTTCATTTGTCCTACGACAACTATTTAGGGCCAGTTGCCATTGCCCATGAGTTTGCCTCAGGAGCCAACAGTATAGGAGTATCTAACAACGTGTTATCATTGATCACCCCTTCAACCGGGCTACGGGTTTCATACGGGGTATAGCGCTTAGCCTTCTTAGCTGCGCCTGCTGTAGTAGTAACTCTAGTATGTTTGATTTTCCCGTGACTTGACGTAGCTATTGCCTGGTGTTTGATTGTTTGTATTTCAACGGGACGCATACTAGTAGCATTATAATATGTAGTCATATGAGGTTGGATGGCATAAATATCATAACATGGATGCTGATGATGGGCCACTGCAAGGGGAGAAATCTCAGTACACTGAACCTCAATTGTCTGTTCTGGTGCAGGTATCGGCTGCTGGTTGTCATTTGCTGACGTAGACGTGGTGCGTAGGTTTTGAGGTAGCAGGGCTATTGGAGGAGTTTTTGGTACTATCTCCTCCTTGGTAAGTTGATTGTCCTCATAAAAGGTCTTCCAATATGGGCTGCATTCCTTTACTTCAGCCTTTAGCCAAGGGCCATAAACCATTTTCTCTTTCCCTTCCATTTTAGCATATCAGTAAACGGGATATCTGGGCAATACGTAGCATAGTGTCCTAATTTCCCACATGAATAACAGAAATGGGGGAGTCGTTCGTAACAAACGTCAAGCCAAAGTAGTTTGTCAGCAACTCTAATTAGCTTTCCTTGCTTGAGAGGTTGGCCGAGATCGATATCAACACGGGCTTTTGCTGATTTCAATGATGTACCCTCTTTAGCATCTAATCTGACTTCTAGGACCTTCCCTACAAATTGTACAGCTCGGGATATCATGGCATCAGAATACCATTCCAAAGGCAGTCCATATATGTGTACCAAAAAAGCACATGTAGAGAAGTCATAACAATGAAGCGGCGTAGCGGGAACCCACGGTTTGAAAATGACCAAATGCCGAGAGAACAACCAGGGACCCCCAGAAATAACTTTAATTTTATCATCTTCTGATTGGAATTTAGCTACATAGAAATCTCCCTCACGTAAAGTAATTGCTGCATCATAAATCCTCCAAACCCGTTGCATCGTAGACTTGAAAGCTTGTAAATTCAGTGAGGGAGCATAGGGTACTCTACCTATGAGCATTAACTTACATTCATCTATATCTGCCAGAGATGTCAGGTCATTCCAGTCTTCAATTTCCTGATGTTGGAAGATATGTGGCTAGACAAAAATATTCAATTGATTATAATCCGATCTGTACAAATCAAATAGATTTAAATCTAGAATAGATTGATTTGTAGGATATTTAATTTCCTTGTTCATTCATCCTCTTGTATTATATTTACAGAAGATGTACATTGATTCAATTAATTGAAGACAATAGAATACACAAAAACTTCTCTTCATTCTCGACTTCTCTTCAATTCGCTTTTCTTTTCTTCACCTTCTTACATGGTATCAGAGCGGTAGAAGATTCTATTGCTTCCGCTTCCTTATCTTCATCGCTTCTATCGAAACCTTTTTTTCATGGCAAACATTCAGCCTTCAATCCCTGGTGAGCATCCACAGCATGAAGATCCCGCACAAATCACAAAAAGCCGGGACAATGCCTCCTCTGTTGATGTCGCCAGATCTCACGAACAACCTGTTCAATCTCAAGAAAATCGCAATTTTTTGGCTCAGTCAATTCTGGGGCAACCCTACTCGGTTCAACCCATTCCGGGCCAACCAATAGCGGGTCATCCTTACCAATGGCCATTGATTCAGATGCAGCCAAATCCGTGGCTGTTTGGGCCTAACTAGAATGCATCATCGCCAATTTTCCAAGGGACATGGGCCTCTGGCCAACCCGACGGCAGCCTACCAACCGCAAGCGGGGCAAGCATCACCGACGGGTCGGGTGGAGCAAATGTGGGGCAACCAGATGGATCCAGTGGTTCGGGCAATGGAGCGAATCCATACCCGACCAATTTCAATGTGGGTTATGGAACCGGTTCGAATCCGGGTATGGGAGCGAATCCCTACCCGGGTTTCTCACCCGGATTTTTGCCGTTTCCAGGGTCAATCTTCACCGGACGGCCAGAATCCGGCGACCCCCTGTTCGTTTCCACCGCCGACGGACCTCAACTGAAGCTAATCAGTCACCAACTTACCGGGCACGAAAACTACTCCAGGTGGTCGCAGGAATTGCAGCGCGCGCTGGTGACTAAGGACAAAGATGGATTCCTCGATGGAACCATCCCTGTGCCTCCAGACGAACGCCTAGCGCGACACTGGAGGAAATGCAATCAACTTATCTGAACCTAGATCGGCAATTGCATCTCTCCAGAAGTCGCGGCAGGGCTTCCACCCACAGAAGACGCTCAAAAGATGTGGGAGAATATCAAAGAAATGTACGACAAACTCGACCGTGCCAAAAAAATTTCGCTCATGCAGGAATTGAGCAATTTAAAACAGGGGAATATGACGGTCACGGATTGTTTCAACAAGCTATCGTCTTTATGGAACGAACTGGAAGCCATGGAGGAAAAACTCGAGGGGCCAGAATCGACGCTAACATAGTATCGTTCCATCAAAGAGAGAGAAAAGGCAACGCGTTTCCTGCTAATTTTGAATGAAAATTACATTACCTTTCGTTCACAGGTTTTGGCCATGGATCCCGTTCCTCCGATCGGACGGATCTATCAATTAGCTGTGCAGGAGGAGAGCCAACGCTTCACGTCACCGGAACATGCAAGGAACAGCGACAGTATCGCCCTTGCAACCCGCGGCGAACGAAGAGAGGGATCCACGAAAACCCTAAATCGAGAAAGGAGAGGCGGATTAGGGTTTGCAGGAGGAGACTTCGCACGGTCCTTTAAAAGGGACAGCATCAACGGCCGAGATTTGCTGCGCGGATCGGACGGACCAGATCGCACGCGCGGATCGGACGGGCTGGATCGCACTCGTGGATCGGACGGTCTCCTTATGCTTGAAGGCGCAGATGAATCCGACGGTGGATATGATTCCGCGCCTAAAGGAATGGACGGCCAGATTTTTGCCACGTCATCAAAAAATTTCCGGCAAAATTTTAAAGCAAAGGGTAAAATGTTTTGCGATTATTGCAAACGTCCTAACCACATGATTGATAGCTGTTGGAAATTACATGGAAGGCCTGGCGAAAAGGAGAAGAAAATTTCATCTCGCCTATCAAGTGACTCGGACCCACCAACCAAAATGCTGACCAACCTATCTCCTATGGTCAATATCAACAATTGATGCATGCTCTGCAGAAAATGGAAACCTCCAACAAAGGAGGAAGCTTCTCAGGTATCTCACATTGCCTTATTAATTCAATCTCAAGAAAGACATGGATCATTGACTTAGGTGCAAGCGATCACATTGTTTGTGATAAAGGATTATTTACCAGTCTAAATGGAAAATTAATTCTCCCTGTTTCTGTGCAATTACCAAATGGAAGCATCACACACGTGAATGTGACAGAATGAAGATGCGGCTTAGCCCTCGGATTACACTTGAGAATGTCCTTTATGTCCCAGATTTTCAGTTTAATCTCATATCTATCTCACAGGTATGCAAGGACAATTCATGCCGGGTATTCTTCGATATTGATACATGCTTTTTTCAGGCCCTTTCGACTGGCAGACTGATGGGCTTGGGTAGACTTTCTGAAGGCCTTTATTTTTTGACACATTTCCCAAGTAATTTTAGTTTTTCCAGTACTTTTTTACATAAGAAATCAGTGTGTAATTTAACTATCAATGATAAGAATTTCATTATGCACTTAAGGATGGGTCATAGTACTTTCTTTCCCTATGCACAATGTCCCATTTGCCCCCTCGCCAAACAGTCACGCCTCCCATTTCCTTTAGGGAGCACACGTGAAAAGGAAATATTATCATTGATTCATGTTGATATCTGGGGCCCTTAGCATACAGTCAATCACGATGGATCTCGTTATTTTCTCACCATAGTAGATGATTGTTCTCGTGCAACATGGATATTTTTAATGCAGTCTAAAGGGCTAGCCTACTCTCATTTGAAGAAATTCATTATTCTTTCGAAAAATCAATTCGGAAAATCCATTAAGAGGATCCGAACTGATAATGGAAAGGAATTCTTCAGCCATGATTGCACTTTATTATTTTCATCTCATGGAATTCAACATGAAAGCTCATGTATATACACTCCACAACAGAATGGGGGTAGTTGAGCGTAAACACAGGCATCTTCTGGAAGTAGCTCGAGCTCTTAAATTTCAAGCAGCAATTCCAGATGAATATTAGGGAGAATGCATTCTTACAGCAGCCTATCTTATCAATCGAATGCCCACTCGGGTATTACATGGGAAAACACCTTTTGAAGTCTTATTTGGCAAAGTACCGGAGCGAACACATCTCAAAATCTTCGGATGTCTTTGTTATGCAGCTATAGTGGGCACTCGAGACAAACTGGATCCTCGTGCACGTCGCTGTATTTTCATGGGGTATCCTAATCTTCAAAAGGGATACAGAGTCCTGGAGCTATCTACTAAGGAATTCTTTGTAAGTAGAGATGTTTTATTTCATGAAAATGTTTTTCCTTTCAATGAAAAAACACTTTCTCGTCAAGAATCCATCACTCTAGGTATTCCTCATCAGCTTGAGATGGATGATATCACATCTCAGGATCTTCATTATATACCATTAGCAGTACCTACTCATGATCATCTTGTTCAGATGAATCCCTCTGTAGCAGGACCAATTTCTGATGAGAATCAGGTTTCTCCAAATGTATCAAGGAATTCACATGCAGATTCTTCTATTAATGAAGAAGTTGAAGAAATCCTTTCTACACCAGCTGGGGAATCAACATCTTCACTTCCGAGAGGAGATCCTCCACGACGTTCTAGTCGAACTACACGACCCCTACCGGACCAAAGATTATGTCTCGTGCTTTGCTCTAGACTCTCCGGTATCAAATATCCAGCTTTCCTCCTATGTTTCCTTCAATAAATTATCATCGAACATAGGTGCTTTGTATAAGTAGATTATCTCGAGGATAAAGAACCGGCTAGTTACAATGAAGCATCTGATCCAAGATGGCGAAGGCCATGGAAGTGCAATTACGTGCCTTGATTGATAATAAGACCTGGGATCTTGTCACATTGCCACCAAATTGTAAACCCATTGGCTGTAAATGGGTATACAAAATAAAATATCGAGCTGATGGGTCCGTGGAAAGATTTAAGGCACGATTAGTTGCCAAAGGTTTCACTCAAAGGGAAGGATTCGATTATCACGAGACATTCTCACCTATCGCAAAAGACGTCACCGTACGATCTTTTTTGACAGTTGCCGCTATTCGCAACTGGTCTCTACACCAGATGGACGTTCATAATGCCTTTTCTCCACGGGGATTTGAATGAAGAGATATATATGGATGTTCCTCAAGGATTACGGAGACAGGGGGAGAAGAAAGTATGTCGTCTCCAGAAACCCCTTTATGGGTTGAAACAAGCTTCCAGGTAGTGGTATGCAAAGTTCACAAGTGCTCTTACAAGAAGAGGTTTCCAACAAATCCGACATGATTATGCCTTATTCACGCGGACTAAAGGTATGTCATCTATTTATCCGATGATATACGTTGATGATATTCTCATTATGGGAAATGATGAAGCGGCCATAGGAAATTTTAAGAAATATCTCGCATGCGATTTTTCATATTAAAGACTTAGGAGCACCTAAGTACTTTCTTGGCATTGAAATTGCCCGTTCAGAACAAGGGATTTCGCTCAGTCAGCGAAAATTCATATTGAAGATTATTTCAGAAACAGGTTTATCAGGTTGCAAACCAGCTGTTATTCCCATTGAACAGAACATGAAATTGACCACCTTAGATTATGATAAGGGAATCTCTCAAGAAGATGACTCCGTTTTGGAAGATCCTTCAAGCTATCAAAGGCTCGTCGGAAAACTTATATATCTGACAATGACTAGACCTGACATCTCTTATGTAGTGCAGACCCTTAGTCAATTCATGCACAGTCCAAAGCAGTCACACCTAAATGCTGCACACAAAGTTGTGAAGTATCTAAAAAGGTGTCCAGGTCTTGGGATATTATTGTCCAGAAGATGTAACATGGAGATAACAGCATATTGTGATTCAGACTATGCAACTTGTCCCATGAGTCGAAGGTCTATCACTGGATATTGCATCAAGCTAGGAGATTCTTTACTTTCCTGGAAGACAAAAAAACAGCCTACTGTTTCTCTTTTTTCAGCTGAAGCAGAGTATCGGGCTATGGCCAAAACTACTTGTCAGATAGTATGGATTCGGGGACTTCTTAAGGATCTTGGAATACAGGTACAAGGGGCAACAAAGCGTTTCGCGACAATGACGCAGCTCTCAAACTCGCAGCAAACCCTATAGTGCACGAGAGAACCAAGCATATAGAGGTTGATTGCCACTTTACACGAGACAAGATTTTAGAAGGAATCATTGAAGCAAGAGGAATTGGGACAACGGAACAACCAGCAGACATTTTCACCAAACCTCTATGTCAAAGACAGCACACATATCTCCTAAGCAAACTAGGTGTCTTAGACATATACAAGCCACCAGCTTGAGGGGGAGTGTTGGAAGATATGTGGCTAGACAAAAATATTCAATTGATTCTAATCCGATCTGTACAAATCAAATAGATTTAAATCTAGAATAGATTGATTTGTAGGATATTTAATTTCCTTGTTCATTCATCCTCTTGTATTATATTTACAGAAGATGTACATTGATTCAATTAATTGAAGACAATAGAATACACAAAAACTTCTCTTCATTCTCGACTTCTCTTCAATTCGCTTTTCTTTTCTTCACCTTCTTACACCTGAGGATTCCAGAGGCGACCCATTCGGTGGCACAAAGCAGTAAGGCGAGGATCTTGATTGTCGCCTGTCGGTTCCATAATCGCAAAAGTGGTGAAGACCAAATCACCGTCAACGAAGAGAAATGGCAACCAAATTGGGACTATCGGACGCCATGCATGAAGGCGAGAAGCGAAAATAAGGGGTGCGGCAAATCGGAAGAGATGATTGGGATGGCTGGGTAGCACAACAAAGCGAGAGATACGATTTAATCAGGGGATTGAGTAACGGGAGAACAGAATCGAGAAGCGCATCTCGTGGAAAAAGATGAAGGGTTTGACGAGGGTTTTGGGTGAAGCTACCATGGCGGTAGAATAGAGCTCTACATCAGCGAGAGAGGTGGGTTTTGAATATCAATAACTTTACAGAACTGGAGGTGTCCAATTGAAGTTGGCAAAGTTAGCCAAATGCAAGCTGAGTGCTCAGCATTTGTTTTGAGGCCGTAGTTTAGTTATTGACCCGATAAGAATCCTCTATACCATTGACAGACCATCATTTTCCGTTAATTAGCTCCCATCTCGCATTTTTGGTACCTAAAATAAATTGTCCATTTATGTAATTTTATCAATTGGACGTTCCAGAAGATCAGGAAAATTGGACAAGCGAATAGTGCACTTGCGACCTTTTAAAGTACTCAAATAATGCACTTGCGAAAAATGCAATGTACTCACTCATGCATTTGGATATGAAATTAATAAGCATCGATATCAATTAACCAATTATCTATTTATTGCATAGACGGAAATGAGTTCCTACCTTTTAGAATTTGGAGGATATATGTTGAGCCTTTGCATTATTTTTCACAAAAGGTTTATGTGAAAAATGCGAAAAATGCAATGTATTCATGCATGTGGATGTGAAATTAAGCGTTCATATCAATTTACCAATTATCTCTTTATTATATAGATGGAAATGAGTTCCTATCTTTTAGAATTCCGAGGATATGTATTGAGCCTTTGCATTATTTTTCACAAAAGTTTTATGCAATTATTCATGTTCACGAAAGAATTAAACGATGGGTTAACCAATGGGCTCTCTTCCAATAAAAGAAAATGATCTTTTTGCAAAGATAAAAACGGAAGCAACAATGTAAACGAATAAGTACCCTCAAAATCCACATATTTCTGTACATTCTTTCAATTCAACTATAATAACGCAAACATGAACAGACTCCAGTATTTTACTTTTGCTATGATATCGAAACTATCAATTAAATTAGACACTCCACACCAATGACCTATACTCATGGTTGGCCGCCAAGGCAACAATTGATTTTGACGCATCCACAATCGTGCTTATTAGCTGGAGTGAAGTTTTTTTTTTGCTAGTCGAAAGCTGAGCATATCATTCACAAAGTGAAAATGTCACAACCCTCGGACAGGGCATCGTTACAAAACAGATTCAAGAGAGTTGTGGGGGAGCAATAGCCCAATTCGGACACAAAGATCCTTGGCCTTGGGCCTTGGCGGCCTAATCGGCAGAGAAATTTGCTTCATGCCTACAGTTCTGGAAACGTAGATTAGGGCAGCTTCGAAGCAGGACGGCAGCGTTCTCGAGCAAAGGTCTACACTCCAGCGATGGCGGCCGTCGATGATTCACGGTCTCCACCAGCTCCAAACAAACCGATTCAAGGGCTAGAGAGAAGTTGTTAAACATGGTACTTGTAATTTTCCCCTAGAAAAATTGATTTATTGAGTTTAAAAAAGACTATCGTTGAAACTCAAAAACCCATCTAAGAAAAGAGGCTTGTTACACTCTCTCCCCTTTTCGTTTCAGCTGTCATAGCATAGAGCGCAGCTCGCCCAGGCCGAGCATAAACTAAAAGCCCGCCTCTACAGTCTCTTACCGATTGATATTGCATCAATGGGATCACGAATCTCCCTATTTTTATTAAATGTTACGAGATATTCAGAATTGTCAGCTTTTCTGAAGCTAAGTCATAACATAAATAAAAAAACACGATGACAATTCAAATCTCCCCATTAGTTTCTTGATCAATCATGCCATCTTCTAATGATCTATCCTCCACGGCATCGATTGATTTTGGAACATCCACGATTGTAATTATTCGCCGGAGCAGGAGGGGCGTTCGGGTGGGCGTGGCAACCGGGTGGTGGGTTGGGGCTTTTGCACGGGTCGAGTACTCCAGGCTTGATTGGCGCGGCCACCGCGCCATGGTGGATCAACACCATGCCAATGATGGCTAAGCAAAGGATCCACGGCCTCATCATGCGGACTCTCTTTGCTTTTCTTCCCCTTTGTCCTTGCCGAATTAGTAGAGGTTATGGAGAAGTTTGGTACATTCTCTTGGGAATCGTTGCTTTAAATAGTGATGCGGTAAAGAAAGACCAACCGTAGGTAGTCCTCAGAATATGGATACATGCAAACTAAAGTTTCGCTTGCCAACCTTTTTTTGCTTTTTTAAAAGTCGGTTTGCCTATGGTTATCTTTTCTTTTCTCAAATTAGACACTCTTGAAAAACAAATTATGGTTATCTACTTCTCGAACTATTTGTCATATTAGAGTTGTCATTACCAGATTACACCCCATTTACCAGGTCATCATCCCCTCGGTTGCTAAGTGCGTGATTACCTCTATCTCTCGCACACTTTCTAAATTTAAGGATGGGTTAATACCCTGAAAAACCTTAAACCGATACATCTGTGACAAATTTACCCCAAACTATTTTTTTGACCATCAAAAACCCTAAACTTGTATACATTTGACAAATTTACCCTAAACCAGTACACTTGTGATAAATTTACACTATGTTAGTTTTAGTTAAAGTTTCTTGTTAAATTATAAAGTTAAATGACACATGACAATTGATCGGTATACCAATTTGGGATTTTACACTCTATTTGTCACAGTTTATAATTTTTGTGATTTTTTTATGGTATTAATCTAATTTAGCAAATGGTATATTAGTCACAAATTTACCAGTTTTTGGTTTTTTGTGGTAAAATAAATTAGTTTGGGGTAAATTTGTCATAAATGTACCAGTTTATGTTTTTTTATTTTATTTTATAGTTAGTTGGGGTAAATTTGTCATAGGTGTATCAGTTTGGGGTTTTTCAACGTCAAAAAAATAATTTGGAGTACCACCACCTGCGGTGGCTCAGCTGGATAAGGCTCCCATGACCTTTTGCGAGGAGGAAAGGAGTTTGAATCTGGCTGGCCGCACAGAATCTTAAACGTGACGTCGGGGTGGTGGGTCCTCTACTAGCGTCACCCCGGGTTTACCTCGCTGGCTGCTGGCTATACGAGGGTTCCCAAGTTACAAAAAAAAAAAAATTTGGGTAAATTTGTCACGAGTATACCAATTTGGGGTTTTTCAAGATATTAACCCTTTAAGGAAAATACTAGATTTCTTTGGAGTACGACGAATGATACACATAAAGAGTACAAGTCATAATATAATTGAATAGAAGTACTTCGATTTTTGGACTTATTTCATATTCTTTTAATTAGTTAATTTATATGTTTACACACCCATCGTGTGTTAATATCATATCATTCTTGCACTTTTAAAAATAATGTTATTTTGATTTCTAATTAGATAGTATGAAGTAGTTATGAAACTCAATTATAAAATGTGAATTTATTCATAAGATGTTGCACTCTAAATTAGCCTAATTTATATGCGAGGTTTTTTCTGGGTATAATGCAATTGATGTAAACTCAATGGTAGCATCATTTAATATTCTATTTCCTCCTCTATTCCATTGACAGAGCCACGTTGTCCGTTAATTAGCTCCCATCTCACATTTTCAGTACCTAGAATAAATTGTCTATTTATATAAATTTATCGATCTGAATGCTTCAAAATATCAGTAAAATAATTAGGCATGCACATAGCGCAACTACGAACTTTTAAAGTACTCGAATAACACACATGCGAAAAATGCAATGTACTCATACATTTGGATATGAAATTAATAAGCGTTGATATAAATTAATTAATTATCTCTTTATTGTATAGGCGGAAATGAGTTCCTATCTTTTAGAATTTGGAGGATATATGTTGAGCCTTCGCATTATTTTTCACAGAAGGTTTATGCAATTATTCACGTTCTTGAAAGAATTTTTACAATAGGTTGGCCAATGTGCTCTCTTCCAATAAAAAGAAATTGATTTTCTGGCAAAGATACAAATAGGAGCAACAATGTAAACGATTTACATTCTTCCAATTGAGCTATTATCACACCAAAATGAACAGACTACAGTATTTCACTTTTGCTATGCTATCAATTAAATCAGATGATCCACACATATGAACTATACTTATGGTTGGCCGCCACGGCAACGGTCGATTTTGGTGCATCCTCGGTTGTGCTCATTAGCCGGGGTGCGAGAGGCTTGCGGGTCGGCGTGGCAACCGGGTGGCGGGTTGGGACCTTCGCACGGGCTGAGTACTCCCTTCGAAATTGTTGGGGCTGCCTCGGCGTGGTGGATCGCCACCACGCCGATGATGGCCAAGCAAAGGATCCAGGGCTTCATCATGGGGACTCTCTCTACTTGTTTTTCTGCCCTTTGTCTTGCTTGATTAGTAGAGATTATGGATAAATTTGCTGAATTCTTTTGTGAGTTGTCACTGTATATATAATGACGGGGAACAATATTATCCGTTCGTCCTCCGGTTGCGGAGGGACTGCAAACTAAATATTGGCTGTCTATTTTCAAATACGACATTTTCTATGGCTGTCTTTTTTTTACCACCCAAAATTTTGGAAAATCCTAGTTTTCTTTGGAGTAAAACAAATTATTGACATATCAAACGAAAGTCAAATTATTCTCGCATAAGAATTTGTCGATTAGCATGTTTATGTACTAAAACAAATATGCTCATATCATATTATATTCACGAGATAAAATATGATATTTTTTGATATCTCATTAGATAGTATAAAGTAGTTACAAAACTCAGCTGTGAAATGCGATTTTTTTTGTCATAAGATATTGTGCTTTTGATGGTCCTATTTCATATGCCCATTGCCATTATTATCAAAACCCATTTAGGGGTTTGAGTACGTATATTGTCCTCATGACATCCCGTTAAGGTTTAACCGCCGGCTAATAAAAGTATGGAGATCTATGACAAATAGGGATTTAGGTACGCCTTTTTTTGTTGGGACATTAAGCGCGGCTATAATTTTGATTATGAGTACTAAATAAGTTTTGATTTTCATTTTTTTGGGAAAAAATGCAAAATAGCAATATGAAAGGACTAAAATAACATCCAATAATTCATATAAGATGCAAATGCACCACGACCGATTGTCTAACATATGGTCTCTTTGTTATCCCTAGGTCTTTAATCTGTTTATTGTGATTTTTGAATTATTGATAAATTTTTAAACCAGTTCCAAATTATATGATATTATTCATTCTAGGAAATGTTTAATGTAGTCATTTTATCCATCCGTTTACAAAATCTATTGATATGACTTTTGATAGTAGACTTACAAAAAAAAAAAAAAAGAGAGTCATGCATGATTGTACATGATTCATCTCAAATAAAAATGAAATTTCATGTGGGATATCATCACAAAGGAATTCGAACCGGGCATTCCAACAAATTCCACCCACCAAAAGAAAAGAAGAAAAAAAAAGAATATAGCTCAATTTTGCACCAGATTTTTGTCATTTTCCTTTGCTTATTACTGAGATGGACAATATACAGAAGGTCGTCACCATCCTTGTAGGTGTCTGCCGCGGACATAGGAGGGAGAAGGCCAGCAAGAACCTGGCATGAAGTAAGGAAATGAGATAATTGCAAAAATCATTCTCAACTTTGACTCTCCACGTCAACTACACTTTTCGCTTTCTTTTTGTTTTGTATTTTTTTTTTTTTGGATCGAAATTTGAATTTCATCCATCCAATGCTACGGTTAAAAAAATAGATAAAGAAAACTAAATTTAAAACATAATAGATATCACAAGGATTGCGAGGCGATTTAAAACATAATAGTCACTTTTCACATGTTGCATCTTCGTTACCTAAGAAGACCTACATGCCCCCACACGCCCGAGGTCTACATGCAAAATGCGAATTCCGATGTTGAGGTTCGGGTTGTCTAGAAAGGAAATGGAAACTCAGCAGATTACTTATGGATGGGAAATGTTAATCATAGGTTTTTGAAATGCGATGTGTGTATTTGATTCCGGAGAGCAAAAATGAGCATGATATTTTTATTGAATGTTACAAGACATTTGAGGTTATCAACTTTTCTAAAGTTAAGTCATAACATAAGTAAAAAAAAAAAAAAAACAATTTAAATCTCCCCCATCGGCGTCTTGATCGACCATGTCATTTTGTAATGATCTATGCTCCTGGCAAACCATCATGACGTCGATTGAATTTGAATTATCAATGATCGTAATTATTAGCCGGAGTAGGAGGGACCTTCACGTGGGCTTGGCAACCGGGCAGTGGGCTGGGGCCTTTGCACGGGTCGAGTACTCCAGGCTTGATTGGCGTGACCGCCTCGCCGTGGTGGATCACCACCCCGCCGCTAATGGCTAAGCAAAGAAGGATTGACGGCCTTATATCCCAACTCTCTCTTTGCTTTCTCCCCTGCTTTGTCTTGCTAAATCAATAGAATTTATGGAGAAGTTTGATGAATTCTCTTGAGATTTACCACTATATATGGGAAGAAAGAGCAACCGTGGTCCTCCGATTATGGTGGAATGCGAATTGAGCTTCGCTTGCCTCTCCGTTTTGGTTTTGATAAAGTCGATTGCCTATCTTAAAATATCTTTTTGCTAGGGCTGTCTTTTCTAAATAGAACCTCTTGAAAAATAAGTTAAGGTCATGTACTTGTCGGAGCTATTTCTCATGTTAGACTTGTCATTATTGTATTATTTCCCGATTTAGATTTATCAAGTCATCATCCTCTCAATTACCTATCCAATTAAATTTAAACAATGGACAGAAAAATAGTTGCACATAATTATCCATGCAGGATATTCATCTCAAATCAGAAAATGAAATTTCCACATGAGATCTCATCACAAAAGAACTCAAACCCGAGCACTCAAACAAAAGCCATTGAAAAACACAAAAAAGGAGGGCAATCTCTGTTTTTTTTTTTTTTTTTTTTTTCCTTCTCTTAGTTTCTATTATGCTCTCAACCCTCTGGTTCCATGACGGACCCCCAAAAAGCTTTATAAGGACGAGTAAGAAGAACGTACTCCTTACAATCTTTAAGTAATAAGTGTCAAAGAATTTTTTTTTTTTTTTGAGATCTCAATAGGATCTCCACATCGCCTAGGCTATCTTCCCCATAACAAACATGAGCTTCTTGGCATATGAGCGGGCTCATCAGCCATCGATCCCTTCCTCTCATTCAAGAATCCTTGGATTCGAAGTGCCTAAGCAAGGTAGAATTCTCCAACTAACCTCACCTCAAATTAGGTTGGATTCGACACCCCCTCTCCCCCCAACCATCCCAAGATCTGAATCTTCGTCGATACTGACCTCAACCCATCAACCATCCTAACAATTCGTTTAGAAGTCTAATTTTGAGGAGGAAGAAGAAATGTTAATATCGAGGAAAAGCAATATTCTTATTTTTTCTAATCGCAAAATAGATGGTTATAATAACTCGTTATTCCAATTTGAGCAAATAAAAAGATTCATTGAATATTTATTAATAATTCAGGAATAATTTATATAATTTATCTTTTTTTTGCACTTATCAAAGGGGAAAATTGAATTTTATTATCATTTTTGGGTATTAGGACCCAAAAACAAAAGAAAAAGGAAAATATCGAGCACCGTCTCACTGTCGGGATCACCGTCAGCAGTCGACTCCACGATAGCTCCGTCACAGGCGACCCGATGACGATGCCTCGGTGAAGTTCGATTCCGGCAGTTGCAGAAGAGATTCCAAGAACGAGAGAGAGAGAGAGAGAGAGAGTGAGAGAGAACCCGTGGAGCAGGAAACGAAGCTTCAACCGAGGTTCCCTCCTGAACCCCCCCGCCTTCGTTCAATGCATCGAGTCTTTTCTCCCCTTCTATTTCCACCCGCTTTTGAAGTTCCGTGGGTGGCGCTGTGTATAACGTCAAACTACGCGAGCTGGGAGCTCCTATTCATAGTCCGCTTGCTGTACTGGTATGAGGGAGGGAGCGTGCGGGAGCTCAGATTTTGAGGGTCGGATTCTTTATGGAAATTGCGTGATAGTACACAGATGGGTCGGTCTCATCTTGAGAATTTGAGGGTAATTGAGCGAATTTCAGAGTTCACAGGGGAGAAACAGAATTTGTGGGGAGTTTTGGCAACTGGGTTTTCTCTGTGACGATCAAATTAGTCGGCGCGTGTATAAGTGGGATTTCACATTTGTGTAGTTTGCGCATTCCGTCCGGTGTGAGTGCTGTTTGCTTTCTTTAGGTGCTCATTCAAAGAATTGTTGTGAATGGAATGTGGCTCTGGTGTGTACGTTTTGGTATAAAATTGATTTAAGGTTAATTGAGAAAGGTTTGAAGTAAGGGGGATGGAAACAGGGAGAGTGGGATTCAATCTTGCGATTGTGCTGTGTTTATTATTTTGAGTTGGGAGGGAAATGAAGTGAAAAGAAAGGAAAGGAAGTGGAAGGAAAGGAAGAGATTAAGTGTCTTAGCATGTTTAGATGTATATTGAACGGAGATGTTGTGGATTGACGCATGTCAGAAAATGGGAATTTCGGTTTTGGGAGAATATGGTTTATGAGATTCTCTTGGTCAAAATATTTAGACTCAATTCAAGCCTGAAGGTTGCTTGGGGCTAGTGTTGTTTGTGGTACCGCCTCATAGAGCTTATAGCTGAGACAGCTGCTGCTTCTCTGTGCTATATGAGAAAACCTTTTGTAATTAAAGGTCTTGATGGCTTTGTAACTACAACCCCTTAAATAAATTGAGTTGTTTATTGCTGCAGCCATGGTAATCTAGGCTTAAACTGTGTGTACTACTGAGGGAAATCTTTGAACGGTTCTGGAGCTGTAGATCAGTGACATAGTAGGGGGTGACATGTTCATTTGTAAGCAAAGTCAGTGCTTTAACATGTGGAAGGATGACCGGATCACTGGAGTATGACCAATGTGAAGCTGATACCGCTTCCCAAAATTAACTTTGTGATGTCAGAGAAGTTTATTATTCGTATAGCACACACTTTTACTTGTTGCTCTATTTAATTGACATTTTTTCTGTTGAACATTTCTATATGGTTTATCTTTTGATTATCCAACCTAGAATATAGATCTGTTTTGCACCAGATTTTTGTCTTTTTCCTTTTCTTATTATTGAAATGGACAATATACTGAAGGTCATCAACATTTCTCATATTGGATAGCAAAGAACTCGGACGATATATTGCATGCCCTTCACTTTTACTCAATTTGGAAGCCATCCTTGCAGGTGTCTACTGCAGGACATAGGAAGAGCACCAGCAAGAACCTGGCATGAAGTAAGTTACCTTGCTATTCCTGCTCTGTGTGTGTGTGTGTGCGTGTGTGTGTGTGTCTGTGTTGGTGGGTGGGTGGGTCGGTGTGTCTGTGTGTCTGTGTGTCTGTGTCTGTCAATTGGTTCATTAAGAAAAGAGATAATTGCAAAAATCATTCTCAGCTTTGCTCTCCACGTCAAGTAAACTTTCACATTTCAAAACTTACATTTTACATCTTCACAACCTAAAACGACCTACTTGCCCTCTTGCACACCCGAGATCTACACACAAAGTGTAAATTCCAATGATGAGGATCGGGTAATTTGGAAAGAAAATGGAAAGTTGGTAATTTACGTGTGGGTGGCAGATGCAACATGAAATCCAATGCAAAAAGTAAAGATGTTAATTGTAAGTTTTTGAATGTGAGGAGTGTATTTGAAATCAGAGAGCAAAGTTGAGCAAGGTATTTGTAAATTTCCCTAAAAAAAATTGATACGTTGAGTTTCAAAAAGACTATTGTTGAAATTCAAAAATCCATTTAAGAAAAGAGGCTGGTTACACTCCCCCTTTTTGTTTCAGCTGTCATAGAACAGAGTGAGGATAAACTAAAGTCTGCCTTTGCAATCTCTTGGTGATTGATATTGTGTTAGTAGTACAACCGGATCTCCATATTTTGTGTGTCATATTGACACGGAGACAGTTTTTTCTTTTTTTTTGGGCCAAAGACACGCAGATACTTGGATCATCATATTTGAAAGAATCCGAGAAATTCGTTGACTGATCCAAGTATTTTTTTCCTTAATGCAAGATAAATCGGCTTCTGCTTGCTTGTTTTGGTGTCTGGCCTCAGGCCAGTTCTTATTGAATGTTACGAGATATTTAGCATTGTCAGCTTGAAGCAAGTCAATGATAAACGAAATATTTGATGACAATTCGAATCTCCTCCATCAATTTTCCGATCCATTATGCCATCTTGTAATGATTACTGTTGATGGAAGAACCATTAGCACTCACTGAGAAGAAATGTGGAGCCACTTGGGCTCCTATCAAAGGCTATATTTTCTAAGCAGTACTCCAATAACAGGAGTCATTTTGTCCTCCAAGCAGACATTTGGTCTCATGTGGGGGATCATATTCTAGGATGATGGCACTTTTTCAATGAAAGTAAAATTTTGATCAGATATAAGAAACTCATTTATTGAGTAAGAAATATGCATTGTCTTCTCAGAGAAGTGATGAATAGTGTCTTTCTTCCAGATAAGAATTTGAAACCTGATAATTTAAAGAGGGATAGAGAGTGTCTAGACTTAACATTGCATTAGAACACAAGTTATGACAAACAGAGTTACTGTCTCAGCTAGTTTAAGCTTTTCTATTTTTATAGAATTCTTCAGTTATCGCCTTGCAAAAGCCTCTGAAATGTCCTGTTTCTGTTCTTTTGTTGCAGTATGCTGAAGTCTCATGCAAATGCGGGTAAAAGCAATAATCCTTACAAAAAGTTAAAAGTCCATAAGATGGAGGGACCAGAATCTGATCAGTATGCTGTGAATTTCTGTGGAGAGGAAGAGGACTTAAGTGACAAAATGAAGGAGTTGCAGGGCTATATCAAGATGGTAATGTACAACTTGCCCTTCAACTTGATTTCATGCAATTCATTTTGGCCTTTATAGCTATTTGACTGTCTTTTAGTTGTGGCTAACCTGTGTCTTTAGATGAAAGCTAGTAACTTTTTGTTAACGGTCTGCTAATAGGTGAAATCATAGTGTTACATCCACTTCCTGGTTTATATAAATAAACACTGAAGACTACATCTATATGTCTTGAAAAATTTAATGAATTAATATGATTAGTTCTTCTGAGATCTAGTCTATTGTAAGTTGGATGAATACCATCATGATTCCAGATTAATATCTCAAATCACGACTGTGGACATGAAACGTTGTAATCAATGCTGCACCTTTCATCATCTCAATGGAGTCATCAGCTCTTTATGCTTAAATTTTAGAGAATAAAATAGTTAGTATTGTTCCTGAATTTTTTAGATAAATGTTCAATGTAGGATTTCTTTGGGCCATCACATATTTGATGTAGGACTAAAAAACTCTGTTTGCCAATTTTCAGAGACTGCATTCTTGATAATGCCACAACAATCTTGGCATCTCTCCACTGCCTCTGTAACATTAAAGGTGGTCTGACATTAGATTCTCGACATATTTTTCTCGGTTTCACTACTCATGCGCCATCGGTTGTATTCTGCTCAGCAGAAAAACTGTGAAAAATAGCATCTGGGTTTTGCTGTATTGGCATCTCTGTTTTGATAACCAGTATCCTGCGTATGGTTCTCTTATGATGAGAAAAAATTAAATACTTGCTCTTCATATTCAAATAACATTTTCCTGTCATACCTGATGGCCCATGTCCTTCAGGTCTACTAATTAACTACAGCCTTCCTTAAATAGATTCCTGAATTCTGCAATATGTTGACCCCTACAGATATTCTGTGTCCTTTCAGGTACAGCAGACTGTGAAACCGGGGTGCTCTCCGGAGGTAGTGGAGCTCGCACTGCATTCCATGGCCTCCCTCGTCGAATTCCTTTCCTCTGTATCCTCCAAGACGGAGCTAATTTCTTCACTTTAACTTGCAAATCCACTGCTGCTAGTTAGAAGGATTATGCGAGTTTGTTTCTGGGTGTAATATAGATAGACGCACATGCCCACTTAAACGGGTAAAAAGGGTGAACGGTGCATTGGCGGGTGAGAGAATTTGTTGTAGGTTGGAAATTGGAGCGGGGAAGGAAATTGGCATGTGTATCCTAAGCTACATTATGATTAAATTCTGTCAAAGAGTGACAGTTCATGAAGCTCAAGAGGTGGTTTGTACCATGAACGTTGGGCGACGTGATGTTAAATTCTACGTGAAGTCGTTTTTAACTTCAGCAAGTGAATGAGGCTATTGATGTCTTTCCTCGATTTTGTCAATTCATGGATGTAACTGTGCATGTGGATTCAAAGTTCAATGGCCAAGGAGAAGCAGAACTGCCCACTTTAAGAAGTCGAAGCTAGCTCGCCAGTGATGTGAGGAACTGTAAGTTGAATTGGATGACTGTGTAAACATTAAATTCAAAGGATGAATTAGCTCGAAGAACAGGAATAAATGGCCGATGAGGATCCACGGTCGCTAAAGTTGTCACATGGTGGCCTAGACGACAGCAATGGTTAGATTCGGCGAGAGCTTGACAATTCCGGGAGGACGGAGGGACCTAGAAATGGTGGACCGGTATAGACCGCATTATGGTGGTGCCGGTCTGGACGAGGGGTCTTCTCCGGTGATGGTATTAGTCTCAGAGTGGCAAAGGCTGAGATTAGGTATAAGTAGACGTATCAAACTGGGTTGAAGGTCCATTTATTAACCTATATATGAAAGGATGAATCTTACATGGATTAACTAAATTTTGCTAAATGGGTCGATATGGATTTGAGTAATAAAGTCCAATAAAATGTGTTTTTAATGGGCCGAAAGCCCAACCCACCTGCAGTCACTCTCCACTTGTCTTCATGTTCGAGTCGGTGGGTTTTTGGGTGGGAGCAACTTATTTTTTAATTTTATCTTTTACCTGTGAATTTTTATTTTTTTTTAAAAATTGAAAGCTTTAGAAAATGGTGAAAATTAATAGATGATGTTATGTGATTTATTGATTTTGAGATGTCAGATACTTCATTGTGAAACTCGAAAAATTGCAATAAAGAAAATAATTCGCAAATAAGTTGAAAATCTATTTAGAATTTTATAAAACTACTGACATTGGTGTCTTTTATACACTACTCACATAGTATAAAGTTCTTGCTTTTAAATATTTATGTGTATTAACAATGTAAGTCGGATTGGGTCAAGATTGGTTATGGATCGGATTGGATATGAATCGCCAAATTTATATTACATGTAAATGGATTAAAACTGGTTAAATGTATCGATTTGTGTCAATCATTTTTAGTTCGACCCGAATTAGACCTATTCCATCTAGTTGACGGCCCACGTATGAGTAAAGGACCAAATGAAACGGACAATGTTGAGCCTCTACATTATTCACGTTCTTGAAAGAATTTTTACAATGGGTTGGCCAATGGGCTCTCTTCCAATAAAAGAAATTGATTTTCTGGCAAAGATATAAATATGAGCAATAATGTAAACGGATAATAAGTGCCTTCAAATCCACATATTTCTTTACATTCTTCCAATTGAGCTATTATCACACCAAAATGAACAGACTACAGTATTTTACTTTTGCTATGTTTCATATTGAAGCTATCAATTAAATCAGACGATCCACACGTATGAGCCATACTTATGGTTGGCCACCACGGCAATGGTCGATTTTGGTGCATCCTCGGTCGTGCTTATTAGCCGGGGTGCGAGAGGCTTGCGGGTCGGCGTGGCAACCGGGTGGCGGGTTGGGACCTTCACACGGGTTGAGTACTCCGTTCGAAATTGTTGGGGCTGCCTCGGCGTGGTGGATCGCCACCACGCCGATGATGGCCAAGCAAAGGATCCAGGGCTTCATCATGGGGACTCTCTCTACTTGTTTTTCTGCCATTTGTCTTGCTTGATTAGTAGAGATTATGGGTAAGTTCGATGAATTCTTTTGTGAGTTGTCACTGTATATATAATGATGGGGGACAATATTATCCATTAGTCCTCCGATTGCTGAGGGACCGCAAACTAAATATCGGCTGTCTATTTTCAAATACGACATTTTCTATGGCTGTCTTTTTTTGAACCCCCAAAATTATGGAAAATCCTAGTTTTCTTCGGAGTAAAACAAATTGTTGACACATCAAACGCAAGTCAAATTATTATCGCATAAGAATTTGTCGATTAGCATGTTTACGTACTAAAACAAATATGCTCATATCATATTATATTCACAAGATAAAATATGATATTTTTTTATCTCTTAGTAGATAGTATAGAGTAGTTGCAAAACTCAGCTGTGAAATGCGATTTTTTTTTTTTTTTGGTCATAAGATATTGTGCTTTTGATGGTCCTGTTTCATATGCTCATTGCCACCTTCACCAAAACTCATTGAGGGGTTTGAGTATGGATATTGTCCTTGTGACATCCCATTAAGGTCTAACCGCCTGCTGATATAGATGGAGATCTATGACAAAGAGGGATTTAGGTACGCCTTTTTGTCGAGGCATTAAGCGTGGCTATAATTTTGATTATGAGTACTAAATTAGTTTTAATTTTCATTTTTTTGGAAAAAAATGCACATTAGCAATGCGAAAGGACTAAAATAACATCCGATAATGCATATAAGATGCAAACACATCACGACCGATCGTCTAATATATGGGCTCTTTGTTATCCCTAAGTCTTTAATTTGTTTATTGTGATTTTTGAATTATTGGTAAATTTTTAATCCAGTCTCCAAATTTTATGATAATGTTCAATCTAGGAAATGTTCAATGTAATCATTTTATCAAACCGTTCACGAAATGTACTGATATGACTTTTGATAGTAGACTTGAAGAAAAAGAAAAGGAAGAGACACGTGATTGTACATGATTCATCTCAAATAAAAAAGAAATTCCACGTGGGATATCATCACAAAGGAATTCGAACCGGGCATTCCAACAAAGTCCACCCACCAAAAAAAGAAGAAGAATATAGCTCGATTTTGCACCAGATTTTTGTCATTTTCCTTTGCTTATTACTGAGATGGACAATATACGGAAGGTCATCACCATCCTTGTTGGTGTCTGCCGCGGACATAGGAGGGAGAAGGCCAGCAAGAACCGGGCATGAAGTAAGGAAATGAGATAATTGCAAAAATCATTCTCAACTTTTACTCTCCACGTCAAGTACACTTTTCGCTTTCTTTTTTTTTTTTTTTATTATCGAAATTTGAATTTCATCCATCCAATGCTACGGTTAAAAAATAGATAAAGAAAACTAGATTTAAAACATAATAGATCTCACGAGGGTTGCGGGACTTAAATAGCCACTTTTCACATTTCAAAACTTACATGTCGTATCTCTGCAACCTAAGAAGACTTGCGCGCCCGCTCATGCACCCGAGATCTACATGCAAAATGCGAATTCCGATGTTGACGTTTGGGTCGTCTAGAAAGGAAAGGAAATGGAAACTCAGCAGATTACGTGTGGTTGGGAAATGTTAGTTGTAGGTTTTTGAAATGTGATGTGTGTATTTGATATAGAGAACAAAGATAAGCACGGTTTTTTTATTTAATGTTATGAGACATTTAAGGTTGTCAGCTATTCTGAAACTAAGTCATAACATAAATCAAACAATACGATGACAATTCAAATCACCCCATTAACTTCTTGATCGATTATGCCATTTTGTAATAATCTATGCTCCCAGCAAACCGTTATGGCATTGATTGAATTCGAAACATGCACGACTGTAATTCTTTGCCAAAGCGGGAGGGGCATGCGTGTGGGCTTGGCAACCACGTTGGGGCCTATGCACGGGTCGAGTACTTTAGGCTTGACTGGTGTGACCGCCTTGCTGTGGCGGATCACCACCATGCCGCTGATGGCTAAGAAAAGAAGGATTGACGCCCTCATTATCCCAACTCTCTCTTTGCTTTCTCCCTTACTTTGTCTTGCTAAATCAGTAGAGGTTATAGAGAAGTTTGATGAATTGTCGAGATCTATATATATATATGGGGAAGAAAGAGCAACTGTGGTCCTCCGATTATGGTGGATTGCGAACTGAGCTTCGCTCGCCTCTCTGTTTTGGTTTTGATAAAGTCGATTGCCTATCTTAAAATATCTTTTTGCTAGGGCTGTCTTTTCTAAATAGAACCTGTTGAAAAACAAATTATGGTCATGTACTTGTCGGAGCTATTTCTCATGTTAGACTTTTCATTATTATATTATTTCCTGATTTAGATTTATCAAGCCATCATCCTCTCAATTATCTAGTCAATTAAATTTAAACAGTGGACAGAAAAATAGTTGTACATAATTGTCCACGCAATATATTCATCTCAAATCAGAAAATGAAATTTCCAAGTGGGATTTCATCACAAAAGAACTCAAACCTGAGTACTCAAACAAAGGCCATTGAAAAAAAAAAAAAAAAAGAGGAGGGCAATCTTTGTTTTTTTTTTTTTTTTTTTTTTTTTGCTTCTCTTAGTTTCTATTATGCTCTGAACTCGCTGATTCTATGATGGACGCCCGAAAGCTTTATAAGGACAAGAGTAAGAAAATACTCCTTACAATCTTTAAGTAAAAAGTGTTTAAAGGTTTTTCTTTTGAAGACCTCAATAGGATCTCCACATTGTCTAGACCAGCTTCTTTATAACAAACACAAGCTTCATGGCATGAGTGGGCTCATCAGCCATAGATCCCTTTCGGCTTTCTCTCATTTAAGAATCCTCGGATTCGAAGTGCCTAAGCAAGGTAGAATTCTCCAACTCAAGTAACCTCACCCCCAATTAGGTTGGATTCGATGCCCCCTCTCCCCCCAATTATCCCAAGCCCAAGATTTGGATCTTCGTCGGTATCGACCTCAACCCATCAACCATCCTAGCAATTCATTTAGAAGTTTGATTTTGAGGAGGAAGAAGAAATATTAATATCGAGGAAGACCGGAAGAGGGCTATTCTTGTTTTTTCTAATCACAAAGTAGATGGTCATAATAACTCGTTATTCTAATTCGAGCAAATGAAAAGATTTCATTGAAATTTAGGACCCCAAAAACAAAAAGAAAAAGGAAAATATCGAGCACCGTCTCACTGTCGGGATTTACTAATAATTCTCCGTCACAGGCGACCCGATGAGGATGCCTCGGTGAAGTTCGATTCCACCGGTTGGCAGAAGAAATTCCCCCCTGGAGGAGGAGACGAAGCTTCAACCGAGGTACAATCCCCTGCATCGTACAATGCATCTTTTTCCCCTTCTATTTCCACCCGCTTTTGAAGTTCCGTGTGTGGGGCTGTGTATAACGTCAAACTACGCGAGCTGGGAGCTCGAATTCATAGTCCGCTTGCTGTACTGGTATGAGGGAGGGAGCGTGCGGGAGCTCAGATTTTGAGGGTCGGATTCTTTATGGAAATTGCGTGATAGTACACAGATGGGTCGGTCTCATCTTGAGAATTTGAGGCAATTGAGCGAATTCCAAAGTTCACAGGGGAGAAACGGAATCAACGGGGAGTTTTGGCAACTGGGTTTTCTCTGTGACGATCAAATTAGTCGGCGCGTGTATTAGTGGGATTTCACATTTGTGTAGTTTGCGCATTCCGTCCGGTGTGAGTGCTGTTTGCTTTCCTTTAGGTGCTCATTCAAAGAATTGTTGTGAATGGAATGTGGCTCTGGTGCGTACTGTTAAAGCATATAAGTCAAAGTCGAAGATAAATGTTGTTGATCAAGAGCTAAGCTCGGGTGGAAACAAGGAAAATGAAGTAAAGGAGTTCAATTTGAAGTCAAAGTTAGATACTGATGTTCGGGAGTTAAGTTCTGGTGCAAACAAGGGAAGTAAGGCGAGGCAGACTGCTGATCTGGGAAGTGCAGTAACAAATGTTGGTGCTAATGATTCAATCAAAGCTGGAAACGATAAATTCAACTCTACTTGTGAAGATAAAGTAAAGCAGAACAAAGAAAGCATGATTTACATCAACAACACGTGCTCATTGAATAATAGATATTCAGTTTTAAGTCAAAACTGAATACTTTCCGTATTCTGTTATTTCCCTTCTTCTGTTATTCATTTCTGTTAAAACAGTTGTACAAGTTGTATTGTTCGCACACATATAAATACTGAATTGTGCAAAGAACGAAATATGATACACTTTATGAAATTTCTGTCACGCCCCGAACCCCGAGCACGCGCACATCCCACTACGGTCAATCAAATGCGACATTCCCAGGTAGTGTCGCCGACCCCATTCATTTATTAATGCGCAAGCGGAACGTATTATAAAACCCCTGACAATTACATACGGGATAGAAAAGCAGGAAACAAAATCACAACATAACACTTTCATAATTCAACATAATTACAAACAGAGGTCTACGGCCAAAAGTCTACAAAAGACCGGCTCTTAAAAATGAATTGTCCTACGACCTACAAGTCGGACACGTTCCCCAATCTTATGACTTCACTTTTGCAACTCCTCAAGGCCAACCAAAAGCTATCCGGTTGCTCCGTCCACCAGGGACCTGAAATTTTAATCCCACAACCGGGATGAGACTATGTCTCAGCAAGTTCAACCCCCTAAACCCCTATTAGAAAGAAAATACACCCCGGGTGGCCTAGCCACATCACACAGAAGACTTACCTCGCCTTAGCCTTCATCTGTAGGTTAGCACAGTTTATATAATTCAACCACGTGCAATTATGATAACCAAACAACCATGGCACAATCACATTATTAAACCATTCAACCACTTGGATCGTCTCAGCGATCAATCGACTCGGCCGATTACATGTCATTCTAGCAAATCAATCATTGCTCTCAACTACGGCCCTACTCGGCAAATTTGAATCAGTGGCATCACGGCCCCACTCGGCGCGACCTTTAACAGGTGGCAATTCACGGCCCCATTGGGCGCGACCTCTAATAGGTGGCATATCACGGCCTCACTTGGGCACGACCTCTCATAGGTGGTTTATCACGGCCTCACTGGGCACGACCTCTCATAGGTGGTTTATCACGGCCTCACCGGGCACGATCTCTCATAGGTGGTTTATCACGGCCTCACCGGGGCACGATCTCTCATAGGTGGTATTTCACGGCCTCATCGGGCACGACCTCTAATAGGTGGTATTTCACGGCCTCATCGGGCACGACCTCTTGTAGGTGGTTTTTCACGGCCTAATCGGGCACGACCTTTCCTAGGTGGTATTTCACGGCCTCACTGGGCACGACCTCTAATAGGTGGTCAATCACAGCCAATCTCCCATCAATTTCTACACTTAGGACTTCATAAAGAATCCCTATAAATCGCAATCACACTCCATTCATCACAACCAATCATCAATTTCAAATTCTACTAGCACAGAAACGATCAGCATGAAATTCTGAGAGAATAAGGTTCCCAAATAATTTTCAGAATTTATTAAATAATTAAATTTATTCCGAAAAATTAATTAGATAATAATATTCATATTTTTCGAAATCCACATTCAATTTATAATATCCGACCATCGATTTCAAAATCCGAATACACAAGAGCCGATCGGCACGAAATTCGAGAATTTAGGGTCCCGACAAAATTTTCGAAATTTAATAAATAATTAAATTTATTCCGAAAATAATTAAATAATAATATTTTAATAATTTCGAATAATGATATATTATTAAATTATTAAATAATTTCGAAATGTTTAAATAAATCAAAAGTAAATTCATTTATGTCACATCAAGGCTTATATTAATATAAACATTCATTTAGCCTTAAATTAAACTCACTTTAAGCTAATTAAACACATTAATATAATCCACACTTAAATAAATTAAACTAACCACATAATCACAATTAACATAAACTAAGCACACCTAAAGCGTAATTAACCCTCTAAGCGAGGTTTAGTGAGTTATACTCACCGGATTAACGAGCCGAGCGAACCAAAACGACGGGGACGCCGAGGAGAACAACTTTCCTCAAAGCGGGCCGAGCATCCGAGCTCGGGAAGACGGCCAAAACGGGCCAAACGCCCGCTGCATACCCATTTTCTGCAACTTCTGATCATGGGCGGAGGAGGGCTGATCCGAGCCTAATCGGGCGGAGGAACGGCGAGGGAGAGGGGCGGTAGCTCGGGCGGCCAACGGCGGGGCCTCACGGTGGCCGGAGGTGAGCCGAACGGCTCCGGCTGAGCTTCCCCATATCTGGAAACGCTGCTGGACTCGCGGAACAGCAGGGATGAGCAGGAGGCGCACGGTTGCTGGCCTCGTTTACTTGCGACGGCGACTTCGGCCACTCCGGGGACAGGACGGCGGACGACGACGGACGAGGCTTCCCCGGTTCACTGCTGGGTCCTTCGAGCGACAAGGAGATGGCGAAGAGAGGAGAGGGAGATGGAGATCCGAGCGGCGAGGCACGGTTGCGACGGCAGCGAGCGGACGGCGAGGACGGCGTGCGGCGGCGTGAGGCGGTGACGGGTGGCTCCGGGCGGGCTGCTCGACAATCTCCCTTGCTGCTGGTGGCGTCCGAAGAAGAAGAAGGTCGAGATGGAGGGGCGGTCGAGAGAGAGAAGAAGAGAGGAGGAGAGAGAAGGGGGCTCTTTTCTTTTTATTTTCCTTTTCTTTAATCCCACAAAATGGCCCACCATGAAATCATCCATGATGTCATACTCCACTCACTCAAAACTCCCACAACCTTATTCCAATGGGTTCAATTCCATTTTCCGCCGGGGTCCAATTATTGTACATTCAATTTCTTCAATTCTCATCAATTCCCTTCCAATTGAATCAAATTGAAGTCCATAAAGTAAATTCAATGTCACCACACTTCCATTAACATCTTCACTTGATTATAGAACCAACTTAAGTCCCGAAAGCACGACCAAAAGCGGCCTACTAATTTCTCGAGCTAAAATAGCCATTCTCGGATTTAATTTGCCAAAGAACTCTGATTGCATGAGAAATCTTCTAAAGATAAGTCAATGATCCTAAAATGATTTGTGACACACCTAGACTTCCAATTTCTGAATTCGATCTCAATTCCACGGTTAATTTCACATTGGCACGATACTAGTGCGGCCCAACCTACCGGGTAGCCTTTAGAAATTTTCATGCATTTGACCTGTGGTTGATCATCTCAAGCCACAATGTACATCTTTGAAACATTGGCGACTTTCGGTTGTCGAAGTAATCTCAAGATTTCAAATACGAACACAGGGTACCAAATCGATAGAAAAGTCGGTCTAGTGCCGATCGACAAGAATTGTGCGATCTGGTGGAATCACCCACACTCGATCACATGCCTCTGTCGAGTCGACCTATCTCCGATCTCTAATCGATTTTAATCGTGCCGTAATGACCCTTGCAGATTAGCTCGGTCGAAAGGTCGCTTCCTGGTCAAATTCTCGAGTCTGATGCATTAGAAACTCTTAACGGCTTCACCCGATAGACTAGTTTTCATATGAGTGGCCGACTCAAGGAAAAGAACTATATGCGTGCCAACGAAATGCCCGTCTCAATTTATTGAAAATAGAATTGGAAAATCGGGATGTCACAATTCCTTTCTCTTTTTCTTGAGAAAGAACTGAATACAGAAGCTCAAAATCGTTCCTTTTGATTCTTCATCTTTGTCAAGCTTGTTTCTTCATCTTCTCTGTTTTCTTTCCTGTTCGTGTAATCTTCACATGGTATCAAAGCTGTTATCCTGGAGAAATCACTCGATGCTGCGTAACAATGGTTGAATCAGCAGCAGATTGAAGTCAGGATTCAAAGCTTCATTGATCTAGCACTTATCCTGGAGAAATCATCTCGATGCTGCGTAACAATGGTTGAATCTGCAGCAGATTGAAGTCAGGATTCAAAGCTTTATTGATCTGTGAGTTAATGATTCTCATCTTCATCCAGATCTACATCACAAATAGATCTGCTACAACAATACTGCTAAACTAGCAAGAGCTTGAATTTACAACCAGAACTGTTCTAGGATTTGGAAACATAGATGGCATCAAGAAGCTTGAAATATCCATTCCCTATTCATGTCAATATCTCGAATTTTGTTACCATCAAGTTAACTAAGGAAAATTTCCTTCTATGGCAAGCTCAGTTTCATAGATTCTTAAGGAGTCAAGACCTGTTTGGGTTTGTTAATGGAGAAGTTCTACCACCTGCTAGAACACTGCAAGTCGAAGAAGGTAATCAAACAATAGAGATCCCTAATCCTGACTATAATGATTGGATCAAGACAGATCAGTTAGTATCCTCCTAGATTAGTGGTGCAGTCTCCGAAAACATACTCAGTTTAATAATTGGCCTAGACACAGCATATGAACTGTGGCAGACCTTGCTCAATCGGTTTACTCAAAAATCTGTGGCAAAGGAGTTTGAATTAAGGGGAAAACTACAAGCTTGTCAGAAGCGTGATAGAACTTTATCAACATATCTCGTAGAGTTTAAGTCTCGTATGTGATCAATTGAATGCAATAGGGAAACCAGTGGATGAGCTAACAAAACTGTTTGGTGTTTTGGAAGGTCTGGGGTCTGAGTATGAGAGCTTTAAAACAACAATCTATTGTTTAAAGCCACAACCTGAATATGATGAAGTAATCTCACATTTGGAAAGATTTGAAACAAGGCTACAAAACTACTCCTCGAGTCAGTTCAGTCCAAATCTAGCATACTATGGCCAAAGGAAGACTGAAGCTATACATAAAGAGGAGTTTAATAGAGATTTTGTACAACAAAATAGTAGTCTTAGAAGTATAAGAGGATATAGTCGTGGAGGAAGAAGTCTTGGAAGAGGAAGATCATTCAATAACAGATATAGAAACTCTGGTTATCCTGGAAGAAATATGAACTACAGAAACAATACTTCGAACTATGAACAGGGCAGCCAATAGCTTAACCAGCTTAACACCTACTCTACTTTGGGGTCTAGTCAGGGTTTTAGACCATATAATGGCTCAGCTCAAAGGTATACAAATACCAAGACCTATCCTTCTTCAAACTTAACTCTCCATAACGATATGCAGATGGAGAAAACAACGAAAAACACTCGACGGAGTGTCAAATTTGTAGAAGACCAGGTCATGATGCACTTCACTGCTGGTATCGTTTTGATAATTCATACCAAGCAAAGGAAGTTCCAACAGCATTAGTAGCCATGCACATCGAAGATTCAAGTGGAAATGAGTGGTATCCGTGACACGGGTGCAACAGCTCACATTACAGCAAACTCTATTATTATTCAAAATCCTTCTAGATACCATGGAACTGATACAGTGATGATTGGAAATGGATCGTGTCTACCTATCACCTATACTGGTGATACATTGTTGCATACTAAAGTGGATTCATTACCTTTGAATGATGTGTTAATTGTTCCTGATATAAAGAAGAATCTTCTATCTGTATCAAAACTAACGGATGATTATCCATGTTCTTTTGTTTTTGATAAAACTGGTGTATATGTTAAGGACAATTACACCAACACAACTCTGCTGCTCGGAAGGAAGGTTAAAGGATTGTATCAAGTTGATTCTCACACCACAGAAGCATTTCTAACTCAGAGACACAGGGCTCTAGGAGAGGATCTATGGCATCAGCGGTTGGCATACACCAATCTGAAAACACTGCAATACTTGCAAAAACAACAGCACATTTACTGTAACACTAGAATACAGAATGTATGTCGAAGTTGTCAAGTTGCAAAACATACTGCTCTACCATTTCCATTGTATGAATCTGTAACATCTACACCTTTAGAAAAGGTTCACTGTGATATCTGGGGATCTTCACCAGTCATTTCATTTCAAAACTTCAAGTATTATGTCATCTTTGTAGATGATTTTTCTCGGTTCAGCTGGATCTACCCGATGAGAGCAAAAACAGACTTCTATGACATCTTTATTCTGTTTCAGAGACAAGTTGAAAATCAGCTTGATTGCAAAATCAAGATCTTTCAATGTGATGGTGGAGGTGAATTTGTTAGTTACAAGTTTCAGACATATTTACAGAGCCATGGCATTAAACAACAGGTGTCCTACCCTCATACACCAGAACAGAATGGTGTTTCTGAAAGAAAGCATCGCCATGTTGTTGAATTAGGTCTGGCTATGCTCTATCATGCTAAAGTTCCTTTGAAATATTGGGTTGATGCCTTCTTGACAGCCAGTTATATCATCAATAGGCTTCCTACACCGAAGCTACTGATGCAATCACCATATAGTAAACTCTATCAGAGAGAACCAAGCTATGATCATCTTAGAGTCTTTGGCTGTGCTTGTTTTCCTTGTCTCATACCTTATGCACAACACAAGCTAGATCCACGATCTCTTACTTGTATATTCATTGGATATAGTGAACGTCACAAAGGATACGGATGTCTTGTTCCTACTACTGGTCGAGTATACATAAGTAGACATGTCATCTTTGACGAAAGGTTCTTTCCTTTTACTAAGACTTGCGTGACAGAGAACACATCCTATACAACACTATATCGACTATGGACGAGAAGAGGTTAAATTTTTGGATCCAATAAGTCGAAATGTTATTTCCTCGTCCACACAAGATTCTATACAACAACCGCATAACAATGGCATCAATCATCCTACTTCATCCTATTTGCCTCATGAAGAACAAGACAATCTTACTTCCATTACAACAACACAAACTGAAGTTCCTACTCATCAGGATCATTACTCTTCACAAGATCAGGGAGTATCCAGCTCTACAGTTCATCCTGAAGCTGTTCACTTGACTAGAAATAATATCAACCATGCTCCTACTAGTTCTACCTCACAAGGTACAACTACATCTCATCCTATGCAGACTCGGTCAAAATCTGGAATTATCAAAACTAATCCTAAATATGCTTGTCTTGCTGAGTACAAAGTACCTGCTGAACCTAGATCAGTTAAGTCAGCTTTAGCTGATCAAGGATGGTATACAGCTATGAAAGAAGAGATGGATGCTTTACATCATAATCATACCTGGATTTTAATTCCTCGAACACCTGACATGAATGTGATAGGCTGCAAATGGGTGTTTAAAACCAAATTGGCATCTGATGGAAGTCTTGATAGGTTAAAAGCTCGTCTTGTAGCTAAAGGATTTCACCAAGAAGAAGGTGTAGATTTTACTGAAACTTTCAGCCCAGTAGTTAAACATGCTACAATTCGGTTAGTCCTATCTGTAGCCATGATGAATTAGTGGCCTATTCATCAACTTGATGTCAAGAACGCATTCCTACATGGCACATTGACTGAAACAGTTTACATGGAGCAGCCCCCAGTTTCATACGATCACAAACACCCAATTATGTGTGCCTCCTCAAGAAATCTCTTTATGGTCTTCGACAAGCTCCTCGTGCATGGTTTGATAAGTTCGCACCTTCTTACTTGAAAATGGTTTTGTCTGCAGCTCAACTGATCCCTCTCTGTTTATTCTTCGCAATGGACAAGACACGGTACTTCTCTTACTGTATGTGGATGACATTGTCTTAACTGGTAGCTCATCCTCATTACTTTCGAGTTTAATTCATTCTCTAAGCCTTCAGTTTCACATGAAAGATCTAGGATATCTTCACTACTTTCTTGGCATTGAAGCTAAACGCAACTCTACTGATCCGTTTCTCTGTCAAACCAAATATGCAATCGATCTTCTTACTCGAGCTCAATTGATTGATTGTAAACCAATCTCTACTCCACTACCTCAGAGATCATATATCCTGCAATCTGATTCCATTCCCTTATCCAATCCTCTTGAATATAGAAGTCTCGTTGGCGGTCTTCAATATCTAACATTGACTCGTCCTGATATTGCCTATGCTACAAACATGTTATGCCAGAAAATGCAGCAACCTACTGTCGCAGACTTTCACAAACTAAAGAGGGTTCTACGGTATGTTAAAGGAACTATCAGTTGTGGTATCTTTCTCCACTCTCTAAGTTCTAGACAACTTTATGGATTTTCAGATGCAGACTGGGCTGGTTGCACAGAGACTAGACGATCCACAACTGGCTTCTGTACATTCCTCGGCTCTAATCTCATTTCTTGGACAGCAAAGAAACAGCCTACTGTTAGTCGATCTTCTACTGAAGCAGAATATCGTGCCCTTGCCTCTGCTACTGCTGAGCTTACATGGATCAGCTTTGTTCTTTGTGATATTGGTCTGTCACTTTCTTCACCAACTCGTTTATTCTGTGATAATCAGTCTACTATTGCTCTTACTGCTAATCCCATTTTACATGCCCGCACCAAACACATCGAAGTTGACTTTCATTTTGTACGAGAAAAGGTTGCTTCTGGCTCTCTCAATGTGTGTTATATTCCAAGCAATTGCCAACTTGCTGATATTTTCACAAAATCTATCTCACGGTTCGCTCATTTTGACATTCGTACCAAATTGGGCATTGGTTCTTTACCCCTTCCCAATTTGCGGGGGGATGTTAAAGCATATAAGTCAAAGTCGAAGATAAATGTTGTTGATCAAGAGCTAAGCTCGGGTGGAAACAAGGAAAATGAAGTAAAGGAGTTCAATTTGAAGTCAAAGTTAGATACGATGTTCGGGAGTTAAGTTCTGTGCAAACAAGGGAAGTAAGGCGAAGCGGACTTGATCCGGGAAGTGCAAAGAACAAATGTTGGTGCTAATGATTCAATCAAAGCTGGAAACGATAAATTCAACTCTACTTGTGAGGATAAAGTAAAGCGAACAAAGAAAGCATGATTTACATCAACAACACGTGCTCATTGAATAATAGATATTCAGTTTTAAGTCAAAACTGAATACTTTCCGTGTTCTGTTATTTCCCTTCTTCTGTTATTCATTTCTGTTAAAACAGTTGTACAAGTTGTATTGTTCGCACACATATAAATACTGAATTGTGCAAAGAACGAAATATGATACACTTTATGAAATTCCTTTCTCTTTTTCTTGAGAAAGAATCGAATCGAAGCTCAAAATCGTTCCTTTTGATTCTTCATCTTTGTCAAGCTTGTTTCTTCATCTTCTCTGTTTTCTTTCCTGTTCGTGTAATCTTCACACGTACGTTCGGTATAAAATTGATTCAAGGTAATTGAGAAAGGTCGAAGTAAGGGGGACGGAAACAGGAGAGTGGGATTCAATCTTGCGATTGTGCTTTGTGTTTATTATATTGAGTTGGGAGGGAAATGAAGTGAAAAGAAAGGAAAGGAAGTGGAAGGAAAGGAAGAGATTAAGTGTTTTAGCATGTTTAGATGTATATTGAACGGAGATGTTGTGGAGTGACGCATGGTCAGAGAATGGAAATTTTGGTTTTGGGAGATTATGGTTTATGAGTGTTAAGTTACTTGAATTGAGTTTCCTTTATTATAAGAGTTTTATTTCCTTTTTTACTTACATAAGGGTACTATTGTCATATACAGTTTATATTCAATATAAATACCATGGGTGTAGGGTTTCTGTTACTACAGAAATCCACAGCCCCTCTTTCTTTCTTTTACGTTCTCCTTCTCTTCTTCTCTATTCCTTCTCTCTTCTTCTTTCTCTCTTACTATTCGCTGCGGGTTCTCTAATCAGCTTTGTGACATGGTATCAGAGCGGGTCTAACTATCTGATTACTTAATCATATTGTTGGTTTGAGAGTCCCCTAGTAACCCTACTTCTTCTCTGGTGCGTAGCCACCTAAAGCTGCAATTTTTATATGTTTTCTCTTCAAGTCTCGATACATATGAGATCAGAAGATATCGGATTCATTAGGTTCGGTTTATGAACATGGATTACAACACTTGCTGATCAGGATTCAAGAATCGAGTATTCTATTGATTATGGTTGATTGGTCTTGCTGGTTTTCCATCAAACATATAATTATTTGAATCGAGATTTCTGGTCAGATATTTTCTTCTATACAACAGTCTCTATTTATGAGTTTTCAGCATCCCTTTGGTTAATTGATGGAGCCAATTACATCTGATTATACATTAGCGTTGCTGCTTTGTTACTTGCACTAAAGTTTCAGTCTTCTTGATTAGTGGTAGATATACTTATATTGAGATTATCATCATGAGTGATACTAAGGCTCCTACAGATAGTGTCAATGTTCAAATTACCACTATTAAATTAAATGGATCATCCAATTACTTGTTATGGGCCCAAGCTGTGAAGGTCTATATTAATGCCAAAGGGAAATTTCATTATCTTACCACAGACCCTCCTGTTGAAAATTCTAGAGACTATAGTGGTTGGATGAGAGAGAATGATACACTTCTGGTGTGGTTATGGAATAGCATGGAACCATCCATCGCTGCTAACGTCATGTTCCACACAACTGCTAAGGGAGTGTGGGATGATCTTATGGAGAGTTACTCACAAGACAAAAATATGTCTAGAGTTTATGAACTATATGAGAAGATCTTCAATTTTAAATAGGGAGACAAGTCTCTTGGAGAATATTATAGTGTTTTGAAAGGTATGTGGGAAGAACTCAATCTTTATCAGCCCATCACTACGATCTTGAGAGACTAAAGACACAACGAGCTGAATTTCAAGTGGCCAAATTTTTATCGGCTTGAATGTTGACTTACGGCTTGTGAAGAGTCGCTTCTTCTTTGGAGAGAGAGTTCCTTCTATGAATGAAGCATTTTGTCGAATTCAACGCATTGTCCCTCCGTCTTCTACTTCATCTAAAGACAATTCAGCATTTGTGGCTGGTAGTGGTGGTCGTGGTCGTGGTGGATTTTCCAATAGAGGTCGTGGTTTCGGGGGAGGTCGTAGTCGTGGTGGTGGACGTAGTGGACAAAGTTCTGATCGAGATAGCCGTCAGTGTATACACTGCGGCAAATTCGGTCATATTGTTGACACTTGTTGGGCCAAGCATGGCAAGCCTGAGTGGGCTCAACGATCGCTTACTACAAATGCTGCGTATGCGAAGGGAGTGCTCGAAATGTGTCTTACAGCGACATGAACCCATCTCTCCCACCCGGGGTAGTTCTTCGAGTCTACGGCTTGAGATGATATGGTTGCACAACTCATCAAACGTGTCCAACAACTTGAGGCTTCCAATTTCTCATCCACTTTGCTACTCTTGCACGTACGGTAACATGGCCTCTTTCTCTACTTTGTCTCCTAACACCTCTTGGGTCATTGACTCGGGGCTTCTAGTCATATGACAGTAAGCAAGAACTATTTTCTTTCCACACTAACTCTAGTCCTTCATCCGAAGTTATTTTAGCTAATGGTTCATCGACTCAAGTGGTTGGATCGGGGACTGCTTTTCACTTACATCTTCCTTATCTTTGTTCTCTCGTTTTACATGTTCCCCAACTTCCTTTAAATTTGTTATCTGTTAGTCAGTTAACTAAAGCTCTTAGTTGTTCAATTACATTTTATCCATCTCATTGCATTTTTCAGGACCTTCGGACAAAGAAGATGATTGGTGGAGAGCATGAATGTGATAGACTCTACTATCTCAATGGTGTCTCCACTGCTGACGCCAATGGTCTAGTTGCTAGTTCTATTACCCCCCTTTATGGCATTCTCGTTTAGGGCATTTATCTTTATTTAAGTTACAACAAATAATTCTTGAGTGTAAATCAATTTCTACTCTTGAGTGTGAGGCTTGTGACCTTGGGAAACATCATCGTAGTTCCTTTCCTAGTCGTAATGATTCTTATGCATCTACTTTACTTGAACTTGTTCATTCGGACATCTTGGGACCTTCCCGTATTGCTAGTAGAAATGGTTTTAAGTACTTCGTTACTTTTGTGGATGATTATTCTTGTTTAACATGGCTCTATATGTTTCGTGACCGCTCTGAATTTTTACATGTTTTTCAATTATTTCATCGTGAGGTTACTAATCAGTTTAATACATCCCTTAAAATTTTGCGAACAAATAATGCTCTAGAATATACACAGAAATCAATTTCTTTGTTTTGTTCTAATCTTGGCATTATACATCAAACAAGTTGTACTTATACCCCTCAAAGAGAATGGTGTGGCCGAGAGAAAATACCGTCACCTTCTAGAAGTTGCTCGTTCACTCTTATTTCATATGAATGTGCCAAAATCATTTTGGAGTGATGCTGTCCTTACCGCATGTTACCTCATAAATCGTATGCCTTCCATTATCCTCAATCATCAGTCACCAATCAGTGTTGCATTTCCTGACAAGCCGTTATTCTCTCTTACCCCGTGTGTCTTTGGGTGTGTCTGTTTTGTTCATAACCTACGTTCCGGTTCTGATAAACTATCTCCTCGTGCTACTAAATGTATTTTTCTCGGGTATTCACGTACACATAAGGGATATCGGTGTTATGATCCTACAACTTATACTCAATATGTTAGTGCTGATATTACTTTTTTCAAGGGCACACCATACTATTCTACGAGGGTAAAGAGTTTTCAACGACATTCCCACAACAAATCCCCCTAGATTCTGTTAGTCCGTCTCTAGTATCTCCTCCCTTGCGGGTGTATCAACGGCGAAAGCGATCTACGGCACCACCAGTCTCCAGCTCTTCGATGCCCTCCAATCAATCTTCCTCCTTGTCTCCTGGTCCAGACGATCTTCCTATTGCCCTTCGCAAAGCTACTCGGTCTTGCACGCAAAAATCCTCTTTGGCTTACCCTATTGAGCGTTATGCGTCTCTCTCACATCTTCCTTCTCCATTACATGACTTTGCTCTATCATTACAAACTCACACAATTCCTACTTCTACCACTTTGAGGCTTTATCTCGCCTTGAGTGGAAGAAAGCTATGGATGTGGAAATGGAAGCTCTAGTCTCTCGCCAAACGTGGTCATTGGTTGATCTTTCCCTTGGGAAAGATGTGGTGAAGTGTCGTTGGGTGTACACTATCAAGTACAATCCAGATGGCTCAATCGAGCGTCTTAAAGCTCGACTTGTTGCTAAAGGTTTTACTCAAACTTATGGAGTGGATTATTTTGAGACTTTTTCCCTTGTGGCACGTCTCAACTCTGTTCGTGTTATTATTTCTCTTGTTGTGAATTTCGATTGGCCATTATATCAATTAGATGTCAAGAATGCTTTTCTTTATGGTGATTTGTCTGAAGAAGTATATATGGAGCAACCTCCTGGGTATGTTGCTCAGGGGGAGAATCGTAGTAAAGTATGTCGGCTACATAAGGCCATTTATGGGTTGAAACAGTCTCCAAGAGCATAGTTTGAAAAATTCAGTTCGGTGATTTCCAGATGTGGTTTCCACTAATGTTATTCTGATCATTCTATTTTTGTTCGCAAGAAGGAATCGGGGGTAGTCATTTTTGTGGTATATGTGGATGATATAATTGTCTCTGATAGTGATATGACTGGCATTTTTTAGATTAAGTCCTTTCTTCACCAGCAATTTCAGATTAAAGACTTGGGAACTCTTAGATATTTTTTGGGCATTGAAGTTTTACGAAGTAAAAAATGTATTAAATTGTCTCAAATAAAGTATGTTCTTAATCTTTTGTCTCAGACAAATTACACTAGCTTCCAAGCCGCTTGATACTCCTATGGATCTAAATCAAAAGTTTGGAGTTGATGATGGAAAAGAAATTGAAGACAAGCATCAATATCGGCGTCTAGTTGGGAAACTAATTTATCTTACTGTTACACGTCCCGATATTTCTTTTGCTGTTGGCGTGGTGAGTCAGTTTATGGAGTCACCTAAGAAAGCTCATTGGGATACTGTATGTCGCATTCTTCGATATCTTAAAAGCTCTCGGGACTAATTTATAAATCTAATGGTTCTTCCACTTTGGTTGGCTATTCTGATGCTGATTGGGCTGGGTCAACATATGATCGACAGTCTACAACTGGGTATTTCACTTTTATTGGTGGTAATTTGGTTACTTGGAGAAGCAAGAAACATACTACCATTGCCAGGTCTAGTGTAGAGGCTGAATATCGTGCTATGGCACATACTGTGGCTAAATTGTTGTGGTTGAAATCTCTTCTCCAGGAGCTTGGATTTTCTATTAATCAACCTATTGACATGATGTGTGATAATCAAGCAGCTATTTATATTGCTGGGAATCCTGTTTTTCAAAAGCGAACTAAGCATATAGAAGTTGACTGTCACTTTGTTCGTGATGCTGTGAAGCAGAAGTTGGTTGCTACTCCTTACGTTGCCTCTAGAGATCAATTTGCTGATATGTTTATCAAAGCATTATTTCGTCCTGCTTTTATTGCTGGTTGTTCCAAGCTGGGCATGGGTGACTTATATGCTCCAGCTTGAGGGGGAGTGTTAAGTTACTTGAATTGAGTTTCCTTTATTATCAGAGTTTTGTTTCCTTTTCTACTTACATAAGGGTACTATTGTCATATACAGTTTATATTCAATATAAATACAATGGGTGTAGGGTTTCTGTTACTACAGAAATCCACAGCCCCTCTTTCTTTCTTTTTACGTTCTCCTTCTCTTCTTCTCTATTCCTTCTCTCTTCTTCTTTCTCTCTTACTATTCGCTGCGGGTTCTCTAATCAGCTTTGTGACAATGAGATTCTCTTGGTCAAAATATTTAGACTCAATTCAAGCCTGAAGGTTGCTTGGGGCAAGTGTTGTTTGTGGTACCGCCTCATAGAGCTTATAGCTGAGACAGCTGCTGCTTCTCTGTGCTATACAAGAAAACCTTTTGTAATTAAAGGTCTTGATGGCTTTGTAACTACAACCCCTTAAATAAATTGTGTTGTTTATTGCTGCAGCCATGGTAATCTAGGCTTAAACTGTGTGTACTACTGAGGGAAATCTTTGAACGGTTCTGGAGCTGTAGATCAGTGACATATTAGGGGGTGACATGTTCATTTGTAAGCAAAGTCAGCGCTTTAACATGTGGAAGGATGACCAGATCACTGGAGTATGACCAATGTGAAGCTGATACCGCTTCCCAAAATTAATAATCTGTAGGCAGTGATGCATTCAAAGAACTTGGATATATGTGAATGAAAGAATTGTTTCAAGGGACAGTCTTTGCGATGTCAGAGAAGTTTGTTATTCGTATAGCACACACTTTTACTTGTTGCTCTATTTAATTGACATTTTTTCCGTTGAACATTTCTATACGGTTTATCTTTTGATTATCCAACCTAGAATATAGATCTGTTTTGCACCAGATTTTTGTCTTTTTCCTTTTCTGATTATTGAAATGGACAATATACTGAAGGTCATCAACATTTCTCATATTGGATAGCAAAGAACTCGGACGATATATTGCATGCCCTTCACTTTTACTCAATTTGGAAGCCATCCTTGCAGGTGTCTACTGCAGGACATAGGAAGAACACCAGCAAGAACCTGGCATGAAGTAAGTTACCTTGCTATTCCTGCTCTGTGTGTGTGTGTGTGTGTGTGTGTGTGTTGGTGGGTGGGTGGGTGTGTGTGTGTGTCTGTGTGTGTCAACTGGTTCATTAAGAAAAGAGATAATTGCAAAAATCATTCTCAGCTTTGCTCTCCACGTCAAGTAAACTTTTCACATTTCAAAACTTACATTTTACATCTTCGCAACCTAAAACGACCTACTTGCCCTCTTGCACACCCGAGATCTACACACAAAGTGTGAATTCCAATGATGAGGATGGGGTAATTTGGAAAGAAAATGGAAAGTTGGTAAATTACGTGTGGGTGGCAGATGCAACATGAAATCCAATGCAAAAAGTAAAGATGTTAATTGTAAGTTTTTGAATGTGAGGAGTGTATTTGAAATCAGAGAGCAAAGTTGAGCAAGGTATTTGTAAATTTCCCTAAAAAAATTGATACATTGAGTTTCAAAAAGACTATTGTTGAAATTCAAAAATCCATTTAAGAAAAGAGGCTGGTTACACTCCCCCTTTTTGTTTCAGCTGTCATAGAACAGAGTGAGGATAAACCAAAGTCTGCCTTTGCGATCTCTTGGTGATTGATATTGTGTTAACAACCAGATCTCCATATTTTGCGTATCATATTGACACGGAGACAGTTTTTTCTTTTTTTTGGGCCAAAGACACGCAGATACTTGGATCGTCATATTTGAAAGAATCCAAGAAATTCGTTGACTGATCCAAGTATTTTTTTCCTTAATGCAAGATAAATTGGCTTCTGCTTGCTTGTTTTGGTGTCTGGCCTCAGGCCAGTTCTTATTGAATGTTACGAGATATTTAGCATTGTCAGCTTGAAGCAAGTCAATGATAAACGAAAGATTCGATGACAATTCGAATCTCCTCCATCAATTTTCCGATCCATTATGCCATCTTGTAATGATTACTGTTGATGGAAGAACCATTAGCACTCACTGAGAAGAAATGTGGAGCCACTTGGGCTCCTATCAAAGGCTATATTTTCTAAGCAGTACTCCAATATCAGGAGTCATTTTGTCCTCCAAGCAGACATTTGGTCTCATGTGGGGGATCATATTGATGGCACTTTTTCAATGAAAGTAAAATTTTGATCAGATATAAGAAACTCATTTATTGAGTAAGAAATATGCATTGTCTTCTCAGAGAAGTGATGAATAGTGTCTTTCTTCCAGATAAGAATTTGAAACCTGATAATTTAAAGAGCGATAGAGAGAGTGTCTAGACTTAACATTGCATTAGAACACAAGTTATGACAAACAGAGGTACTGTCGCAGCTAGTTTAAGCTTTTCTATTTTTATAGCATTCTTCAGTTATCGCCTTGCAAAAGCCTCTGAAATGTCCTGTTTCTGTTCTTTTGTTGCAGTATGCTGAAGTCTCATGCAAATGCGGGTAAAAGCAATAATCCTTATGAAAAGTTAAAAGTCCATAAGATGGAGGGACCAGAATCTGATCAGTATGCTGTGAATTTCTGTGGAGAGGAAGAGGACTTAAGTGAGAAAATGAAGGAGTTGCAGGGCTATATCAAGATGGTAATGTACAACTTGCCCTTCAACTTGATTTCATGCAATTCATTTTGGCCTTTATAGCTATTTGACTGACTTTTAGTTGTGGCTAACCTGTGTCTTTAGATGAAAGCTAGTAACTTTTTGTTAACGGTCTGCTAATAGGTGAAATCATAGTGTTACATCCACTTCCTGGTTTATATAAATAAACACTGAAGAGTACATCTATTTGTCTTGAAAAATTTCATGAATTAATATGATTAATTCTTCTGAGATCTAGTCTATTGTAAGTTGGATGAATACCATCATGATTCCAGATTAATAGCTTAAATCACAACTGTGGACATGAAACGTTGTAATCAATGCTGCACCTTTCATCATCTCAAGGGAGTCATCCGCTCTTTATGCTTAAATTTTAGAGAATAAAATACTTGGTATTGTTCCTGAATTTTTTAGATAAATGTTCAATGTAGGATTTCTTTGGGCCATCACATATTTGATGTAGGACTAAAAAACTCTGTTTGCCAATTTTCAGAGACTGCATTCTTGATAATGCTACGACAATCTTGGCATCTCTCCACGTCCTCTGTAAAATTGAAGGTGGTCTGACATTAGATTCTCAACATATTTTTCTCCGTTTCACTGCTCATGTGCCATCAGTTGTATTCTGCTCAGCAGAAAAACTCTGAAAATTAGCATCTGGGTTTTGCTGTATTGGCGTCTCTGTTTCGATAACCAGTATCCTGCATATAGTTTTCTTATGATGAGAAAAATTGAAATACTTGCTCTTCATATTCAAATAACATTTTCCTGTCATACCTGATGGCCCATGTCCTTCAGGTCTACTAATTAACTATAGCTTTCCTTAAATAGATTCCTCAATTCTGCAATATGTTGACCCCTACAGATATTCTGTGTCCTTTCAGGTACAGCAGACTGTGAAACCGGGGTGCTCTCCGGAGGTAGTGGAGCTCGCACTGCGTTCCATGGCCTCCCTCGTTGAATTCCTTTCCTCTGTATCCTCCAAGACGGAGCTAATTTCTTCACTTTAACTTGCAAATCCGCTGCTGCTAGTTAGAAGGATTATGCAAGTTTGTCTGTTTCTGGGTGTAATATAGATAGACGCACATACCCACTTAAACGGGTAAAAAGGGTGAACGGTGCATTGGCGGGTGAGAGAATTCGTTGTAGGTTGGAAATTGGAGCGGGGAAGGAAATTGGCATGTGTATCCTAAGCTACATTATGATTAAATTCTGTCAAAGAGTGACGGTTCATGAAGCTCAAGAGATGGTTTGTCCCGTGAACGTCGGGCGACGTGATGTTAAATTCTAAGTGAAGTCGTTTTTAACTTCAGCGAGTGAATGAGGCTATTGATGTCTTTCCTCGTTTTTGTAACGCACGGATGTAACTGTGCATGGGGATTCAAAGTTCAATGGCCAAGGAGAAGCAGAACTGCCCACTTTAAGAAGTCGAAGCTAGCTCGCCATTGATGAGGAGCTGTAAGTTGAATTGGATGAATGTGTAACGTAGAGAAAAAGGATGAACTAACCGGCAGAATATAAGTCAATGGCCGATGACGATCCACGGTCGCTGAAGTTGTCCCGGTCACTTGTCGTGTCTCTACGAATCTTGAGATCATGGTAGATACCTCCATGGTGGTGCCTAGGCGGAAGGTCAATCAATCTTTTCCTCTTAAATTTCAAGATTACAATCTCTTTCTAATTGCGCATGCATTCACAATCTCCCGTCGCCACCTCCGGATTCAATGAGACCCTTGATTTACTTACCCATTATTTCTATCAAGAAACGTTGAACGGATCATCTCCCAATGAAAGGCGACCAATCACCAGATTTCCCACATCTTTTTTTGCACATATATTAGGGGCTGTTTGGTAACTTGCTAAGCAGTGAAAATTTCTGTTCTTTCTTTTGTTCTTGAGAGTAGATTTAGGATAGAAATCTGTTTGGTAAATTTTTTTTTTTTTGAGAACAAATTTGTTGCTAAGAATAGATTTGGAGTAGAATCAAGAAATAAAAAAAAAAAAAGTTGATTATCTATTCTAGAAATAATTCAAGAATCAAGCCAATCGAAAATTTTTCCTTTTCTTTTCTCTTTTTTTTTTTTCCTTCTTGTTTTTCTTTATTTTCTCTTCTTCTTCTTCTTCCACCACCGTCACCACAATCGCCGGCGCTAGTTCTTTGCGACCGGTTAGCGAGGTTTGGCAAGCTTGTCGATGGCCGGTGAGCCTCATTGAGGCCTCTCCCCGACCATCGGCAAGCCTCACTTGGCCGGGCGAGGCTTGGTCTCACCCGGTTGTCGGCGAGGCTTGATTGACGAGGCGTGGCCTTGTCGGGGCTGGCAACACAAAACTTGAAGAAAAAAAAGAGAGAAAGAAAAGAAAAAGAAAAAAAAGTAATAAAATTATTAAAATATCAAAAGAAAATGATTTGAAGTAGAAATTTTGAGAACAATATCAAATACAATTCTATTACGAGAATATAAATTTTGAACAGTTACTAGATCTTTAAAATATTTAAAAATTATTCTCGAGAATAAAATAAAGAATAATCATTTACCAAATTGCCCTTACAATCTCTCGAGCATTTCTTTTGCCCATCAGTAAACCCTAGAAAGGAAATATCAAGCTGAGAGAGGATGGAAGTCTCCTCAACTTCCATCGTCTTCTTCCCTTCGCACTGATCCTTGCATTCTCAGTTTTAGGCGAATCTGCTTCGGATTATGGCTTCACCTTGGAGCTGGTCCACCGCGATTCGCCCAGGTCCCCATACTACAACCCGGCCGACACCCCGCATCAACGTATGGCGAATGCCATTCGCCGGTCCATTTCCCGTGCCAACCGTCTCGATCCGAGCTCTGCCGGTGCTCCGAAGACGCCCTCCACGACGCTTGTCCCTGACGACTGGGAATACCTTTATGAACATCTCGCTCGGGACCCCGCCCGTCTACTTTCTGGGGATCGCCGACACGGGGAGCGACCTCATATGGACGCAGTGCAAGCCGTGCAAGGATTGCTTCGAGCCAGCGAGCCCCCCCTTTGACCCGAGCAAGTCCAAGACGTACAAGGAGGTCTCGTGCCACACGTCGCTGTGCAGAGTGTTGGATCATACCGCCTGGCACTGCTCACGACGACCAGGGGTGTGCACGTATGGTTCCGGTTTTGGCGATAAATCTTACACTGTGGGAACCCTAGCCACGGAGACCTTCACCTTGGGGTCCACCTCCGGCCGGCCGGTGAGCTTCCCGAAGCTGGTCTTCGGGTGTGGCCACCGCAACAGATTCACCTTCAAGATTCACGCGGACGGGATCGTCGGGCTCGGGGTGGCAACGCCTCCTCGTAACCCAGCTGGGCACTGCCACCGGCGGGAAATTCTCCTATTGCTTGGTGCCCCGTTCCTCGAATGAAAAAACTAGCAAGTTGAACTTCGGGGCCAACGCCGTGGTCGCCGGCCGGGGCACCGTCTCCACCGTCTGATCCAGAAGAAGGAAAAGACTTACTACTACCTGACCCTAGAAGCGGTGAGCGTCGGCAAGACGAGGGTAGAGTTCAACTCCGGCTCTTCCCCTTCCGCGGACGAAGGGAACATTTTCATCGACTCGGGCACCACCCTGACGCAGCTGCCCCAGATTTCTACGAGAAGATCGAAGCCGCCGTGGTCAAGCAGGTCAAGCGGACCCGCTGGATCTGCCCGCATCCGTCCCTCCGCCTCTGTTACAGGGCCACGACGGTTGACGGGCTCGGCATTCCAACCGTGACCTTCCATTTCAAGGGCGCAGACGTGGTGCTGAATCCGGTGAACTCCTTCGATCGGTTTGACAACGACATCATATACTTCTCGTTGGCCCCCGGGCAATCCGTCGATCTACGGCAACTTGGCGCAGACAAACTACTTGATCGGATACGACATTCAGAATATGAAGTTGTCTTTCAAGCATGTCGATTGCACCTTGCACTGATTTTCTTTCACGTACTGAAAGATCAATCGCGGTCTTGTTTATATGAGATTTATGTTGAACGAGTCAATGTTTCTGGTTTGTTTTTTATGTGTTAATAGTCTATTAAGCACTTTTATTATGTGGATTGGTTGCTGTACGTGTGAAGTTAGTGGGGTGTGGTGGTTATTTGTTTTTGTAAAGCCTATATAAAGGCTATGGTGTCAGTTTTTTTTTAGTGTGTGTGGTTTTGCAGACGGTTCCTCTGTTTTTATGCATATCAAAAATCTCCTCTGTTCTCCTCAGTTTTTAACGCTGCTCTTGTGCATATCTGCAAATCTGCATCTCCTCTGGTTTTTTAACAATTTTATCATTAGGGTTACTCTAGCTTTTGACTGAATAATATCCTCGTGTTCTTGGAGTCCGTAAGATGGAGGCACCCGAATCTGATCAGTATGCTGTGAATTTCTGTGGAGAGGAAGAGGACTTAAGTGAGAAAATGAAGGAGTTGCAGGGCTATATTGAGATGGTAATGTACAGCTTGCCCTACTTGATTTCATGCTATTCATTTTGACCTTTATAGCTATTTGACTGATTTTTGGTTGTGGCCAACCCATGTCTTGAGATCAAAGCTAGTAACTCTGTGTTAACGGTCTGTTAATAGATGAAATCATAGTGTTACATCCACTTCCTGGTTTATATAAATAAACACTGAAGACTACATCTATTTGTCTCGAAAAATTTCATGAATTAATATGATTAATTCTTCTGAGATCTAGTCTATTGTAAGTTGGATGAATAATGTCATGATTCCAGATTAATAGCTCAAATCACGATTGTGGACATGAAACATTGTAATCGATGCCGCACCTTTCATCATCTCCACTCTTTATGCTTGAATTTTAGAGGATAAATACTTGGTATTGTTCCTGAATTTTTTATGTAAATGTTCAATGTAGGATTTCTTTGGGCCATCACATATTTGATGTAGGACTAGAAAACTCCTGTTTGCCAATTTTCAGAGACTGCATTCTTGATAATGCCACAACAATCTTGGCATCTCTCCACTGCCTCTGTAA